>WTXH01000017.1:0-312535 GCA_022376555.1 Russula compacta
AGGAAGTCCTTTAGTATTGCTAAGGTATCAGTCAGTGTTTTAGTAAGTGTGCTATCTTTAGATTACTGCTTGGTGAGCAGATTGCTCAGCTTACTATACTATGCTTACTGTATGATTACTGTAAGGTACTAATTTGGACTAGGATCTAGGCCTTAGGCCTGTAGTATATAAACACATTAGGCACTTAGGCAAGGGCTCTCTAAGTCAAGGCTCTTGTCCTGTCCCTGTCTAGTCCTTGACTAGGAGTATATAGGCTTTTGTGACCTTGTTGTCGCCCCAGGGGGAGACTCGTGGTGTGCTTTCCACTTTCTGCAAGCCTAGTGGATGTTCTACTTGTAGCTAGGATTCAGCTACTGCAGTCATGGTCTACACTGGTGACAATCACCCAGTAAAAGAACAACCACCTCTTTAACAGAGGCATTAGGGAGTTGATAGTGCCTTCTATCAGTGGATGGATCAAAGTAAAGGGCAATCCTGCATTGCTGTTCTGGAGGCAGGTTTCTGGTTAGCTCAAAGGCCTGCTTATATATCTGCACTCTAGGATGAAGGATATATAGCATATTTTGAAGGGTGGCCAAAGTATGATGATCCAAAGCAGAATTCCACTGATTAAGCTGGCAATGTGTGAGGGCTGTGGCTGGGTCATAAATATAGAGCTGGGAGTAAGTAGGAGTAACTCCTTCAGGTGGCAGAAGAGAGCCAGCCCTGTGTATAACTTCACCATAAAGCCTATAAGCCCAAGGACCACCACCTCTCTGATTGAGAGACTCATCCACCTTTCTTTCTACAGAAGTCATGGCCAAAGCACTATTGTAATTGCGAATATAAGTGCAAAAGGCCCTTGCAGGTTGATCTTGAGAGGTAAGAAGCTCAAAGAGCTCATGAGAAGGATGAAGAAGATTATGAAGAGTGATCTTGCCACTAAGACAGCATTTGCCAAACTTAGGATGCCTTGCAGAAGAGTTTGTAAGGTGCTCAGGCATCCAATGAAGAGCATGGCAAAAGGGGCATTGCACATCTATATTACCCAGGTTATGAAGATGCCAGTCAGGATCAAAGGGGTGGTGTGCTATAGAAAGAGAAGGTGGAAAAGGCAAAGGTGGTGCAGGAGCAAGAGCAGAGGCAGGAGGAGCAGGTGGTGGTAATGGTGGAGGAACAACCTATAGGATAAACTTAGTATTATTAAAAGAAAAAAAAAAGTAAAACTTACAGGTCTTGGAACAACATGTATAATTTGTATAGAGACAGGTGCAGGGATAGGTGCAGGTGCAGATGCAGCAGCCTAAGATAATAATAATTAGCATATAAACATAAAAAAAAAATTATCAGAAACATATAATAATAGGCTGTCTAAAGTTAGGCAAAGAAGGAAGAGCAGCATTTGCCAACAGCAGTTAAACAGGAGTTATAACTTGAGGAGGAGGAGCAGGGGGGAAAGCAGAGCCAGAAGACATAGATCTAAGAGCCCAAGAAGCAGAGCCAAGAGCAGGGGGGAGAGGGAGGGGAGGAAGGGTGGTATGTGCTGCAGCCAAATTAGTAAAAGATGTTGGAAAAGGATAAGGTCTGGGCTGTTGCAAAGGTCTAAGCAGGGGAGGGAGGGCAGCCACCCTTGCTGCAATATCAGCTGGCAAATTAGAGTATGTTGTGCCATTAAATGTGATGGTGGAGGAGGAAGATGAGGCTGAAGTGGCAGCAGCAGCAGCAGCAGCAGGGGTCCTCTACAATGAAGGAGGATCCAGAGCATGCAAAGCATGCTTAGAGTGACATGTGATTTGTTGGTGCTGCTAAAATATAGAAGGAATACCTGCAGCAGCAGCAGCAGCAGCAGTAGAAGGAGGAGGAGGAGGAGGAGGAGGAGGAGGAGGAGGAGGAGGAGGAGGAGGAGGAGGAGGAGGAGGAGGAGGAGAGGAAGCTACAGGAGAAGGAATAGGTGATGGTGGTGTAGATGGCATTATTGCTCTCCTCTAACTGTAGAAGGAGGGAAAGGAAGGAGGAAAGGCAAAGACAGAGCAAAGAACCAAGCTAAAGCCAAAGCAGAGAAGAGCAAACCCACCAAGTTCTTCCAAAGATAAGGGAAATCAGTGTGAACAGCAATAGTTGAAAGTGGAGCAACTTCCTGTGAAGGAAGGGGGGTAACTTAATTGTGGTATAAAACCACCCCACCACCCAATCTCCCTCCATACTGTGCCAAGAGAGAGGTCCACTCTTTTTCAAGAGCTTAAACAACTGGCAGACAATCTGTTTTCACAGAAAAGCCAGGGAGGTAGAACTTCTCAGGGCTTCACCTTGGTCTTCAAATCTCAGAAGAACTTAGCAGTTGCTAAAGACAGAGCAGCAGCAGAAGCAAAGTCCCTAAAGAAGGAGTATATAGTCCTATAGCAAAGAAGGTTATATAAATAGACAAATAATAGATTAAAAGCACATACATCCAAAAGGGAACTCCTAAAGAAATGGCCAAAAACAATCCCAGAAAATAGGCAAAAACACTAAGGAAAAAGAAAAAGATTAAAAAAGATGCTTAATAAAATAAAAAATAATCAACTCACCTTGATGAAAGTAATAAAAGAGGGGGGTGTGGGAAAAGCAGAGGATGTCAGCCTTCAAGAAGGCCAAAAGGCTAGAAATAGTGAAACAAAAGAAGTTAAAAACTGAAAAAACATGCAGAAAATGACATACACACCTTTGTTTAGGCCTTAAATGTAGGCAAATGCTGAAAAAAAGCAAAGAAAACCTATATTTTAACCATTTTCCATGTCAAAATGATAGGGGACACACCTTTTGATTGCAAAAAGCTGAGAGGTAAAGGCAAATTAAAGTCAGTTTTCAACTTTTTGCACTTAGTAAGCAGGCCAAAAAGCATCCAGAGGCAGAAAAAGGTGAGAGGGTGCAAGTGGCTTAAATGTAGGGAAAGGCTAAATAAAAAATATTGTTTAATCATTTTCCATGTAAAAATAGTAGGAGACACACCTTTTGATTGTAAAGAGCTAAGAGGAAGAGGGAAATTTTGAAGCAAGTGTTCACCTTTTTGTGCTTAGTAAGCAGCCCAAAAAGTGTCAGGTTGCTGTACAGCCCCAGGAGGCAGAAAAATGCAAGAGGTGTGAGCTTTTCTGGCTTAAGTAAGCAGGCCTGAAAGTATGCAGCAGCCCCACTTGTGAGTTTTTAGGCTTAAGTAAGCACCCCCAAAAGGTGTCCCAAGTTTGAAGCACAACAGCCACAGTGCAAGTCTTTTGGCTTAAGTAAGCATACCTAAAAAGTATCCAGAGTTTGTGCCAGCCAAAGGAGAGTGGGAAGTTGTTGCCTTACATGAGCACACCTGCATGAGGAAAAAAGGTGGTAGTAGCCACAACCATAGGAGTGACACCTTTTTTGGCAGGCAGAAAAGGACCAACACATGTGTGAATGATGCCTTTTTTGGTACTTAGGCACCCAAAAGTGTGAGAGTCACAACATTTTGAACATTTCATAACATTTCTGGCTTGTGACTAAGCCTGACTAAGTGCTTATGTAAAAAGTTACCTTCTTGGGTTTAACAAATCTACTTCTTTTGGGCCAGTTCCTGAGACTGTCTTCACTTGTATTAGGGACAAGGTTATGTCCATGCTGTAGTCATGGGACTTAACCTTGTTGGTGGCTGCACCCCCAAACCCCTGCTTCTTACTATTTTTAAAATTGAGCTTGTATAGCTTATCTTAGCACCCTACTAATTTCCTTCCAATTCTTACTCATAGTACATACATTTAGTAGCATAAATATTCTTATACTTACTATCTGGGAAGGGCATATGTTTGCCTACTCCCACATAGCAATCTTATTTATCCTTCTGTGTGTATATGCCTCATTTTTCCAATAATTATTTTACCATTTTTTCTACCACCTTTAGTATTATCACTATTTATATCTGATAAAGTTACAACTGAAGAGGCATAAATAAAGAAGAGGACTCTATGAAGCAAATCTTAAGATTGAATGAGGGATCATGGACACACATATGATTGTCTGTAGGACAATCAAAGTACTCAGTGTTGCATGTATGGCACAATAACTGTATATATTTACCTGTAGGACAATCAAATTACTATAGGGCATAAGTATGTGTAGTGACAGGAATGCTAAGTAAAGGGCTCACCTTAGTGTTGTGCATATGGCATGATAACTGAGGTGACAATAAGTCTATGCTACTGGTATTTATGTCACCAGCATAGACCGTGACCATAGTAGCTGAATCCTAGCTACAAGTAGAATGTCCACTCAGCTTGCAGAAAGTGGAAAGCATGCCACAAGTCTCCCCCTGGGAAAACAACAAGGTCACAAAAGCCTATATACTTCTAGTCAAGGACTAGACAGGGACAGGACAAGAGCCTTGACTTAGAGAGCCCTTGCCTGAGCACTTAATGTGCTTATATACATGATAGGCCCAAGGCCTAGGTTCTAGTCTGAATTAGTACAATACAGTAATTGTACAGTAAGCATAGTGTAGTAAGCTGAGCAATCCGCTCACCAAGCAGTAATCTAAAGATAGCACACTTTATTATGGACTGCCGGACTATTTATGCTTACATCATTTTTTACTATATATAGTATTCACTTTCTCACAGACTGGCAGGGAGCCCCTTCCACATCTATCCCTATACATTACCATACCTCTATTACACTTCACTGCCCTCCACCTTATGTCATGTTGCCTCAGCTCATTACTAATACTTTCAGACTAATATGCTGCTGTGTTTTGTAGTCTCACAGCCTCATGATGCTGCTTAAACATGTCATCCAGCCTCTTAGTCATATAGGCTTAGTAGGATGCCATCTGAATGCGTCACCACTTACTTAGTTATATATGCTTACTATCTTGTAGTCATATATGCTTAGTACAATGCCATAGAGATGCATCATCCCTTTGCTTAGTCATATGTACTTACTGTACAGTAGCCACAGGGCCTATAAAAGCCCACCAAAGTGAGACTCAAGCCTTAAGCTTAGTCTCTTGAATAATACAGGACTTCCAGTTTATCATCTTGTGAACTTAAAGCTTAAGAACCATCTGAACCATCCCCTTGCACCTTAGAACGTACCCTAAGGCCTGCTAAATCAACTTAGAGCCGCATTTGCTCTTCACTTGAAACTCTAAACAACTCAGACAGAAAGATGCCATCTTTCCCACCCAGAACCCGAACCTAAAGGCTGCTAGTAATGGAACTCTAGCTGCCTATACAAAGGCCACTAGTAAAGGAACTCTAGTCATCTATATGAACAAGTCGCATACTATGACACACCAGTAGCAACCAGGAGCTGCTCCTACAAGACACCAGAACCCCTTCCATTCATGACCTTAGCATGAACACCAACGAACTAAGTGCAATAGAAGATGTCATTGCACCTCCAGACATCACTTCCTAGAGTGATAATAGAACAGCTGGTGCTGCTACATGCCATTCAGAACCCACAACTGTACAAGTTCTAAGGACAGAACTCTGAACCCCGAACCATACCAGAAACCAGACTTGGACAAGGCATCCAAACTCCAAACCGAACTGAACCAAACTTGAACCCTCACACTAAGACACATGACGTCCTAGTGTGACACACTTACTAAAGTGCTAACTGATACCTTAGCAATACTATAGGACTTCCCAAGCCCTTACTCATTGCTTCTGACTAACCATTAGTCAAGCACAGTCATAGTGCTTACTCAAGTGTCCTAACTTTGTCATCCTGCCTTGTAGGCATCCTACTAAGCATTGTCCATGCCATATCGTGTGTGCCAACCCAAATGGCATCACCAGGCTACACTTCCAAATCCTTTCTTAAACATCCATGAGCCATACTTACCTCCTTGTTGCCTAATGATCTGCCCTCCAGAGTCTTGCCAGACTCTATCCTTGGGCTCTAACACCTCGATCTGCCCTCAAGGGACTCACCAGCCCTAATCCTGGGGCTCTACCAACCCTCATAGGATGTCCCTGCAGTTCTCTAGCTTGCCAGCTAGCTGTGCCATGACAATTTAACTATGACACAGGCTCTTGGCCCCAATGTCCTGATAGTAATCTATTTACATAAGTTTTCTGTTTTGTTATCTGATGGTTTTTGTACTATGCATAAGCCATATGTTTTATGCTAATACTATGTATATTATCCATAGGGTATATCTAGCCAAGTCCAAGTAAGCAAGTCCAATTGGGTATGCAAGTCTGATCAACTATGTGAGCCCAAGTCAACTAAGTGACTCTAATCCAAGGCCTACTCTGGCCTAGGGCCAATCTAACATTCTGTAGGTCATGAGGTGTCTTGCTCTTTCCTAAAGGCATATTTATAGTTTCTATGGTCTATGTGTATATATAACCTAAGGGGTGAGTAGAGGCATCTACAATATCACATCTATAAAGTATCCAAATGCAGAAACAGTCCTATGACTTCACTCATACCCTAAAGCTAAGTGAATGTATATATAAGCATAGAATAAGGATAAAAGGTCTATATATGATAGTAGCTATCTGATTATAAAGATAGTATGTGTAAATGTCACCCTAAAACAGTTCAATCATACAACAATAAACCCAGGGTATAAAAGAAGATATTTAGATTGGCAATAGGGGCATAAGTACATTATTCTAGGGTATCATTACTATGTACAGTAGATGTTCCTAGAGTCCATATGTTAACATATGCTCTCTAAGTTCATAATTATCCAAAAGCATTAGATGCCCCTTGTAATGTCTGGTCCAGTTCTACTAAACCCCTGAGCATGAGACTGTCTGGTCTGGGAGTTGCCACACAGATGTCCATCTTAATAATATCACCCCTTTCATTCACCCTCTTCCATATTATCCTTTTTATATTACAGCCATCTATATTACACCTATCTATATCACCTCCCTTATACATATCACCACCATATATATTATCCCCATATATCTCACTCTCACTTAAATTACACCTATCTATACTACATCCATCTATATCACCCCTATCTACATTATCCTTATTTATATCACCCTTATTTATATTTCATCTATCTTAGACATATTACATCTATCCATATCACATGCACCTATATTATCCATATTTATACTACTCCTCTTCCCATTCCCCCCCAATCTTATTACCCCTTACCCATTACTCTCCTGCTCATCATATTACCATATTACCCCCTTCCCCATTACCCTTACTACCCTCCTTCCCTATCACTCCCTTTCCCCATCTTAATCTTTCCCTTTCTCACTATTTTATAAAAAATTTAGCCATTTCTATATCCCTCCCCCTTCATTTTCTCATTTTCTTAGCTGTATTTTACCATGCAAAAATAGATTCCCTGTTTTCTATATTAAATCCAATATTTTATGATTATTTTGTCAATATATCAGTGAGGAAAAATATATTGTAAAGTTTTCTACATCAAAATCAATCATTTTCTGAAATTATTTGATGATATTTAGCAGAGATAATAATATTTAGAATTATCTGTGAACTGATTGTTTGCAAAGGCAGTTATTTTTCAAACTTGTCCCAGAAAAATATTGTTGGTGATATTAAACACCAATATTTTCCAAAATTTATAGTTGACATTTGGCAGAGACAACAATATTTTGAAGGTTTATCTACAAAGCAGCTATGTGCCAAAATAAAAAATTACTTTTTCTCCAAAATTTTATCAACTTTTTAGCAGAGAAAATAATATTCCATGGTGCTGCCCAAAAAGTGTGCAAGAAAGTGTAGGAGAGTTGCGAGTTTTTTATATTAAATAAGCAACCCAAAAAGTGTGGGAGCTGTGGTTGTAGGGGAGAATGCAAATGTTTATCTAAAGGCAGTTATTTTTTAGCCAGAGTTAAAACCCATTTTGTTTTTCGAAATTTTAGCAATTTTTAGCAGAGAATATAATATTTTACATGTGCAAAACACTTATTTGCCTTCCACAGATCATTTGTAAGCATCAGAGGCTTAAGTAAGCGGGCCTAAAGTGTGCAACAGCCACAGAGGTGTGAGATTTTTGGCTTAAGTAAGTGTCCAACAAAGGACAGCAGCTTCGATAAGCACTAAGACTACTGAAACAAAGATGGTTTGTAAGCTTAGTAAGATTGTTTCCTTTTATGCTTTGCTTACAAACATGTTCCCATCAGTGGGCTAAAAAACCCCCCAAATTTAGTCAGAATTCACCCATGTTTGGGCCACTTTCCTGCATGGTCTTTAATTGTATTATTGCTATTATCAAAAGAGTTAGTGATTTGTAATTTTGAAAAAAAAAATTGTGTCAAAATGTAGCACAGAAGTTTTTATTTATATCTCATGAAATACTCATTCTATCCTTACAAGTTGTATATGAAAGTTATAGTAGTTGTTGAACCTAAGGTGCCCATGGCAAAAATAGTGTGGTTTGACCACAAATTGGTGACCTGGTTTTGAGGCTGCTCACAAATGATGTTTTTATTTATACTTCAATTTCTATGCTACAGGGCACTGAGAGCTATATATCCCCAGCCTATGGGCTATAATACTAAGGTGCTACAACAAGAATAATGATGTTTGAGCATGTCATTGATGTGCTGAATGCATTTGATTACAATGAGATGTAACAAACCTAACCCTACATGTTGAACTTCATAAAGCTGCTACTCTGTCACACTAGATGATACAGAAGAGTAGTTTCATCATATTTGAATGCTAATACTACCTTGTACTTAGATTACACTGGACTGCTGAACAGCACACAAGTATTGTTGTGTTGTCCTGAGGGGATAGAATAACAGAGAGAGGGAGAAGAAAGAGGCCCTTCTACTCCTCCAATCACATTGGCCTGTGATAGCATGAGGCCAACAAACACAAGTGATGTGGACTGAGCAGAGCCACTTGCCCTTGTGCAAGTGGCCTCAAGAGCTAGGGGCAATGGGCAGCAACATGTGGCTTGGAACTTAGGGATTGGCATGGGTCAGCTAGACCTGTGCGGGTCACATACCCTTACCAGCGTACCCACAGTAGATGGGTAGAGGTCAACCCACTGTCTCCCACTATCTCCCTTTGTACTATTCACAGCTCCTACATCTGAGAAGACTCACAATTGTGGACTCCTCTGAGTACAGGAGCTGGTGAGGCACATGGCAACCAGGAGTTGCACTGACACAAGCACAAGTGTGAGGTGGGCACAGGCATGCCTGGGCCCAGGCAAGAAAGTGTGGGCATGCCCAGGCAGGCACAGGCACAGCAGGTGCACACAGCCAGGTGTGGGCAAGAAAGCATGGAGGCAGGTGTATGGGGGTGAATGCATGCAGGTGAAGGTGGATCCATATGGGCAGGCAGAGGCAGGTGCCACAGACAGGTGGAGGGGAGTGGGCACAGCAGGAAATCAGGGGTAGGCAAGTGTGTGTGGGTGACAGCGGGCAGAGGTATGGGTGGGTGAGTGGCATGAATGTGAACAACAGAGAAGAAGTGTAAGCACAAAGAAAAAAAAAAGGTCGAACTCATGCACTGAACTATATTCCTGCCATTGAGTTCATTCTTGGATCATTTGGATGCACACTTTTCAATCCTAAAGGTGAGGGAGGCACTGGGAAAGAGGTCAGAGATGAGGTGGGCTAGGTTGAGGTGGATGCACATGGGCAGGCAGAGGCAGGTGTAGGCAAGCAGAGGTGGGTGCATACAAGTAGGTGGAGGTGAATGGGCATAGCTGGAAAGCAGGGGTAGGCAGGTGCACATGGGCGATAGTTGGCAGAGACATGGGTGGGCGAGTGGGAATGTGAATATGAACAACAGAGAAACAAATGTGAGCACAAAGAAAAGAAAAGAGGTCAAAGATCACACACCAAACTATATTCCTGCTGCTGAGCTTGTTCTTGGGTCATTTGGACGCACACTTTTCAATGCTGAAGGTGAGAGAGGCACTGGGCAAAGGGTCAGAGGTGAGGTGGGGGAGGTGGAGGTGGATGTGCATAGGCAGGCACAGGCAGGTGGCAGATGGAGGTGAGTGGGCATGGGCAAAGCAGGGGTAGGCTGGTGTGTGCAGGCGACAGCAAGCAGATGTGGGTAGGTGAGTGGGGACATGAATGCAAACAACAGGGAAACAAATGTGAGCACAAAGAAAAGAAAAGAGGTAAGGTGAGAGAGGCACTGGGCAAGGGGTCAGAGGCGAGGTGGGCAAGGTGGAGGCAGATGTGCATAGGCAGAAACAGGCAGGTGGAGGCAGGTGGAGGTAAGTAGGCACAGGTGAGAAAGCAGGGCCAGGTGGATGCAGGTGATGGTGGGCAGAGGCATGAGTGGGTGAATGCAAACATGAATATGAACAACAGAGAAACATATGTAAGCACAAAGGAAAAAAATAGAGGTCCAAGCTCACACACTGAATTATATTCCCACCACCGAGTTCATTCTTAGGTCATTTGGATGAAAAACCCTGCACCCTTTTCAATCCTGGATGGGCAGGGTGGGTGAGGTGGAGGCAGATGCACACAGGCAGGCACAGGCAGGTGGCAGGTGGAGGCAAGTGGGCACAGGCAAAGCAGGGGTAGGCTGGTGTGCACGGGCAACAGCAAGCAGACATGGGCAGGTGAGTGGGGACATGAATGTGAACAACAAAGGAACAAACATAAGCACAAAGAAAAAAAAAGTTTGGAAAAGGTCACACCCTTTTCAATCTGGGACAGGAGAGGGAGGCACTAGGAAAGAGACCAGAGATGAGGTGTGAAGTCTGGGGCAGACATAGAAGCTGAGAAGATAAGACAAGTCTAGGGTTCATAGATTATTAATAAAAACAAGGGGTAAGGAGTAAGGAGTACGAGCCAAGATTTATGTATTTGTCATGGGTGGGCTGAGCACAAAAATGTGCTCCAAATCACTAACAGTGCACTCAAATATTATTATTCTTGTTGTAGCACCTTAGTATTATAGCCCATAGGCTGGGGATGCATGGCTCTCAGTGCCCTGTAGCATAGAAATTGAAGTATAAATGAAAACATCATTTGTGAGCAGCCTCAAAACCAGATCAACAATTTGTGGTCAAACCACACTATTTTTTGCCATGGGCACCTCAGGTTCAACAACTACTATAACTTTCATATACAACTTGTAAGGATAGAATGAGTATTTCATGAGATATAAATAAAAACTTCTGTGCTACATTTTGACACAATTTTTTTTTTTGAAATTACGAATTGCTAACTCTTTTGATAACAGCAATAAGGATAAGTGTCCTACCTCTCTGTCTCACACACATGATCTCTGGTTCTTGGGCCAGATGGGGCCAGTATTACTTAGTTCAACTTAGTATGAGGTGTAGACTTGCTGTGGATATATCAACATCATGTGGAAATAACTCAAACATGTGAATGCCTAGGTAGATGACCTTACAGGGTAGATTAACTGTCCTTCCTCACCCCCACTATGACATCATGTGACCTTTGGGAAACCGGCCAACATATGCCAGTTGATCTAGCAGTGCAACCATATGATTGCTGCAGGCCGCAAGCCAGCTCTTCACTAAACACATCACTTTTGTCAGTTTGGCTGAAATGCCAGTCATTTATTCCAACTCACAAATGCCATTTGTCTAGTCTATGTGAAGCATCCAAACCCTGCATCCTTACTTGAAAGTTCCTGACAGCCATGACATGACAAACTTATAGTCATCCCCCTCCCACCTTTGCCCACTGTCCCCAGTCTCCCATTGTGCTGTTCATAGCTCCTGCATCAAGAAGACCTGCAATTGCAGACTCCTCTGAGTATAGGAGCTGACAACAACAATGATACCACATTGTCATTGTTGGGACTGGGGCAGAGGTCTGCCCCATGAGCAGTGGCTCACAGCAATGTTGTTGTAGGCCAGGGCATCTGATGACAGAGTAGAGAAGCTTGTAGGCATTGGTGGCTGTCATTGGGTGTGTGTGTAGGTTGCAATTGTGAACACAAGCAGAAAGAAGAGAAACAAAACACTCACCCACAAGGACAGATGGGCATAGGCACACAAGCAGGCATATGTGGGCATAGGTGGGTGGGCAGGTGCAGGTAGGTGGTGGGAGCAGGCAGGGCCAGGTGTGTGCAGGTTGCAATCCTGAACATGTGAACATAAAGAAAAACAAAAAGATTACTCACCCACAGGCAGGGGGGCACAGTACTGTAGGGTGGACAGATGTAGGAATGCAGGAGTGCATGGGCACAGACAGGCATAGGTGGGCACAAGCATAATATATATATAAACTACTTACCCAGACCATGTATAGGCAAGCAGGGGAAGGCACAGTGGTGCATAGGGGCAGGTGTATAGGGGCAAACATGTGCAGGCAGAGGTGGATGTGCATGGACAGGCAGAGGTGGGTGCACACAGGCAAGTTGAGGCAAGCAGGCATGGCAGGAAGGTGGGGGTAAGCAAGTGCACATGGACAACAGCAGGCAGGGGCATGGGTGGACAAGTGGCATGAGTGCGAATAATAGAGAAACAAGCATGAGCACAAAGAAAAAGAGGTCAAACTCACGCAGTGAACTATATTCCTGCCACCAAGTTCATTCTTGGGTCGTTTGGACACACACTTTTCAATCCTGAAGGCAAGGGAGGTACTGGGTGAGAGGTCTGAGGCAAGGAGAGCAAGGTGGAGGCAGATGTGCACAGGCAGGTGGAGGCAGCTGTAAGCAGGTGGATGGGTGCATATGGCAGGTAGAGGTGAGCAGGCACAGGTGGGAAAGCAGGGGTTGGCAGGTGCATATGGGCAACAGCAGGCAGAGGCATGGGTAGGTGAGTGGGAACATGAATGTGAACAACAGAGAAACAAACATAAGTACAAAGAAAAAAAAAGTTTAGACATGCCCCCACCCTTTTCAATCCTGGATGGGCAAGGTGGGCAAGGTGCAGGCAGATGCATATGGGCAGGTGGAAGCAGGCAGGCAGGCAAGTGTGTGAGTGGGCACAGAAACAGGCAGGCAGGGGCAGCCACAGCAGATGTGGCCAGGCACAGTTAAGTGATGGCTAGTGATATGCACAGGTTGTACCCGCAGGTAGCCGCGGTGGTTCTAACAAGCCCAAAAAGATCAAAATTGGCCCAGAAATGAAGGAGATATGGTCAAAACATTGTTTAGATCATATCTCCTTCATTTCTGGGCCAATTTTGATCTTCTTGGGCTTGTTAGAACCACCGCAGGTAGCCGCAGGTACAACCCATGCATATCACTAGTGATGGCACAGGGCAGGGAGCAGAGGGAGGCCATCAATGATATCCATTGCTGTTGGGTAATGCATGCAGGCACAGGCAGGTTTGCAGGCAGCCAACTACAGAGCTGGCTTGAGCCATGCATAAGATTTGTAAGAGTTTCCTTCTATGGAAATGTGAGACAGGGGGAGAGGTGGACTAGTGCTGTCACAGCTTGGCTCAGCTTGGCTTGGCTCAGCTCAGAGTGGCTTAGCCAAAATAGGATGAGCCAAGCCAAGCCAAGCTGTGGTGAGCTGCTTGAGCCACAGCCCAGAGCTTCATTTGGATTTTTTGGATGCCACTTCTCTTTAAAGCAACTGTATCCTTTTTGGGCCATATCTATGGTTTGAGAATGGCTTAAGCACTCAAGAACAGCTCAAGCACTCAAGATGTTGATGCAACATTGATGCTCAATGATGGCCTCAATGACAGCCTTAAGCTTCCACTCAAGTCTCACCCTCCCTCTGGCCCCTTCCTTTCACACACCATCCGCTGAACAGCATCAGCACTCAGGCTCAATACTTAGGGTGGTTGTCATGCTGGACTGAGCATGGTGGTTCTGTCAATGCTTTTGTCTGGCAGCTCCATTGGCTGCTCATTCTCTTTGTCTGGGGGTTAGGTCATCTGACCTGTTTCTGTCCCTCTGCTGTATGTGTAGGATGATATCTGCATTGGTGACCATTGTCTTGGTCATCTTCTGTGGAGTTCTAATGCCTTGTTAGAATGGCTATTGGTAGTGGTGGTGCTGGCTGCTGTTGTCCTCTATCTCCTGAAGGAGGAAGGGGATCTAGATGTGAAGGAGTTGATTTGGATACTTAAGATGTGTATCTAAAGGAAGGGAGGTTTGGAGTGCTGATATGCCTTGTATTGCACTTAGTTCATTGGTATGCCACTAAGGTCATGAATGGAAGGAGCTGCTCCTTCCTGCTGGGTTTCTGGTGCAGAGGGGGTGGTTCTATAGAGCACTGAGAGGTCCATTACTCAGTGACCTTCATCTGTCTGAAGCAAAGAAAGGCGATGCCTTTCTGAGCACTTAACATATGTGTTGGAGTTTGAAGAGTTCCCAATCAGGACTTGGTTTACTATATATGGTAGATTAAGTGAAATGCATCACTAAGTTGCTTAGCAGACTCTAGGGTATGTTCTAGGGTGCAAGTGGGAGGGGAAAGGAGCTGTGAAGCTTTGGATCACTCAGAGGATTGCTCTGAGAATGTCTATGATTCACAAGAGACCAAGCTTAAGGCTTTGGTCCTCTTCTATGAGCATATTTATACATACCTATTTAGGTGGAGTCTTCAGCAGCGATTGATGTGTTTCAGCAGCAGTAAGGCCATGAAAACCATCAGCAAATTAGTGTAAGTATTCTAGTAATCAGCTGAGGCAACACAACAGCAGAGGGGATCAGCAGGAGCGTAGTACAAGTGATGTAAGGTAAGGTAGGGGAAGTGGTGACAACTCCAGCTGGACTGTGGGAAATATGTACATATAAGGCAAAAAGATTAGTAAGCGTAAGCATCCCAATAGTCCACCATGACAGTGGTGCACTCCAGCTTGGTCACCATTCTCACAGGGGTCAGTTGGCCCTGCACTTGGCCTTGACCATGTGGGGTTCCTGTGCCCCAACCAGGCCAACCCTGATCCTAGATGCAGATGGTAACAGTAATGTGCTCATGCCATCTGGGTAAACTCACTCTGGTTCTTTAGCTTGGTGATCAGCAACTGCACCAGCACCAACACCAGCACCAGCACTGCTGCTACTGCACACACCTCCACCAGCACCAGCACCAGCAGCCACACCAGCATGATCATTGCCACTGCTGCATGCATGTCCACCAGCACCAGCAGCACCAGTGGTGGCACCACCCCACCAGCACCAGCAGCTGCACCAGCACCAGCAGTGGCGCCACCTAACCAGCACCAGGGGCTGCATGAGCACAAGCATGAGCACAAGCACAAGCACAAGCATTGCCACTGCTGCATGCACATCCACCAGCACCAGTGGCCACACTAGCACCAGCAGTGATGCCACCTAACCAGCACCAGCAGCAGTGGCAGTGGCTCCACCCCACCAGCACCAGCAGCCACACAAGCACAAGCATAAGCACAAGCACCACCACTGCCATGTGCATGTCCACCAGCATCAGCACCAGCACTATGGCAGCAGCAGCAGGCTGCCTGCCCTCCCCACCCTCATGCCTATGCTGCAGGCCCTCAAGCGAGGCATGCCGACACACAGCTTGGCTGTTATGGTGGGCAGTTAGGACACTTATGCTTACTAATCTTTTGTCCATATATGTATGTATTTCTCATAGTCTGGCCAGAGTTGTCATCACTTCCCCCACCCTACTTTACATACCCTCTATTATGCTCTTGCTGTCATGGCCTAATGATGGCTGGTAAGGACTTGCAATACTCGTACAAGTACTTACCTATACAATTTCTTTTCTTTCCCTTGGTACCCTCTTTTCTACTTGATACACACTCCATTTCTCACTATGTACCTGCTGTGGTGCAGTCCCTTAATGGACGCGTCATCTTCCTTTCTACTTTACTGTGGATTACTGTACAATTTACTGCAGATACTGCACACATGCAGCATCCAGAGGTGCAGCAATGCACAGCTAGTATATAAAGGCCCCAAGTTCTGAGGACCAGCCTTAAGCTTGGTCTTCTGTGCAATACAGGACTTTAAAGCCTCACACAGTCAGAAGGGAGTGCCTCCATATCCTAAAAGCAACCAATCCACTCAACTCTATCATCATTCTCATCTCTGAGACTAAGACTAGGCCAAGGTGGCCAGTACTAAGAATAACAGACTAAAAGGACACAAGCTGGTTTAGTAACATGGCATCCTCATCAATATTCGAAACCAATAAGTCAGCTCAGAACAAGGAGCAACTCAGAAGAACATTTAGTCAAGGGACAATGCCCTTAGACCCAATCCTTAGAAAGACACAGACCACAGTTGAGAAAGCTAACTGGGTCAGATGTACTTGAGAACATATCCAATACATGAGTTTCCTGAAAGCCATATGAACTGGAACCACTTGGTTCAAGCCTAGATGGACTTAGGCCAAATGAAACCAGTCGCTCAGAATCCACTGTGTGGATTCTTCACTCCAGAAATCAAACCAAATCACTCAGGATTGCAAGGCAATCCTTCACTCATATCTCAGTCGTTAGACCACAGCTCAAATACCAGTACAGAGAGACATAACCTGTCTCTTCCTCTCCCTTGTCCTCATCACCAACCTCCTACTCCTATCCCTCCTGTGCACCACTGCTCACCATCACTACACCTTCCACTTTAAGCCTGAAGTAGGCTGACTCCTGCAGCAGATGACCATCACTGTTGTCATGGTGGACTATTGGGACGCTTACGCTTACTAATATTCTTACCTTATACATACATATTTCCCACAGTTCGGCTGGAGTCGTCACCACTTCCCCCTCCCTACCTTACACTACTGCTATTACACTCTTGCCGATTCCTTCTGCTGTTGTGTTGCCTCGGCTTGTTACTAAACTACTTACACTAATTTGCTGACAGTTTTCATGGCCTTACTGCCGCTGAAACACGTCAGACGCTGCCAAAGACTCCACCTAAATAGTTGTGTATAAATACACTCATAGAAGGGGACCAAAGCCTTAAGCTTGGTCTCTTGTAAATCATAGACATTCTCAGAGCAATCCTCCGAGTGATCCAAAAGCTTCCCATCCCTTTTTCCCTCCCACTTGCACCTTAGAACGTACCCTAGGGTCTGCTAAAGCGACTTAGTGACGTGTTTCACTTAATCTACCATATATAGTAAACCAAGTCCTGATTGGGAACTCTTCGAACTCCGACACATATGATAAGCGCTCAGAAAGGTGTTGCCTTTCTTTGCTTCAGACAGACAAAGGTCACTGAGTAACGGACCTCTCAGTGCTCTATAGAATCACCCTATCTGCACCAGAACACCCAGCAGGAAGGAGCAGCTCCTTCCATTCATGACCTTAGTGGTATACCAACGAACTAAGTGCAATACAAGGCATATCAGCACTCCAGACATCCCTTCCTTTGGAAACTCGTCTTGAGTATCCAAATTGACTCCTTCACACCTAGATCCCCTTCCTCCTTCAGGAGATAGGGAACAACAGCAGCCAACACCGCCACTACCCACAGCCATTCTAACAAGGTGTTAGAACTCCACAGAAGATGACCAAGACGACAGTCACTGACGCAGATATCATCCTACACCTACAACAGAAAGACAGAGACAGGCCCGACGCCCTACCCCTCATAGCAAGAGAACGAACAGCCAAGGAGGCTGCCAGACAGAAACATCGACAGAACTGCCACGCTCCGTCCAGTGTGACAACTATCAACAGAAACATTCTTGGACAAGGAAGGCCAAACCGATTAGTAAAGACTGCTAGAATCACATTGAAGAACCCCGACACACCTACCCTGGGTGTGACACTTGCTGCCCCAGACTGCTGTTGTATTGCCTCAGCTACTTACTAAAGTACTTACACTAATCTGCCAATGGTTTTCATGGCCTTACTGCTGCTGAAGCACATCAATCGCTGCTGGAAACTCCACTTAAATAGCCATGTATAAATATGCTCTTAAAATGGGACCAAAGCCTTAAGCTTGGTCTCTTGTGAATCCTAGACATTCTCAGAGCAATCCTCTGAGTGATCTGAAGCTTCAAAGCCCCTCTCCCTTTCCACTTGCACCCTAGAATGTACCCTAGGGTCTGCTAAGTGACTTAGTGACATGTTTCACTTAATCTACCATATATAGTAAACCAAGTCCTGATTGGGAACTCTTCAAACTCTGACACATATGTTAAGTGCTCAGAAAGGCGATGCCTTTCTTTGCTTCAGATAGACAAAGGTCACTGAGTAATAGACCTCTCAGTGCTCTATAGAACTGCCCCTCTGCACTAGCAACCCAGAACCAAGGAGCAGCTCCTTCCATTCATGACCTTAGTGGCATACCAACAAACTAAGTGCAATACAAGGTGTATCAGCACTCCAGACATCCCTTCCTCAGTATCAACTTGAAGATATGTTTCTTGAGTATCCAAATCAACTCCTTTGCACCTAGATCCCCTTCCTCCTTCCAGAAACCAAGGACAAATACAGCCAGCACCACCACTATCAACAGCCATTCTAACATGGCATTAGAACTCCACAGAAGATGACCAAGATAACAGTCACCAATGCAGATATCATCCTATACTTACAGCAGAGGGATAGGACAGACCAACTAACTCCCAGACAGAGAGAACAAGCAGCCAAGGGAGCTGCCAGACAGAAACATTGACAGAACCACCATGCTCAGTCCAGCATGACATTGGCTCAAAGCATGAGTGCATATGCAAGGGTGCATGTGCCCATTGAATCTAACTTGCTGCCACAGGCAGCAGCATCAGCAGCAGCACTGCCACCTATATCCCACCTTCACACATGTGTCGCACACCCTTAAGCATACACATGTGCATCTAGGTATGTCAGAATTTCAATTTGATATCTTGGTTGCAGGCTGTGTCTACACTTAAGGATGGCAGTTAAGGATGGCTTCAGCATCAAACAGCCCAGGTGCTCAAGCTCTCAAAACTCTTGAGGTCTGGATAATTTTCAAGTTGCTCACTCCCCTTCCTTCCACACACTGTCCTGCTGAACTTTGTGCCAAGGTACTGGGGTGCCCCTGTGCTTGGCCTCAATGTCTGTTGCCTGGTGCCTGGGCTTTCCTGGCTGGCTGATGTCCCACCTTTACTGGGCTTGTGGATGGTCTCGGTCTCATGCATATAACTTCAGTCTCGCTCTGTGCACCTCATGGACAGCACCTCAGTTTCGTGCATGGCACCTTGATCTTATCTCATGTATCTCAGCTTGGCATTACACATCTCAGCTAGGCCTCATATGTCTTGGCTCAGCATTGCATGTCTCATCTCAGCCTTGTGCATCTCAGCTTAGCTGAGCATCACACTTCTCATCTTGGCTTAGCATTGTATATCTCAGCTTGGTGGTCTTGTGTGTCTCAGTCTCATGTGGCTCAGTCTCACATATCTTGGCTCAGTCTTACACATCTTGGTCTTGCTTGGCTTAGTCTTGCTTAGCTCAGTCTTGCTCAACTTGGCTCAGTCTCATGTGACTTGGTCTCATGTAGCTCAGTCTTGCACATCTTGGCTCAGTCTTGCTTGGCTTGGTTCAGTCTCACACATCTTGGCTCAATCTTGCTCATCTTGTCTTAGTCTTGTGCAGCTTTGCTCAGTCTCACACAGCTTTGCTTGGTCTTGTGTGGCTTCACTCAGTCTTGCTTGGTCTCACATAGCTTTGCTTAGTCTTGCTCAGTCTCTCTTGGTCTCTCTTGGCTTGGCTCAGTCTTGTGAGTCTTGGCTCAGTCTTATGTATCTTGCCTCCTTTTACCAGACAATAACATCACATAGTATTCTGAGTACATTATAGCTGCAAATCACAAAGGAATATGAATATCTCCTCAAGAGACTGTCCCTTCTCTCTTTGCTCCAGCTTTGCAAGCTCCACATCCTTATCCAAGCCTTTTGTGAAACTCAGTGATCTACCCTGCTTTGCTGCAAACTTGAGAAGTTGAAGGGCTTCCACAAGTTGAGGACTAAGAGAATTTCTCCTGGCTGTTATTGTCTCCTTGCTGGATGAAAATACCCTTTCACATGGGACTGCAGAAGCTTGTATGGGATGTATGTCCATTGCAAGCTTGAATAGGGTTGGGAATTGATTTTTATTGTTCTGGTAATTATCTAAGTGGTGTTTACCAAAACTTGAGATTTAACTTACCTGCCAGAAAGCAATGCAATCTATGTTGCCTCTAGTGGGAACAGCAAGATAGCTGTCCACCTCAGTAGGCAAGTCTTGAGCCTCAGTGTAACTGGCCTTGGGTGGACATTCAACTGTCTGCACCCATGTAAGTTCTGCAACCAGGCAAAGCGTTTGCAATTCCCTGTACTACTATCACATGTGACCCTAGCTTGTATGAGTCTAGATTTTTTTTTGACTACCCCTTTGTTCCCCTTCGAGACTCCCCTTGTACTGTTATTGGGACTCCCCTTGTTCCATATATCGCTGTTACTCCATTTAGCACCTGTCTCCTTTTAGGCCCTAGGCCACCATCTACTATAAGTAGTTGACTCCTTGCCCTATGTACTGGCAAGTTGAGTCTCTTGTCAATATCATACAAGTGCTCTTCTCCATTAGCCAGAGTGGCCATATGCAATGTACTGCAATAGATGGGAACTCTTTATCCTCTCATACCCTATCTACAATCCAAGTCATAGCATGACTTGGCTCTCTTTTTCATTTGCATCTATTTGTCCTACCAAGAATCCTTGGTGGTGACACTCAGACTCAACTTGTGATGGATGCCCAAGCCTAAGCATCTCAAGTGCTTTTTGTGTATGATCAGGACTTCTGTTAGTTTGAGGTTAAGATGAATGTCTTGAAGCTGATGCTACATGATAGGGATCAGCCTAAAAAGCATTATTAGAGGAGATAAACATTACTAAGAACAGTAAATCATACAGGTGTAAGCAAAGTCAACCTTGCTAGATCTACAGAGGTTCTGGTATGCTCTCTAAACCACTGTAATTTTCTTTTAGAGTTCAACACTAAATTTAAAATTAACAAGAGAAGCATTTATAATAGTAAGATAACTCACAGACAGATACTATATAAGCTGTAATTTCTTCAACTTCTTGCTGATACTCTTCTAGCTTAAGTATGCCAACTTGAATGATACCATAGATATAACTATCTTCATAATTTTCACTTTGGTATTTTTCAAGACTTTTAAGCAGTCCTTGAAATGCAGGAAGAGTTTTACAGATGGTGGGAGTTTTTTTAGCAGATCATAACTGCTGATAGGCATATGGCAGCTAGATAAAATGTTAGTAGATTTTTTAAACAAGAATTTGAAACTTAAATACCTCAAGTATTTTCTTTAATTTAGACAACTTATCCCAATCAGCTGCTGTAAGCTGAATGGCTGTGCCTTGTATTTGCAAATATTGATCAATAGCCTAAAGTTTGAATGATTTAGTATATTTATTTAAAAAAATTTAGCTAACTTACATTTTGAAGTTTCAAAGCTCTCTCAACCATTAGAAAGGTTGATGACCATCTTGTATCAACATCATGAATTAATTGAAGCTTTGGCAATTCCAACATAGCTAAAATATTGGCAAAATTTTCCTGCCTAAAAGTTGATGCACGAATCTATAATTTTTCAGCAAACATTCACTTATTTGCTTGAAAGCTTATGTTGTGGATAATACCTCGCAGTTTTTTGATAAGGTCTTCTTCAACATCATTGCTTATTTCTTCTATCATAGCTTTACAAGCTAGATTAACAATATGGGGAAAGCAACTATAAAGAAAAAGTTAGACCAATATTTCTAAAAATATTGCACATATCACATCACATGTGCTGTGTAGAAGCAGAAAAGGAAAACTCTGGGGGAAGCAACCTTTCTAGACTGGATGCAAAGGAGTCATTATTTGAGGCATTATCCATGGTGATCCATCCAATCTATTAAATTATATAGCTTGATTTTATTTATTATTTTTTAAAAATGAACTTACCTTTTTAACTAAATTGAGGTAATTTATAATAAAGAGAAATACCTCTGCCAGGTGCTCTCCAGTGTGAGAACCAGGAATATGCATAAAGCCAATAAGATCTGTGTGAAGGGTAATTTTTTGCCCTTCCTGCTCTAGCCAGTGAGCAGTAACAGCCATATAAGGCTTTTTATCAAAATCTGTCCATAAGTCCATGGTAAAAGATATTTTTCCCATGGACTTATCCTAGAAAAAATTAACAAAATGTAGGTGATAGGTTAGATAGGCTTACTAGCATATTGGCTGATAAGTTCTCAGCCTGTTCCTGTTGAAGCTCTAGAATACCCTTTCTTATTGTGATGCGATGAAGGATATCTTTTTCTTGAAGACCCTCTCTAAGCAAAAGAAGGAGCTTTCTAAGCTCCTTAGATTCCACAATACTGATGGGCTTAGTGTTGCTACAGTCTGGCTAGAAGCCGGCTTAAGAGCCAGAAGCTGGTCACGTGCATGGCTTGGCTGGCTGAGCCAATCATGTAGGAATGGTTGGCTTTACAAGTCACAACTTCTGGTTGACCAAGTCAGTTCTCACCAGCCCACCAAGCTGCCTGTACCCAGAAAGGGCACTCTCTCCTCTTCTCTCTCCTCTCCTTTTGTTTCATCCCCTCTTGTGTAAAACTGCTTGCTGCACAACCCACCCCGAACACCCACAACTGCAAGACTTCCACTCACTTGCACACCCAGCCATGCATTTGTGCCTGCAAAACCTTGTTCACCACATCTCTACCTGCCTTACATTCATACCTCTTGGTGCTCACTCACTGCACATCCCATCCTTGCACCTGCATTACCCTGTTTGCTGTGTGCCTGACTTGCCCTGCTTGCAACCACAGGACCACTGTCCACAGGTATGTCCCTTGCCTTCTGTTTATTGCTTATAAACTGCAGGTATTATCCCATCCTCTCACTCAGGTGACATGGACCACTACTCTCACAGCAACTACAGTACATCTGCTACAGCGTGTACATGAGGGTGCATGCATGCATTCATGTCAAATGCAAGCTCTTGTCCCACTCCATCTACATTATGGTGCCTGTCCAAAATGGCCTTTACTGTCCTCACATTACTGCTGTATTCTCCCCTTCGTCTTGCACCATCCTCAGTGCCTTGTCTCTCACTCGCTCACCCAACACAACCCAACTCCTGTCTCACATGTTGCTGACACCACCCCAGCCGCCTCAACACCACTTGTACAATAGATGAGTGGCTCCGTGCAGACTGTGTTGTGGCTGGTCAATGCGATTGGAGGAATTGAGTTGGACCTGGACTCAGATCTGTATAGCCCATGCACCATATCTCGCTCTTTGTTCACCTTTCACTCTTCACTGCCACTCTCTTTCTCTTTATGCCATCACTTCATCTGACTCAAGTTTTCTTTCTTTTTACTCATCCCTCTCTCCTCTCTCCCCCCTTCTCCAGGTCTTTTACTTCCCTTTGGGGTGAATGTACCACACTCACATGTTGTACAGTACAGGGATTGGTGCCATTGTTTTGCCCAGCCTCTACCGCTGCTGCCTCTATTTTCCCCTTCTGCTTCTTTATTGGGTCTGGTTCCTCAAAGTCTTTCAGGTTTACCATGTGTATGGCTTTCCATGGCTAATTGTTTGGCTCTACTTAGATCACGAATGGGGCCGATCTGAGGAGCCATAGTAGCTTTATGTTGTGTTAGGTGCAGGAGCTCACCCAGTCATTCTAGGTATGTGACCAACACTTGTTCTTCCTTGTGTGTGGAACCTCACTCCCTGCCACCACTAGCACCAGCACCAGCACTGGCAGCACTGCCACTGCCATCACCATCACCATACCATCACCAGCATCACCACTGGCAGGACTGCCACTGCCATCACAGTCACTGTCACCAGCACCAGCACCAGCATGGCAGCAGCAACAGCAGCCCACCTGCCCTCATCCTCACCCCCACACCTTGCCCTTGTCCAAGGTGCACTGATGCATGCCTTGGCCCAAAAACTGGAGGATGTACACAAGGGTATGTGCATGGATTCATGCCAGAACCTCACTCACCAGCACCAGCACCAGCACCAGCATCAGCTGCATCGCTGCCACATGTGCCTCCACTAGGACAAGGACAAGGACAAGGACCACCAGCAGCACCATCGCCGATCCTACCAGCACCAGGGCCAGCAGCAGTGCTGCTTGCCACCAGCACCAGCAGCATTCACTGCTGCCGCCTCCACCTCCACCTGCACCCACACCAGCATTGGCAGCAGTGCCATTGCTACCCCACCAGCACCAGGGCCAGCAGCAGCAGCACTGGTGATGCCCCCACCAGGATGAGGGCCAGCAGCAGCAACACAAGCAGCACTGGCACTGCCACCTCCACCAATGCCAGCAATAGCAACAGCAGCACCACTGCTGCTGCCTCCACCAGCACCAGCACCAGGGCCAGGGCCAGCAACACTGCTGCCACCTCTACCAGTACCCACACAGCACCTCTGTCCTCACACCACCAGCATCAAGGCAGCATCAGCAGCCTGCCCTCACCCCTCATGCCCAGACAATCAAATTTTTTTTTTTTTAGAATCCAATTTTATATCCCAAGCCAGTCCATATTGTATCTCAATCACACATAGCTATTTGGTTTGCAATCCATTCCCAGTCTCCAAGAATCTGATATTTTGTAGACAATCATTTAGTGAGCTAGCCAGAGCAGTGGATGATGTAGGTGCTCATAGCTTAGCTACTCATTACATGTTTTCGTGATTTTGGTGCCTTTTGTGTTCATATTATCTCTCTGACATCTCACCTGGGTCCTTCAAATTCTGTTTACTCACACTCCACCAACAATTGCACCACAACAAAAGTGTCATGTCCCTCAGTCACAGGCTCCTATGCAGCAGTCATGCCCCCATGTACAAGCTGTTATTCAAGAACAAGAAGAGCACTTCAATCTTGGCAACATCTCTGGCAGTGATGGTGACCTTGATTCTGCCACCAACAGCCCTCACAATAACATGGCTACCCCTGCCCAGGTGACTAATGTCTGGGTCAATAATCCTGACATGCCAACTTCACGCAAAGGTGTCGCAGTTAAAATTCAATATTTTTTTGAGAAGCATGGCAAAAAAATGGTCTGTAAAGAGTGCAAGTATGTCTCCTCTCATGCTCATGTCTCAGACAATTACTTACCTCAATTTTACACAGGAAAGCAAGAGAGGCAGACCCATCCAACTGGTCATTGAGAATTTATTATGTGTATTCACATAAGATATCGAATACATCTCTCCACCCTCATATTGAAAAGCATCATCTATAGCTTTATTTGACCTTGGCAAATGAGAGAAACTGGCCAATTACATTGCCAGGACTTGTGTCACAAGCTTGATCATGGGAGGCTAGTGAGGCTGCTGCATCATAAGATGAACCACCCAACCACTTTGATGAGCATATCTTCCACTGGGATCTGTTGGATTTTATCATAGCAGATGATCAGGTATGTTTCTTTCCATGCCATTTTTACTTTTATTAGTCTTATTTTTTTCCCAACATTCAAGTCTCTGAATGTTGTGGAATGCCCTGAATTTTGAAGAATGTTTCTCCATTTACAAAAGGACCTCAAGGAAACAATGATTCTGCATTGAAGCAAGCTGTGTAAATTAGTCCTCCAAGCTTGGAGGCAGCATTTTCAGGTCCTACAATGTGAACTTCAAGTATGTATAGTAGATGCTCTTGTTGGACTTATTCTGATCTTATCCAGGCTGCGGTGGGGCAAATATTTTTTATGATGGATATGTGGTCTGATCAAGATTGTCAATCTTACCTGGCAATCACGGCCCACTGGATTGCCAGTATTGAGGACTCAAATGCTTTGAAACTCAAGATGGCACTCATCACTTTTCACCGCCTTTATGGTAGACATGACGAGAGTAGACATGACGAGAGCTCACTTGCTGCTGTAGTCTTGCAGCTTCTTGATAGGGCTGGTGTTACTGTCAAGGTACTGTGATCATATTTACCAGGACAGATCTGATGTCTTATCTTGAGGTTGGGCATGTCACTATGGACAATGCATCAAACAATGATATAATGATGAAATCCCTTGAGATGCTATTGGCAGCTCATGACATTCCCTTTGATGCAGCTGATTGCAGGGTCATGTGCTATGCACATATTATTGATCTCAGTTCTGGGTGTGTAATACAAAGTGTTGACAATAGCAATGATTCATCTGATGATGACAAGACCCTTATTACATCTAACCCTATAGCATGTGCCTGTTCTGCTGTTAAGGTCATTCATAGATCAGGACAGCATCGAGAAGCCTTTGACAAGGTCATCACGAATGGCAGCACCAAAGGTTGGTTCAAGCAAGGGGAGCCTCCTAGAATTGTCCAAGTCAAACCACTGCAGCTCTTGCAGGATGTGTGAACCAGATGGGATTCAGTCTACCACATGCTTAAGAGGCTCCATGAGATGCACCCAGTATGATCCGATATTTCATATCCATATTAAGTGCTGAGCAATCTATTTAACAGGTGATCGATTACTTCTTTGCTCTTCCCAACAACACTGACTATGCCAAGTACAAGATCTCACCTCAGGACTGGGCTGTCATGAAGGATGTCAAGTTTGTTCTCAGTGTCAGCCCAATGCATATGACTTATCTTATAATTGCCTGACTATACATACTGTACCAGATCACTCACAAGGTGCAGCAAGTGATATCCGCAGAGAGCACCCCAATCTTGTATGGTGCCATTCCTTCATTCAAGATGTTCATGACAGCTTGGGAGGCAGTTATCATTGATCACCCTAAGTTGAAACCAATGGTCAAACCTGGGCTAGATTTGGCTTACAAGTACTATCATTGAATGGATTGTACTAATGCATATGTTATTGTGATGGGTAAGCAAATCTAGCCCTCAGTTTGGACAAGACTAACATTCATCTGCAGTCCTGAACCCTGTGATACATATGTCCTGGATCACCAAGAATTGGGAAGGTCAATACATCACTGTGGCCAAAAAAAATGTTTGGTAATTGGTGGGTGGAATATGTATCTTTTTCGATAGCATCTCATCTTCTCACAGATGCTTGAGTATCATGAGAAGAGTGCTGATAATGAGGAACATTCAGCACAGGCTGATGATGTGGGTGATGCAACTGGCATTGCTGGGAAGATGCCCACATATATAGATCTTGCAGCAGACTATGGGATCGAGGTTGAGATAGACATCAGTGAACCCAGTGAAAATGTGCAGACCATTGAGCAAGAATACCAAGCCTACATCACAAGTGCACTTTTGCCAAAGAACATCAACATTCTCAGATTCTGGGAGGTACATAGATAACAATCCAATTTATTTTTACTAACAAAAATGTTTGCCGCAGGTTAACTGCACTTCTTTCCCCACTCTTTTTTCGATGGCAATGGACTACCTGCCAATCCAAGCATCTTTGGTCCCTTGTGAACAGATTTTTTCCTCAAGTGCTGCAACAGACATGAAGCGAAGGAATCACATCAGCCCTCTTATGATGGAGGCCCTCCAAATGCTTAAGTTTCATCTGAAGAAGGAACATCTTGATTTCACAGAGGCTTGGATGACATTGGAGAAGTATATGATTGAGGACAATCCAGATGAGGATTTACTGCTGAAGTTGCTCAAGGGTAATTTTTAAGACAGGGTGGACTGTGCCATTCAAAATTGTATTGATAGTACCAAGGACCTACTCTCATAGCACACACATATCCATTTCCTTCCCAGCATGCTGCTGTCACTAGCTATAATGATATATTTTTAGGTGGAAGAGGGGGTTATGTAACTATGCTGGTTATGTAACCAGTTGCAGTCTACATTTGGCATGAAAAATAAATCTATCAAATCGCAAGACTGTCTGTCTTCCATGCTCTGAGGAATGCTGCTGTGAGTAATGCTTAATGCCTTGAGTATATGTGCTTTGTCATCTGACTTGTCTACCAATCATGTCTTAGGGTCCTTACATGGAGATTGTTCGAATTGGCAGGAGGTTCAGGTTGCAGGAAAGGCTGACCTCAGGAGCTTCTCATATGTCTGAGGAAACATCATCACATTCCTCTGTGTTTGACTCACATGCCTGGGTGAATAGATGATATATATATTGCTTGTGATGTTCTGTCTGGGAAACTCATCATCCTTAAATTTGAGCCATTGGGGGGAATCCTCAAAACCCTAGAGCGTGAGTATCTTGTCTACAAGAAGCTTAAAGGAGGGAGTGGCATTGCTCCCATATACTGGTTTGGCACCAAATCTGGCTTCAATGTCATGGCAATCAACTGCCTTGGCCCATCTCTTGAGGCTGTGGTTTTCAATTCACAATGAAAACAGTTCTGCTCCTTGCTAAGCAGCTTGTAAGTCGACTTTTTTACTTCCAAGGCCATAATTGATGGACTGACATGTGCTATGTCTAGCTTAATCACCTGCAGTACGTTCATTCCTGCAACTTTATTCATTGTGACCTCAAGCCCAGCAACATTGTTATGGGTCTCAACCAGCCCAACTTGGTATACCTCATTGATTTTGGACTTTCAAAGGAGTTCAGGGATCCCAATACACATGTGCATATTCCATACAAGAACAGTCTTGGCTTCAGAGGATCTGCTCTCTTTGCATCTATAAACAGCCACTTGGGTTTAGAGGTTGGAAGGTGAGATGACCTAGAGTCTCTTGCATACATCTTGTTCTACTTTCTTTGGGGCTCCTTACCATGGCAGGGCCTGGGACACAAAGTTCTGGAGAGTAAAGAAGGAATCACCACACATGACTCATTCCTAGGCCTCCCAATAGAGTTATGCACATTCTTTGAGCACAGTCGCTCACTCCCTTTCAACAGCAAGCCCAACTATAACCACTTTTTCAACCTTTTCAATGATCTCTTATTATGCAAAGGATTCCAGAGTGACATGGTATTTGATTGGGATGTCACTGGCAATAACCATGGGATCTTTGAAGCTGTCCCTCAGCATGAATCTCCAGTTCCTGGGCACCACACAGGGTAAGTACCATACTCGCCACCAGATTATCATTGTGTTCTAATGAAGGGTTATACACAGCTTACACCCTCGCCCTCATGCTGGCAGGAACGCATCTATTGTTTTTAAGTTACACCAGGCCTGACAAGTTACTGTACTCTGTACAATCATTGTACCATGTTGACACAGCTGAAGTTATTTTGTCTGTACAGTACAGTAGCTTATAGTAGTGTTGCTGTGGTCCAGCTAGAAGCCAGCTCAAGAGCCAGAAGCTGGTCACATGCATGGCTCGGCTGGCCTAGCTGATCATGTGGGAAATGGTTGGCTAGACTGGTCACAACTTCTGGTTGACCAAGTTGGTTCTCACCAGCCCACTGAGCTGCCCATACCTGGAAAGGGCACATCTTCTCTCCTCTCCTCTTATTTCATCCCCAATTGTGTGAAACCACTTGCCACACAACCTGCCCCAAATGCCTGCACCTGCAAGACTTCCACTCACTTGCACACCCAGCCATGCATTTGTTTGTGCCTGCAAAACCTTGTTCTCCACATCTCTGCCAGCCTTGACTTGTCCTGCTTGCAACCATGGGACCACTGTCTGCAGGTATGTCCCTTGGTTTCTGTTTATTGCTTACAAACTGCAGGTATTATCCCACCCTCTCACTTAGGGGACATGGACTACCACTCTCATGGTGACTACATCTGCTACACTGTGTACACAAGGGTTCATGTGTGCCTTCATGCCAGGTTCTGTAGAACCTCACTCACTGCCACCACCAGCCCCAGCACCAGCACCAGCAGCACTGCCTGCTGCCATCACCATCACTGTCACCAGCACCAGCACCAGCACCATGACAGTAGCAACAGCAGCCCACCCACCCTCATCCTCACCCCCATGCCTTGCCCGTGTCCGAGGCATGCTGATGCATACCTTGGCCCAAAAACCGGTGGATGTACACAAGGGTACGTGCATGCATTCATGCCAGAACCTCACTCACTGCCACCACCTGCACCAGCACCAGCACCACCTGCATCACTGCCACCCGCACCTCCACCAGGACAAGGACAAGGACAAGGACCAGCAGCAGCACCATCACTGGTCCCACCAGTGCCAGGGCCAACAGCAGTGCTGCTTGCCACCAGCACCAGCACCAGCACCAGCACTAGCACTGGGGCCAGCAACAGCAACAGCAGCAGGACCACCACTGCCTCCACCAGCACAACACCAGCACCAGCACCAGCAGTGTTCGCTGCTGCTGCCTCCACCCACACCCGCACCTGCACCTGCACCAGCATTGGCAGCAGTGCCATTGCTACCCCACCAGCATGAGGGCCAGCAGCAGCAGCACCAGTGACGCCTCCACCAGGATGAGGACCAGCAGCAGTACCAACACCAATCACACCAGCACTGGGGCCAGCAGCAGCAACACAAGCAGCACCAGTGCTGCCACCTCCACCAGTGCCAGCAACAGCAAGAGCAGCAGGACCACTGCCACCAGGACAACACCAGCACCAGCACCAGCAGCATTCGCTGCTGCTGCCTCCACCCACACTTGCACCTGCACTTGCACCCAGACCCAGACCTGGACCCACACCAGCATTGGCAGCAGCGCTGTTGCTACCCCACCAGGACAAGGGCCAGCAGCAGCAGCAGCAGCACTGGCGATGCCTCCACCAGGACAAGGACCAGCAGCAGTGCCAATGCCAATCACACCAGCACTGGAGCCAGTAGCAGCAACACAAGCAGTGCCAGCACTGCTCCCACAAGCAAGAGCAGCAGGACCACCACTGCATCTGCCAGCACAACACCAGCACCAGCACCAGCAGTGTTCACCACTGCTGCCTCCACCCACACCTGCACCTGCACCCACACTTGCACCCACACCTGCACTTGCACCCACACCTGCACCAGCATTAGCAGCAGCACTGTTGCTACCCCACCAGGATGAGGGCCAGCAGCATGCCAATGCTGATCACACTAGCACTGGGGCCAGCAGCAGCAACACAAGCAGCACCAGTGCTGTCACCTTCACCAGCACCAGCAACAGCAACAGCAGCAGGACCACTGCTGCCTCTGCCAGCACAGCACCAGCACCAGCACCAGGAGCCACCTGCCTGACCTCTTGCTTGCAGCTGTGCACCCTGTGCCAAGGAGGGTAGTTTTCTTTATTGTATAATATCAATTGTAAAGTACATAGTATGATAATACATGCTGGATTAACATGAGTCAACATTCCTGAGCCACTTGAGGGTTATAAGTAGTGTGACAATGAAGTGTTAGAAGGAGCAGAAGGGAGTGGAAGTGAAAGTCTGGTGGGCAGAAGTCTGAGACAGGAGTCTGAGGGTGACATTGGCTCAAGTTGACCAGAGGTCATGACCAAAGCTGAAGTTGTGGCTCCAATGAGATAAGCTGCAACTGGTCAGGCCAGATCAAGATTAAGTTGCAACTTTTGAAGTCAACTCGCAGCTGGTCAGACCACAGCAACACTAGATGGGCTATAAAACTATGATAAGTAAAATTTAAAGCAAAAAAAAAAAAAACCTGATCAGTAGCAACAATAAACTCTATAAGAGCCTTGATAAAGTGCTCTTGAGTAAACTGTTGCCTTTGCTGAGTCTGAGATCCAGGCTTGACACCTTGAAAGGCTGCAATAGCTTCTAATGATTCCTTTGCCTTAATTGAAATCTTTAGCCTAGCACACTCTACAAGCCACTCTTCCATATGGTGGATATACAGATGCTTTCTAAGAACACCTGTGGATGTTGATTTACCATATTTCTGAACCTTATTTGTCCCATCATTTTCATAAAGAGACCTGTGTCCCTGGCAACCTCATAAAATGATAAGGTATCAGCAGCTACCTGGGCCCTTTTACTACCTGCAGGGCCAGATGCCCTACTTTCTGCCCTGAGCTGCCTATGACTGGGAGAAAGAGGCAGTGGCTCCATTGGGGCATTATGCACCCTAGGCCTTTCTTCCTCAGACCCACAAGACACATTGAGGTTGAAGTTTTCATCATCCAGAGGAGCAGGTGGATGTGAAGGTGATGTCTAAATAAATTATAATTTTATAATAAATAAATAAAATGACAGACAGACCTGAGCTGAGAATAAACTACCACTGGGGCCACCTAGGCTTGTGAATGGATCATGAGGATCCATGTGATGGTCCTGGAGAGGCCTAGTTATGTTACTACCCTCACCCAAGGTAGTAACATGTGGGTGGAATGTAACATGCTGACCCCAACCTCTTGGTGTTGTGGGAGGTGCTGCAGCATTAGCTGAAAAGGATGATAATAATAATAAATTTTAGAAAATCAATAGAGGTAAAATAATACACTGTCAATCTGAAATGTTGTCTGAAGTGCTCTGCCTGGATGATGTTTCTGAGTCTCTTCCTATGCAGCCTCAGCATTTCAGGATCTCTTGCTTGACCTCCTCCTCCTTGGAGATGGAGTTACAGGGTTAGTTTGCCTTTTTCTCCCAGCCATTAGATTGCTAAAAGGACCAGAGATGTTGTGCAGGATAAGACATAAGAGTTGGGGCTGAAGTGGGGTTGCAGAGGGCGCAACAGTGTGGCTGGCCATATGCCCTTGCCCACACTCCCCTTGACCCACACAGGTACCATGATCATGCCCAGCCACCATTGCATGACTCACTCAAACTAGGTGATCAAGGTCCTCAGTGAGTTTGAAGACCTCACAGCAAGTGTGTCGGGTCAGGCAACATCCCTATCATCCCCCTGCATCAGCAGGCATTGTAGCAATTGGGCAGTGTGGTCACCTTGTGCATAGTCACACAATAATGTACAGATCTCACTTTCCACCTCCACCAGTGCTAGCAACAGCAAGAGCAGCAGCACTGCTGCCTCCACCAGCACAACACCAGGGCTAGCAGCAGCACCATCACTGGTCCCACCAGCACCAGGGCCACAGCAGCAACAGCAGCAGTGTCACTGGCACTGCCTCCACCAGTACCAACACCAGTGCTGTCACTGCCCCACTGGCACCAGGGCCAGCAGCAGTGTCACCAGCACTGCCCCTTGACCAGCACCAGCACCAGCACCAGCATCGCCAGTGCTGCCACCTCCATCACCACCACCACCACCAGCACTGCCACTGCCTCCACCTGCATCAGCACCAGCACCAGCACCAGCACCATGACTGCCCCACCAACACCAGGTCCAGCAGTAGCAGCAGCGTCACCAGTGCTGCCCCCTTGACCAGCACCAGCACTGGCAGCAGCATTGCCAGCACTGTCACCTCCACCACCACCACCACCACCACCACCACCACCACCAGCAGTGTCACCCCTGCCACCTCCACCAGCACAACACCAGGGCTAGCAGCAGCACTGTTGCCAGTCCCACCAGCACCAGGGCCACAGCAGCAATGCTGCTGTGGCCTCCACCAGTGCCAACAACAGCAGTGGCAGCAGCACCAGCACTGCCTCCACCAGCACCAGCACCAGCAACAGCAGTGCTGCCCCCACCAGCACCAGGGCCAGCAACAGCAACAGCAGCAGTGCCACTGCCTCCACCAGCACAACATCAGGGCTAGCAGCAGCACCATTGCCAGTCCCAACATCACCAGGGCCATAGCAGCAACAGCAGCAGTGCCACTGCCTCCACCAGTACAACACCAGGGCCAGCAGCAGCACCATTGCTGGTCCCACCAGCACCAGGGCCATAGCAGCAATGGCAGGAGTGCTGCCGCTGCCCCCACTAGCACTGGGGCCAGCAACAGCAACAGCAGCAGCACCACTGCCTCCACCAGCACAATACCAGGGCCAGAAGCAGTGCCATTGCTGGTCCCACTAGCATCAGTGCCACAGCAGCAACAGCAGCAGTGTCACTGCTGTGGCCTCCACCAGCACCAACAACAACAGCAGCAGCAGCAGCAGCACTGCCACCACCTCTACTAGCACCAGTGTCATGCTGGACTAAGTGTAGCAGTTCTGTTGATGTTTCTGTCTGGCAGCTCCCTTGGCAGCTCATTCTCTTTGTCTGGTGGTTAGGTCATCTGGCCTGTCTCTGTCCCTCTGCTGTATGTGTAGGATGATATCTGCATCAGTGACCATCATCTTGGTCATCTTCTGTGGAGTTCTAATGCCTTGTTAGAACAGCTATTGGTAGTGGTGGTGCTGGCTGCTGTTGTCCTCTATCTCCTGAAGGAGGAAGGGGATCTAGATGTAAAGGAGTTGATTTGGATACTTAGGACATGTATCCAAAGGAAGGGATGTCTGGAGTGCTGATATGCCTTGTATTGCACTTAGTTCATTGGTATGCCACTAAGGTCATGAATGGAAGGAGCTGCTCCTTCTTGCTGGGTTGCTAGTGCAGAGGGGTGGTTCTATAGAGCACTGAGAGGTCCATTACTCAGTGACCTTTGTCTGTCTGAAGCAAAGAAAGGCAACACCTTTCTGAGCGCTTAACATATGTGTCAGAGTTCGAAGAGTTCCCAATTGGGACTTGGTTTACTATATATGGTAGATTAAGTGAAATGTGTCACTAAGTCACTTAGCAGACCCTAGGGTATGTTCTAGGGCATAAGTGGAGGGGAAAGGGGCTGTGAAGCTTTGGATCACTTGGAGGATTGCTCTGAGAATGTCTAGGATTCACAAGAGACCAAGCTTAAGGCTTTGGTCCCATTCTATGAGCGTATTTATACAGGACTATTTAGGTGGAGTTTCTGGCAGTGATTGATGTGTCTCAGTGGCAGTAAGGCCATGAAAACCATCAGCAGATTAGTGTAAGTACTTTAGTAAGTAGCTGAGGCAACACAACAGCAGTCTGGAGCGGCAAGAGCATAATAGAGGGTGTGTAAAGTAGGGTGGGGGAAGTGATGATGACTCTGGCCAGACCATGAGAAATATGTACATATATGGACAGGATATTAGTAAGCATAAGTGTCCCAACTGTCCACCACAACATGACTGCCTGTTTAGAGTCTTTGCTGCTTGTTATTGACTCATGAGGGGCAGTGGCAGCGGTAGTGGGTGGTGCTCCGACATTTGGAGCATTTCTTGTTGCGTCTGTTGCGGGTGTGAGTGATTTCTTCATCAAGGAAACCCCAATCTCCTTTGATTTTCCTGGTGTGCAGGTGCATAGGGATGCGAAATCCCTTTAGTACTTGCCTTATGGCCTCTTGTTCAAGAGACCCAAGGGGTTGGTGACTTTAAAGGCCTGTCGCTATCCTCCTGTATGCATCTGCCTCTTGGAGTCCTCCCATCCACTCTACCATTTTGATTTTTTGATAGGCCAATTTGATCTTGACCTGTGTTAACTCCTGCTCCATGAACATGACCTCTTGCTCCCAACATCTGTAAGCTTGTAGCCCTGCAAGAAGGGACTCATCTGCTAGGTCTGCTGTGGCCCAGGTGACTGCTTGGGCAAAGGGCTCTCTTCCTAGAAGATGTGCTTCTGTTGAGGTGTAACATGTGGGCACAGGTATGGTACCAGGCTGGGATGAAGTAGGGAGGTGTAGACCAGCTCCCCTCTGCCTTGACAGGTGCTAATGAGAGGGTACTTTATGTTCTGGACGTGGTATTTGTGATAGGCAGCTGGGGTGGCTCCACCATTTGGAAGGGGGACTGTGAAGGGTTCATCAGTGGTGGTGATCCACCCATCTCCAGGGTGGCAGTCTTCATCATCCTCTTCCCAGTTGTCCTGCTCTTGGTTCTCTCTCTGGTTCTCATTACTGGTCCATACTTCCTTGTCCTGCTCCTCCCCCTCTTCATATGCACATGGTCATTTGTACTGGAGGTGGCGAAGGGCATCTGCAACATTAGTTGTTGGAGTGTTATGCATGAGTATGGAGGTTCCTCCATTTGAGTTGTTGCATTTGCCCTCTGGGGTGGTAACAAGGGTGGTGTCTGTGTCCTGATTGTTTCATTCCTTTCGGTCAAAAACATCAAGGAGGGCGTACAACCTGGTTGCAAGCCAGGTTGTGTCTGTGGAGGTCTTAGAAGTGGGGGATTCTGGTTCCAAAGGAGGAGGCGAGGGGGAGCATACTGTGCCAGCATCACTACTGGCACAATCCTCAAGATTAAGGACAGAGAATGGGTTGTAGCAGGATAGGGAGGTGGCTCATTCAAAGGAGGTTGGGACAGTGGACATGTTGATTGGTTTGGGGATTGAATGTTGCAAAGTTAGGAATGGTGGGAGTGGTGGTGGGGTAGGAGTGCATTTGTGAATAGGGTTGTAGGTAGGAACTGAAGTGTAGTAGTGAGGGTTCACTGCTGTCATTTGAAGGTGGTTTGGAGGGTGCTTTTATGCTGGTTGGGTGATTGGGATCGGTGGAATTTGCTAAGTAGCTCCAGCACATGCAGGTCATTGCTGCTGACCCATGAATTGTCTGATGCAGGGTAGCCTTTCCATTTGACTAGGTATTGCCATTGTCTTTTTGGCCATGTTTCCTTTCTGCGATGATTTCATCTACATCATACTCTTCTTCTCCTTCAATGGTTTTGGGTGCTGGGCACTTGAATGGGATGCTGTACTCCATGGTTTCCATATAGGGCAATAATAGATCCACATGAAACACTGGATGTATATGCATGTGTGCTGGCAATTGAGCTGATAGGCAACTGGAGATATCTTTTTCTTGATGATGAAGGGTCCTAGGCATTTCGGTTCCATCTTCTTTGATGGTGCCTTCATCTTTATGTTTCATGCATCTAGCCAGACTTCATCTCAAGTCTTGAATGTTCTGATTGGTTTCATTATGGCTGTCTTTTTCTGTAGGGCTTGATGCCAATTTCCCTTGCTTTGGTTAGTTCCTTGAGTCTGATATCTACAGCTGGTACTTCTTCATCTCCTTCTGTCCAAATTGCCTGAGGGTTACATCCCATGATTAATTATGGGGTGTGTGGTGCATTCCTTCATGTTTCCATGAATTGTGAGCAAATTCTGCCACTGGAAGGTATGTAGCCCAGTTATCTTGTCTTCCATTGACAAAGTGTCTCAGGAATGTTTCAACCCATTGATTCATGCATTCACTTTGTCCATCAGTTCTGGGGTGAAACGTGGTACTAAGGTTTTGTTTGGTGCCTATTGCTTTGCATAGGTTCTTGTAAATTTCCAGTGAAATGAGGGTCTCTGTTGGATATGATACATTTGGGGGTTCCAAACCAGGGAAAGAGGTGCTGAAGGTACAGTTGTGCCACTCCTTCTCTGGTGATGTCCTTGTTACAGGGTAGGAATTTGACTGCTTTGGAACATCCTTAGTCCACAATAGTGAGGATGGTGTCATATCCTTTGGACTTTGGTAATTTGGTTATGAAGTCCATGGACACATATTGGAAAGGTCCTTCTTCTACTGGGGTGTTGAAGTGGTGTAAAGGGGCTTTTGTGGTTTGGATGGTTTTATTTTCTTGACATTTGGTGCATCCTTTGACATATCTTTCAACAAATTCTCAAAGTTTGGGGCCATGGTAGCATCTTTTGACTAGGTCCCAAGTGTTTGAGATCCCTGGGTGGCCACCTGTGGGTGCATCATGTATTTCTTGAGGGTTTGTTGTCACTTCTTGTTGTCATTTGGGAGGTAAAGAGTTCAAATGAATAGGTTATCAGGGAGGATGGTAGTTTGTTCATTGTTTACCCCCTCTTCAAGGTCTTTTCTTCATGATAGAAGGTCTGCAATGGTATTTTGTTTTCCTGGAAAGTGATGGATGATGAAGTTGTAGTCTGCCAAGTAGTTCATCCATCTTGCTTGTCTAGGTGTGACTTTTCATGCTGCTCAGAAGTATTTCAGATTGTCATGGTCTGAGCGTACTTTGATTTGATGCCTAGCTCCTAGAAGGAAGTGTTTGAGGAATTTGACTGCTGATACTATTGCCAGCAGTTCTCTGTCATAGATGTCATAGTTGCGTTCCACTTGGTTGAGTGACTTTGAAAAGAACGCAACTGGGTGTTGTGTAACCGGCCTGGGGTGATGGTTCAACACCATTGCGCCCCTGTAAGTTGCGGAACCGGCCAACTAGAGTGTCTTGACCCTGTTTCATGTTTCGTGCCCTGTTTTGTGTACATCAGCTTGTGATTCTTGAGCGACCTTTGCTACTGGTCATTATTGTCTCGTTCACATTTCACATATAAATAGGTAGCAACACTGCCCCTCAGGCCCTAGGCCTGCCCTCAAGTACTATGTACTATATATAGGGGACTCATTACACCTGGTAGAGGCAAGTTGAGTCTCTTGTCTCAATCATAACAGTGTTCTACTTCACTGTGGGTGGCTACTGAGTTGGAGCTCAGCAAGTGGTAACCCAGATGTCGATATCGACAGACATGTTGACTTCATCTCTACAAGTCTTCTAGGTCACTTCGAGACCTTGCTTATCGGCATAGTGTGTCTATTGTTGCTGTCAAACCCTTGGTGGTGACATTAGACTCAACTTTCTTTCAATATGGCTAGCAGTTCAGAAGGGACACTGCAGACCATGACCCTCGATTGGGTAGATGCCACTGAAGGCAGAAGGAACCACAGGGTTCAGTACATCTCCAAAGAACACCCAGCCAATCCCACAGATCAGGACATACAGATTATCGTCACAGCAAGAGGCAAAGCGCCAACCAACCTGAAGCTGGTGTGCATCCACAACAACAAGTGGAGAGAAGTCCATTGGACTGAGGGACGATACACCTTGGGAGCAGCAGTCCCACAGCTACACAAATATGACACTGAAGGATCAGAAGCTGACAAGCTTCTCAACGAAGAGCTAGAAGAGCCCGAGGTCGTCTCAGACACAGAGTCAGACGAGGTGGTCAAAGAAATTGATGATGCCTTCAACAAAATCAAGATCACCCCAGTAGAAGAAAAAGCACCAGTATTCCCTATCAGAACCCTCACTCCACTCCAAGGACTGCCCACTGATGCCTTACCAGTAGGAGCCAGAATCCCTAGCCTCTCACAAGCCATGTCAACACAAACCACCACGGCCATGGCCATTGCTGCCCAACCATCCACAACCACCCAAAGCACACCACAACACATCCAAAATGTCCTTAGACAAGTCCTCAAAAGGTTGGGACCACTGGGAGGATCTGGTGGAGGGCCAGGAGGACCAGGAGGACCAGACCCAAATGCACCACAAATACCCATGGTGGCAGCTGCCAACATAAAAACCATGGGAGCACTCCCACAAGTATTCATGGGAGATAGATCCGAAGCCGATGATTTCATTGAAGAAGTAAAGGGATACTTATGCCTGAATGCAGACGTAGCAGGGTACAATTCTCCCTTCAAGAAAATTGCATTCACCCTCACCCTCATCAAAGGGGAAAACATGGCCCAATGGGTCAGAGACATGGGCGAGTGGATCGATAGACTGCAAATGCCCCAAGACAACATCCCAGCATTATGGGACCAATTCCTCCTAGAATTTAGCCAACAATTCCAGGACACTCAGGCAGCCCAGCGGGCTAGAAACGAAATCCAGGACTGTCGAATGAAGGGGTCTGATTATGACAAATACATCACCAGGTTCGAAAGCCTGGCAAGAAAGGTGGGATACACGTTGGGAAACGAAGAAACCTACAACATATTCCTACAAGGAATCCTGGCCTCACTCCTACACGACACCCTCAAACCGCCAATCCCTCTCAATTATCACGACCTTAAAGAAAAGGTCAAGACCATCGCACAAGGAAAGACCATCATAGATGGCATATTGAAGAAAACCCTAGGAGCACAATCACCATTCCAACGGTTTAACAATCCACCCAGGCCACTGCCATTTCAACAGAGAAATTGGCAGCCTTGATATAACCAGGGGAATTGTCCCCAATACAACTTGACAAACACACCACCATCCATGAACAATACTCCAGTACCCATGGATCTATCTAGAGGCTGCACCCCTAACAACTGGAGAGGGTGAGGAAACTGGAGACAAAGGGTGGGACCACCCGCGAGAGGAAACGTGTCGGCGCCAGGATATGAAGCAATGCGATGCTTCAACTGCGGCAGAGAAGGACACTTCATCTGCGCCTGCCCTGAGAAATGACAACAGCCTAGAAACCCCTATAGGCAAAACCCCAGACAAGCAAACCTGATTGACTTCCAAGAGGAAGAAGACCAAGACTACCAGATGGCAGAACCATCAGAGGGAACCTCGGTGGCCACCATGCGAGCACAGCTAGAGGGAATGTCCCTCGACGACCAGATCAAATTGGCAAAAGAAATGGGGGTAGCACAGGATTTTCCCTCTGCCTAATCAGATCGGCCCTGCTTAGGCGAATCCATAGCGATAACGTGTACATATCGGCAAGGAAATCTATGACAGTCCGTTTCTATGCACGATCAATTGCGAAAAGAGCTGAAGGAGTGGCCCTTGTGGACTCAGGGGCCACAGAAAATTTCATGAGTCTCAACTATGCCAAATGGTTGCAACTCCCCATCAAGCAATTGGCAAACCCGAGACCGTTGTTCAATGTTGACGGGATGGAAAACAAAAGCGGAGCCCTCAAATATTACACCAACTTACAGTTCAGAACAGGGACGCAAACCACAAACCAGAGGTTCTTCCTCTCTGATCTGGGAGACCACAAGGCCATCTTCGGGTACCCATGGTTTGCCTCCGTCCAACCAAAGATCAACTGGAAGAAGGGGTGGATCGATTTCACTCACCTCCCTATCATCCTCTCAGCCCCAAACGCTGTGAAAGCAGTATACATACCACGAACCAAGAACGTGCCATGACCACTCAGAAAGCAAACCGACACATACCTCCTAGGAAAAGTAACAATAGGAGGCGTCACAAGCATCCCAGAACAAAATGACACCATACCAGCCGAATACAGATGGCATAAGAAAGTCTTCAGCAAGGAAGACTTGCAGTAGATGCCCAGCTCCACCATATGGGATCACGCCATAGAACTACTACCTGGAGCACCTGACACAATGCCCAGACGACTGCTACCCCTCACACAAGAAGAAAAGGCCAAAATGCACAAATTCATGCAAGAGCACCTAAAAAGGGGAACTATCCACATCTTGAAATTGCCATATGCAGCCAACTTCTTCTTTGTGAAGAAGAAGGATGGAAAGCTAAGACCAGTACAGGATTACTGGCCTGTCAACAAATGGACAAAAAGAAATAGAAACGTCTCGCCTCTCATCCCACAAGTTGTGGATCGACTCAGCGGATGTACCAAGTTCACAGTGGTGGATGTGCAATGGGGCTACAACAACATCAGGATCAAAGAAGGGGACAAGTGGAAGGCCACTTTCCTTACCCACGAAGGACTATTTGAACCCACAGTCATGTTTTTTGGCCTCACTAACTCCCCAGCAACCTTCCAAATGATGATGAACACCATCTTCCGACAAGAAGTAGGAGAGGGCTGGCTCTCTGTCTACATGGATGACATCACCATCCACATGGCCAAAAGACCATATGAAATGGAGGAACAACATACCGCCAGACATCAGGAATACGTCCACCATATGTTGGACAAACTAGAACAGAACGATCTCTATCTCAAACCAGAGAAATGCCAATTTGAGAAGGAGGAAATTGAATACCTAGGGGTCATTGTGGGAAAAGGCCATCTCAAAATGAGTCCCAAGAAGCTACAGGGAATCGCAGACTGGTCCCCACCAAGAAACCCCACCAACGTTCGAAGCTTCCTGGGATTCACAGGCTACTATCGCTACTTTGTCCCAAACTACTCAAAGATCGCACAGCCTCTACTTGAACTAACAAAGAAAGCCACACCTTGGCACTGGGGAGAAGCACAGATGAGAGCATCTGAGGAGTTGAAAACAAGAATGTGTGGCAGCCCAGTACTAATCCAGCCAGATGTTGAGAAACAGTTCACACTGCACGTTGACGCATCAGCATACAGCATGGGCACCGTGCTCTCACAGGAGGGACAGCACAACCTCACAAAAACCTTGGCTCAGCAACACAAGCCAATCTTACACCCAGTGGCATACTACTCAGCAACATTCACGCCTACAGAACGAAACTACAACATCTACGAATGGGAACTGTTAGCCGTCATGAAGGCTTTGGCCCACTGGAGACACTACTTAGGATGGACAAAGATGCCATTCATAATCCGAACTGACCACGCCAACCTCCAGTATTGGAAGTCACCAAGAAACCTGAATTGACGAACCACACGGTGGCATGCTGATCTCCAAGAATACGACTATGTATTGGAGTACATCCCAGGCAAAACAAACACCGCAGCAGATGCACTATCCAGACCATCAAATGCAGATCATGGTGAAGATGACAACAAAGATGTCACAATCATCCCACCGCACCAAATCCGAACAGCACAGACGATCCATGGGAAAACTGTCATACCCAATCTCAAAGAGCTTAGGCAAGCCATCATCAAAAATACCCATGACACACCTACATCTGGCCACCCAGGGAGAGACGAAACCCTAAGGAAAGTACAAGAGCGGTACTGGTGGCCGAAGATGAAAGAATGGATTGCGGACTACATCAAAGGATGTGCAATATGCCAACAGGCCAAGATACTGATGCACCGACCCCACATCCCACTCTATCAAATTCCCTCAGAGCCAGGGACATTGCCATTCCAAACTATAACCATGGACCTAATCACCGGCTTACCACTAAAGCGAGGACTAGACGCAATCCTCACCATCATGGATCATGGATGCTCTCATGCCGCCCTGTTCCTCCCCTGTTCCACTAACATCACAGGGCCAGGAATTGCCCAGCTCTACCTGGAGCACCTCTACCCATGGTATGGCCTACCAAGAAAAATCATCAGCGACAGAGACCCACAATTCATGTCAAGTTTCAGAAGGGTGCTCACCAAGAAGCTAGGGATACAGCAGAATCTATCCACAGCAGCCCACCCCCAAACCGATGGGCTGTCCAAACGAAAGAATCAATGGATAGAACAATACCTGCGACTGGTGACAGGCGGACAACCAGATGACTGGACAGAGTGGGTCGCAGTCACAACCACCATACACAACAACCGAAGGAACAGTACCACTGGGCTATCACCCAATCAAATTCTGATCGGCTATAAACCAACGTTGGGGCCCAGAGATCTGGGGGTCCAAACCAACAATGAGGCAGTAGAGCGGCAAACATGGAGAATGGAAGAAGCACGAGATCAGGCAATCGAAGCAATCAATAGAAAGGTGGCTGAAGTACCAGTGGGCCAATATAGAACTGGAGATCAGGTGTGGCTAGAAGGGACTCACCTATCACTCCCACACCAAGGGTCCAAATTAAACCCGAAACAGTATGGCCCTTTCAAGGTCCTCAAAGCGATATCCCCAGTCGCCTTCTTACTGCAGCTTCCCACTTCATGGTTGATCCACCCGGTGTTCTATGCCTCCCTTCTTACCTCATATAGGGAGACGGACACCCACAGGCCCAATTACACCCAACCTCCCCCTGATCTCATTGACGACAAGGAACAATACAAAGTGGAACAAATCAGAAACCATCACTATCAGAAGCAATCAAAGAAGCTCTAATATCTCATAAAGTGGTGGGGCTACCCTGAAAGCGACAACACCTGGGAACCAGCTGACCAGGTGCATGCCCTGGATCTCCTTTGGGAGTATCACAAACACCAGCCCTTGAAAGGTATAAAAGGGAAGCAGAAACCCCCAGCAAAAACATCAGCTTCACCTTCTTCCACTCACACAAACGCCATTGCCTCCTCATGTCTTCCCCCACTCCAATCCCAGTCCCGGCCCCTGCCGCAGATATCATGTCCGAGGAGGCTGTTGGATCTCCCCCCGCAGTGGCCAGCCCTGGGCACCCCTCTACTACTCCCGCCTCTCGCTCCATCCGTCTCCCTGATGCCTTCCCTGACTTGGAGACCAACACCTTCTGGGAAGGCCCCCTCTCCCCTGGCACTGTTCAATCCATCCTCAACTGATACAAGAACCTGGGGCTGGTCCAGCTCCGTCAGCTGGCTGCAGGCCTCGCCTCCACCCTTCAGCAGCAAGAGGTGCTGTTCCAAGATGAGGCATGATGCCTCAAACGACAATTTGAGGAGGTTAATAGGGACAATCACGAACTTAAGGCATGGATTCAGCAAATCGATGGGGAGCCCCTCCTCTGCCCTGACGGATATGTTGAGAATGATGGGAGGCTCCCCGAGTTCACCATCACAACCCCAGACGGCAAGAAGCTGGCCATCTTCATCAAGCAGTTGGACGATGGGTGAGTGGCTGGCCTGGCGGCCAATGCAACAGGCAACCATGACGCCCAAATCATCGATCTGTACGCCCGCCCTGAAGTTGACAACTTCCCCCTCTCCCCACTCCCACCTTGGTTCCACGCCCGCCTCTGGGGGACTGAGGTCAACTATCACCCACTCTGAGAGGCCATCATCGACTTGGATGACTGGCCCCTCCTTGCGGAGGTCATGCGCTATTGGGTGCTGGACCGCAAGGTCGACACCCTGCATGCTGAGCTACGCTTGGCTCAGGCGAATTTGGCGGCATCTGAAACTGCAAAGCAGGCATGCGAGGACCGGCTCATTGCAGCAAGAGCCGGGAAGAAAGTCCCACAGGTGGGGGTCAAGCAGTATCAGCCCCAGCTGGCAAGACAATTGGCATGGAGGAAAACAGGATGAGGGCATCCTGTCTAGCGAGGGAGTGATGTAACCGGCCTGGGGTGATGGTTCAACACCATTGCACCCCTGTAAGTTGCGGAACCAGCCACTTAGAGTATCTGACCCCGTTTCACGTCTTGTGCCCCATTTCATGTGTATCAGTCTGTGATTTCTTGAGTGACCTTTGCTATTGGTCACTATTGTTCTCCTTCGTGTTTCAGGTATAAATAGGTAGCACTGCCCCCTTCAGGCCCTAGGCCTGCCCTCAAGTACTTTGTACTATATATAGAGGACTCATTACGCCTGGTAGAGGCAAGTTGAGTCTCTTGTCTCAATACAAGCAGTGTTCTACTTCATTGTGGGTGGCTACTGAGTTAGAGCTCAGCAAGTGGTAACCCGGGCATCAACATCGACTTGCAGGTCAACTTCCTCTCTATAAGTCTTCTAGGACACTTCGAGTCCTAGCTTATCGACTTAGTGTGTCTATTGTTGCTGTCAAACCCTTGGCGGTGACATGTTGTCCATCTTCAAATTCCTGTGTTAGGATAGCTCCAATGGCATAGTCTGATGCATCTGTGTCTAGTGTGAATGGTTTGGTTTGATCAGCATTCCAGAGGATGGGATAGGATGTGAATTTATTCTTGAGGTATTTGAATGCTTCGTTGGCTTTTTGACTCCATTCCCATTTCTTGCTCTTCTTTGTTAGTTCATGAAGTGGTTGCACAATTAGGGAATAATGATCAATGAAGTCTTTCTAGAAGTTCCCAAAGCCTAGGAAGGCCCTGAGTTCTTTGACTGTTGTAGGGATGGGCCAGTCTGTAATTCCTTTGACTTTGACTGGATCCATTTTGACACGTCCACTTCCTACTAGCATTCCTAGATATTCCACTTCTGTTTTGTGGAAGTCGCACTTCTCTGGTTTGAGATAGAGGTCGTTTTCTTGTAAGACCTCTAAGACCTTGATTACTTCTTTGTAGTGGTCTTCCCAAGTTCCATTGGTGGCGATGAGGATGTCATCCATGTAGATGAACACGTTTCCTTTGGCTAATTGGTCTCTGAAGATGAAATCCATCATACTTTGGAAGGTGGCTGGGGCATTCCTCATTCCAAAGTACATTACTTTTGGTTGAAAGAAGCCTCTGTTTGTTTTAAAGGCTGCTTTGTGTTGGTCTTCCAGTCAGATGAGGATGTTATTGTACCCTCAACGTACATCGAACTTGGTGAAGTGTTTCTTTCCTGCAAGTTGAGGTATTAGGTCTCTGATCAAGGGTAGGGGGTAGTTGTTTGGGATGGTCCATTCATTGAGCTTTCTATAGTCTTGGACAGGTCATAGTTTTCCATCCTTCTTTTTAACAAAGAAGAAAGGGGAGGTGTATGGTGATTTGGAGGGTTCAATGTATTTCTTTTCTTGGTGTTCCTTTAAGAACTCTTCCAATGCTTCCTGTTCTTTGGGTGATAGGGGGTAGACTTTACAGTCAAATGATGCTGGAGTGTCTGGTTTTAGATCTATAGCATGGTCCCAAGGTTTCAATTCTGGGATTTGCTTTGATGCTTCTTCACTGAAGACTTTCTGGAATGTGTGGTATTTTTCTGGTACTATTTGATCCCAGGTCTTTTTGTCTTTCTTTTCAGCTTCCTGGATTGCTAAGTGTGTAGAGGTGGTAGTTTTCCAGATTTGGGAAAGCACCTTCCATTTGTGAGCATCTGTGGTGGATGCCACAATGCTTCCTTCAATGGTTCCTTTCTTCCAATCAATCTTTGGTTTATTAGTGGCTAGGAATGGATATCCTAGGACAATGTTATCATGTCCTAAGTTGGTGACAAAGAAGGGGAATTTTTTTGTGATTCCTTGATGTCAAATTTCAAGTTCTACTTTGTCAGTAATTTTCCCAGCTTGGTTGATGGTTTCATCAACATTTCTGGCAATTCTTGGTTTCTGGAGGGGTACTGTGGGGATTTGGAACTGCTTTATGAGTTTGTGGTGGATGAGATTTTCTGTGGCTCCGCTGTCCACAAGTGCTGTTGCATCAGCCCTTCTGTTCCATAAATGTAGTATTATTTGAGTTTGTACTGATCAAATCTTGGATACAAATACATTATTTGTGAACAGTGCCCAAATGATGGCCATGTCATTCAGGTGGTTGAAAAATCCACTCCTTTGGCTTGCATTGCATTCATCCATTGCACCTTCTTATCATTGGAGAAGGTGACCATTCTATTGACCATGTCTCCGATTTCATCCATTTCTTGAGGTTCTTCCTCGGCCTCTTCCATTTCTTCTTCTTCATAGTATTCATTGTTGCTTTGGACCATCTTAATGTAAGATGGTTTCTGGAGCAGCTTCTTCTTGGTAGGGCAGTTCTTGGCCATGTGCCCTTGCTTGCTACATTTGAAGCATTGTCCTTCTTCTCTATGCTTCTTCTTGGCTTCATCAGTTTCTGCTTTCCTAATGGTATCCACCTGCATAGGAGTACCATTGGTGTTATGGACTGCCGGACTATTCATGCTTACATCATTTTTAACTATATATAGTAATCGCTTTCTCATGGACTGGCAGCATCAGGAAAAACACCTTTGCCCTGAGAGTGTCTCAGGGCATCCTAGAGTGCCTTAGAGTGCCCAGAGCCTTAGAGTGCCCAGAGTGCCTTTTGGAGCGCTCAAAGATTAGTTGCCAGCACAATAACTTTCAGAGCTTCTCAGAGCTGCCTCAGAGCTGCCTCAGAGCTATCTCAGAGTGCTTTAAAGATACAATCGGATGTCTGAGAGTCGTCAAATTTAGTCACTCTGGTCGCTCTAGCATGCTCTGAAAAACCATTAATATTGCATAAAATGTAATAATATTGCTGTAGCTAAAATCTATGTGGTGAGAAAAACTGATTACGCTGATTAGAATGGTGTTGGTCGCTAAGATAGATGAATGACAAGTAACGATTGTGTTCTAGTAATGAATGTGTGATGGTCTCAGTGTAAAGTTTAGTTGCAATAGTATGCCTGTAGGGTGACAGTGAGCATGGTGGAGACTCATAATCTCAAAGGACAGAATTAAGACGTCACCTGAATCAATTCATGCCTTCTGCTTCACACTCTAGCTCAGCAAAGTCGATATCATCCAAATCCTTGTTTTCTTCTGCGATCTGAGTAATGGCACATTTCACAGTTGCCCTATTATGATATACTTGTTAGATGGGTGAAAGCGTGAAAAAAAGACACCTACATGATGCTCTGGAATAATGTCTTCAGCTTTTTTTCAGCCCACTGTGGCAACCCTTTCTTCAGTTTATCCCATGTAGCTACATGGTGATTGTATCTGAGAAGGGGTTAACTGTTGGCCAATGCATAGTAAAACATCATTGCTACATTACCTGGAGCTTGATATGTCGTCACTGAAATGTAGGGCTATATGTTCACCACTGGACCACTCCATCAGAGCATTCTCCACCTATGCATTTGCTGTTGTTAGCCATGGCCCAAAGGTATGTGGAACATGTACTGCAGTAATGACCAAGATAACAACAGCCTCGGCGACCTTTCTTTCAGCAACCATTTTGTTGTACGTCTCTACATCAGCCTTCCCCTTGCCAAAAAACTGATTGTGGATGATATCAGACAGGATAGGATGAGAAAATGGCCTTGTTTTGGTCACTTGTTGTTTCTGTTTGCGGGGCAGGATTTAGAATGGGGATGCTGAGATTAATACTGCATACCTCGACGTTCACCTCCTCCCTTGTGAACTTTGAACCCTCTAAAAGCCAAGAACAGATTCCTTGATCTCAGAACGGGACATCTTGCCTGGTATTCCATAATGACCAGCGATAGCAACTTTTGCTTTTCCTTTCAAATCCCATGTAAACCAGAGATCGCATATCCAACCTATTGAAGGTTAGCTTCCACAGTAAATATAGGATGATAAAGTACTCAACGTAATCAATCAATAGTTGTTTGAGAACAACATCATCTCCAGCAGCTTGAAAAGCATCTTGGAGACTCTGGTTACCTTTGGCACTAGAACGCACAGTCTCCAAATGATATGTCCCTATTTTGGGTGGATGGAAAACCACCATCCGCCGCAACCCTCTGGGAAGGAAAGACTTTCCACGATTCGCCAAACAATTAGTACATGGACTAAAATCAGCCTGGGTAACTTTGGGGGCCTTCCGACTGCGGCCAGTGGTAGTGGAGGAGATGACGGATCCTGATCAGCTGGACTGAGTGGACCTGCTGGACCTGCAGTTCTTGACGTCCTTGTGTTCGTCTTTGTTTTCAATGTCAATCTAGCAGCATCAGCACAGGCATTGGATCATTGGATCAGTAAGAAGAGAACATACTCCATTGGTATAATCATTCTCATCTAAAGGAGTGTCATCTTGCGAACCAGCATCATCGCCACCTTCATCTGTTAAACCACACTGAAACTTGAGTTTTAATGGGATTACAATTAAATAGCCCACCATTATGTTCCTCATCGTCACTACCTAGAGGACCACCTAGTTCAAGTTCAAGGTCCTCCTCATTCTCATCGAGAATAACATTGCTCTTGGCAGTCCACCCTCTCTTGGCTGGTGGTGGGGCAGAGTCTTCTTCACCATTGCTTAACTGTGCATCAGCTGCAAGCATGTCGGCATTACGCTTCCGAACAACTGAAGTCAATGTCGATGTGAGCATGCTGAGTAGAAAAAAGACACGGAGAAAACAAACGTTCATCCTGCTCTCTTTGTAATTCGGCAGCAGAAACAGCATTTTGCTTTGCTTGCAGCTCCTTTAGCAACTTTTTCTCGGCAGCGGTCAGGCCTTTTTCACCGCCTTTCTTACCCTTGCCTTTCGACTTAGGTTTGAGAAAAACCATCAGCTTGTGATACCTAGTTTAGAATGTACACTGACGGCTTCAGCAGAGGTCGCATTCTTTGATGGTTGCTTTTTGGCAGGCATAAACTAGGAGTTGAGTAAAATGGGAGAATGGAAGTAAGATGGAAGAAGAAAAGAAGGTTGAAAGTTTGTTTTTTTCCGAAGAAGCCAAATAAAATAGTGCCATGTAAATTGCCACTTTTGGTACGTAATGTGATTATTGATTCTATTCTAAATGCTATGCCATGAATTTGTGGCCATTCCAGCCGTTTCTATCCTCTCCCCATTTCTTGCCTTCCTTGTCGGAATGTAAGACTAATGATGCGCGGATTCCTTTGTAGTGGAGGTTGAAGTGGGTAATTGATTTGATGGGAAGAGTGCCATGTCTCCATTTCGCATTCGAAGGACGATCCCAGGCTCGACTAGACACAATTCACCTCCTACATGATCTCCAACATCCATGACAAGGCAAATTTTCAAGTCCTTGAAGTCGCGGTGGACTGCAGTAGTGACGTTGATATTGAGCACGATTCCGCAGAAAGGATGGGAGGGGGACACTTCGTTTCCTGGCAAAACGTCTGCAAATATACAAAGCTCATCGTAAATATCTGGAAGTCGCTTTTGCAGCTGAACAGAGATTGTTAATATTTAGATTGAAGGAAGAAATAAGAATCACATGCCTTTTCTTTGATCCACGCAAACAACTCTTCAAAGGAATTGCATAGGTTCTGATATTCACGCGTGTGGTCCATCAGCTCGGCGGCAACATGTGGTATCAGCTGGTAGTGGTTGGTTTTAGATGCTCCTTCACGATGAAGAAAGTTGGGATGCACACCGACAGGTGCATCGTAACCCTGATAAAATATGTGTAAAAATATGGCAAAAGCTTTGACAGAAATACACTCACTTGAGTCGCGTTTCGGACATAGTAATCAAAATGTATCGTCTCAAAACAGTGAACGCCTGGTGTCTTTGAGCTATCCATTGCTTCGAGGGGGTGGCGACCTTCAACAGCTAGAGCCGTCCTTATGTTTCTTGCTAGGCTAGTGCGTATATTATGGGGAAGATCTCCCCAAACAAGGAGTTCCAAAGAGCCATCAGCGCAGTTAAGCTGGATTTCTTTTCTGTTGAAAGCGTGAGCCAAGATATGGTAAAGGCCATGTAATAAGGAAAAAACGACAAACTGATCAAAAATGTGTTTGTCGAGTAGTACATAGGCATTCTCTCTTTTCACCCCTTTACTATCGTAAAGCTCAGATATCTATGAATATTAAATCAGTCAGTTTGTTTCGAATATCGATAGTAGAATACACACCATGTTTACAAAGTCTTCACTATCCTTAGGTTCTAGGGCATTAGTTGCATACATACGTTGCCTTTCTGTGTACGCTAGCTTTTCTGCCACCTTGTCCTCGCCTTGTGGATACGGATTTTCCTGTTTTTTGAAGCGTTGAGGTTGAAGTTGGTCAATAATGCAAGGAAGTTTGGACTTGATGGATCTGGAGAATGAAAGGTGTGAAAGAGAGAGACAGAGGAGGGGGGACGTGGTCCATGTCATTGTGGTAGCGATACGATTCTTGTTCTTCCTCAATTTCTTCATCATCCGATATGGGAGATGGGGCGGCTACCTGATTCCAACCTCACAGAAGACATGCGAGACATGAGTAAGTTTTGGTTCATGATGAACATAGGTGCTGGTTCATCTTCGAGGTCCAGGGGTTCCAAGCACGTCTTCCAGATTTCGCGATCGCGATCAAGTGATCTAAAAGAGCTGAAATAACAACGCTATGAGTTTGCTTGATGAAGTTGAACCGAATTACTTACTTCTTTCTGAAACTGTCAAAGAAAATGTCTGAAGCATCCAAATCGTGGCAGTCGATTTCACCTTTCAACCCCATTTCATCCAGGTAAGATCGTGCAAACATGGTCAAGACTTTGAGGGGAATTTGACGACGGAGGTGGTCTACAAGGGGAATGAGTCTGTCACAGATGTCTTGTCCGATATCACTTTCTTATTTGAGAGTCAATAATTAGATTAGAAGTGGGGGTTTGAGGGACTCACCAGGGTTTGGATGACGAAGTGCATTAAAAACGGAATACTAAAAAGGACATTTTGCTAGGAAGATAGCAAAACACCCTTTTTGGGAAGAGCTTGAATCTTTTCTAAGTCTTTTGGCGCCACGTCCGACTTATCGGTCTTCTCTATCTGGCTCTCTCAAATTAATTTGAATCTTGGAAATTCACTTGCTATGGAGCTCCGTCCAACGCACATACACTGTTGGATCTAAGCTCTCATGGTCTTCCGTACTTCCTGGCGAACTGCAGCGGAACTCCTCCACAACGTACGGCTCTGAAACTTCTGCGTTTGAGCTATTCAGATGGCCCCACCATAGAGATAATGACATCACACATGTAACTATAAAAGCCTGGTTGCTACCAATCCACCTCACAACCTACTCTGCCTTCAAAAGAAAAACACGATCTGCTTTTTCTGTTCACTGTTTCTACTCTCAACTATGATGCCCTCTACATTGAATGTCGTAGACGATCGCACATGTCCTGCCTGTCTGAGATCATTCAAGACGACAAAGGGCTGTACTTCTCACCTCCGTACTGCTGTGTCATGCTCCTGGTACCGTCAAGAAAAGTTGGCTGAGCTTCCGCCTTTGGACTTGGAAGGGGAGGGAGGGGACGTAGAAATTGTGGACCATGTAGAAGAGTTTTTTGGGGACAGTGATATAGAAGGTGATTGGGATATACTGGGGAGGGAGTCGGAGTCGGATTTGGACGAAGGTGCTGCAGATGCCATGGACGATATTGAAGACGACGACGACTTATTTCATTTCATTCCATTACCGTCAACTCCACCCCCGCAACTCGAAACAGAACTTGACGTTGATACTGGACAGCCTGGTTCGTCAACTATTGCTGCGTCTGCAGATGCTACCGCTAGGCGTGTACATCAGAGAACATTGGAAGATGACGATGACACTCGAGTGATGGAAGAGTTTCAAGGGCAGGTGATGTCATTGGAATGAACGAGCATGTACACATGCGGTGGAAGAAGATCTTCAACAAGGGACTCGACAGGGATGGGGATATCAGGATGGGAGATGAAGTCAGCGATGACTCTGCCAGTACCTGGTTCCATCCTTTTGCGTCTGAGCTGGACTGGGAGGTTGCTAATTGGGTGGTCTCAGAGAGCTTAGGTCACAAAGCATTTGATCGCTTTATGGCCATTCCCGGAGTGCATTTTCTAAACTTTACTAGTTCAATTTTAATGCTGATTTAATCTTTAAGGTGAAAGAGAAGCTTGGTCTCTCATTCAACAATATCAGAGCCCTCCACAAGCTGGTTGATGCTATCCCCGATCGTGCTGGTGACTGGCGTACCACCAACCTGTCTTTCAGTGATCGTCCATCTGAAAAGCACACCATCCGATATCGTAACGTGGTGGATGCCATCAAATGCCTATGGGGTGATCCTGCCCTATCTAAGCACATGGTTTACGCACCTAAGAAAATATTTTCCGATGCTACAAAAGCAAATCGAATCTATTCAGAGATGTGGACTGGCTCTTGGTGGCATGTTATTCAGGTTAGTCACTTTAATCCAACTGTACATATCTTCTCAATTAATTCATATTTCAGAAGCGCCTCCACGATAAAGGAGCATCAAAAGCAACTGTAGCACCTCTCATTATCGCCACTGACAAGACTCAACTCACACAGTTCAGGGCAGCAAATCTGCATATCCAGTATACTTGACTCTCGAAATCTCCCAAAGTCCGTTCGCCGAAAACCATCCCAACATGCTTGTGTCCTCATCGCCTACCTGTCTGTGGACAAGATCAGTCGAAACAAGCTGACGCAGAAAGAACAGCGTGCCCGCAATCAACGTTTATTCCATGAATCCATGCGCGTCATTTTGGCCCCTCTGAAGCTAGCTGGAGAGAATGGAGTGGAGATGATGGGTGGTGATGGCTGTGTCAGAAGAGTGTACCCAATTCTGGCAGCTTATGTGGCCGATTACCCTGAACAATGCCTCATATCCTGCTCAAAGTATGGCACATGTCCCAAATGTCAGTGTCCGGCTGACCAGCTCCAGGATCCAGGTCCATTTCCGTCGCGATCACAGCTGTGGACATCTAATATTATCCATGAAGCCCGAAGAACCACCAAAACCACCTCCCAGTTTCATTCCTATTGCATGGAGAGAGGAGTCTCAGGCAGCGTGTACTCGCCTTTCTGGGCAGACCTTCCTCATACCAACATTAACTCTGCAATCACTCCCGACGTTCTCCACCAGTTATACCAGGGCGTCCTCAAACATCTCATTAACTGGTGTATGCGCACTATGACACCTGAAGAGCTTGACCGACTGTTCGCTGTCTGCCACCTGCCTATGGGTTGCGTCATTTCAAGAAGGGAATCTCCGCCCTTTCACAAATATCAGGCACGAACGAAAGAACATGGCAAAAATTCTCCTGGGCTGTCTTCACCGTGTTATCCCAAGGAAGGGCATTATCGCTTGCCGTTCTCTCCTGGACTTTATCTACCTCGCACAGTATACCACCCACGACGACCTCACTCTTGGTTATTTAAATGATGCGCTGCAGACATGGCATGTGCACAAATCATACTTCATCGAAATCGACATCTGCGACAACCTCAACATCCCCAAGTTTCATTTCCTCGACCACTACCTCCTCTCAATCAAGCTTCTTGGTTCAACAGACAATTACAACACAGAAATGTTCGAGCGACTCCATATTGATTTTGCGAAGGAGGGGTGGCGAGCATCCAACCAACGGGAAGAGTTTCCACAGATGGTCAAGTGGCTCTCTCACATGGAGAAGATGTATGCATTCAAAAACTATATTGTTTGGAAGAACGAGCAAATTGCAAAGGCTAATCCACCAGCAGAACCTCTCTCTCGCAACGCCGCTGGTAATGTCATATCACTTCCAAAACATCCGACTCAGCCCCATCAATTACTCTCGGTCATAGAACAACGCCATTCAGCTCCTGGTTTTTCGATGCACTCAAGAACTATTTGAACCGTCTCTTACCTGATCGCACATCGTCTCGAACGGCCATCTTATATTCACTACCCTTTCAAAGACTAGACGTCTTCCACACTGTCAAGTTTCATCCACCTAGTCTCGAAGATGATGAAGAAGCATGCGACATCATCAAAGCTGCTCCCACTGCTAAGAAGAGACCCGCTCGATTTGATACAGCAGTAGTTCTCTATTCAGATGCAGCAGAGTCAACAGGTTTGGAAGGTTAGTTGTTCCCATTCTTCCGGCTCATGTAATATAACATTTATTGCTCTATAGGTACAAGAATTGGTCGTGTACGGGTTATCTTCACCCTTCCATCAATGTTAGAGCAAGGTTTGGGTTCAGCACCTACGTTCTGGCCCAAAACACCATTGGCGTATGTTGAATGGTATAGCCGACTGAAGCCAGCGGCCGAACCTGCTCACAATATGTATTCCATAAGGAAGGTTTTGGGGACTGATGGTAAACCAACTGGCTCGATTATCGACTTAGCAAGTATTTGTCAGAGTTGCATGTTGTTCCCAAACTTTGAGGCTGCCGTAGATACAAGTTGGACTTCTGATAGTGTTCTTGATAGCTGTGCAAGTTTTTTCGTCAACAATTGGCACAGTACATACTCGTACAAGACTATTTGGTAGAGATTAATGATATATTATATGATTTACATGAAAACTCAAATATTGTCTTTAAAGTGACTTTAGGATGCGGATTATATTAGTAGCAGCTCTGAGAAGCTCTGAGAAGCTCTGTGACATTCTGGACATCCTGGGAATGTCAGAGTTACCCAAAGTTTCCCAGGGTTCTCTGAAGCCAAAGTGCTTTTTCCTGATGTCAGGGAGCCCCTTCCACATCCATCCCTATACATTACCACACCTCTACCATGCTTCACTGCCCTCCACCTTATGTCGTGTTGCCTTGGCTCGTTACTAATACTTTCAGACTAATATGCTGCTGTGTTTCATAGTCTCACAGCCTCATGATGCCGCTTGAATGCGTCATCCCACCTCTTAGTCATATAGGCTTAGTAGGATGCCATCTGAACACATCATCACTTACTTAGTCATACATGCTTACTATCTTGTAGTCATATATGCTTAGTACGATGCCATAGAGATGCATCATCCCTTTACTTAGTCATATGTACTTACTGTACAGTAGCCACAGGGCCTATAAAAGCCCCTCAAAGTGAGACTCAAGCCTTAAGCTTAGTCTCTTGTATAATACAGGACTTCTAGTTCATCCCTTGTGAACTTAAGCTTAAAGAACCATCAGAACCATCCTCTTGCACCTTAGAATGTACCCTAAGGCCTGCTAAATCGACTTAGAGCCGCATTTGCTCTTCACTTGAAACTCCAAACAACTCCGACAGAAAGATGCCATCTTTCCCACCCAGAACCCAAACCCAAAGGCTGCTAGTAACAGAACTCTAGCCATCTATACAAAGGCCACTAGTAAAGGAACTCTAGTCATCTATATGAACAAGTTGCATACTATGACCTCTGTAATACATGCCGCATACTACAACACACCAGTAGCAACCAGGAGCCACTCCTACAAGACACCAGAACCCCTTCCATTCATGACCTTAGCGTGAACACCAACAAACTAAGTACAATACAAGATGTCATTGCACCTCCAGACATCACTTCCTAGGGTGATAACAGAACAGCTGGCACTGCAACATGCCATTCAGAACCCATAACCATACAAGTTCTAAGGACAGAACTACAAACCCTGAACCATACCAGAAATCAGACTTGGACAAGGCATCCAAACTCAGAACCAAACCAAACCCAAACCCTCACACTAAGACATGTGATGTCCTAGTGTGACAATTGGTGTAAGGACATCTCTGGGTGAACTGGGGTCTAGGAGGTGTGGCAGCATGGTGGGGTGGTGGTTTCTTGGGTCCCCAGTTTGGCATGGGCCATTTCCCTTCTCCAAAGATCAGGTTCTCTTGCTCCTGTACTTTGGATTCCTTCTGGACTGCCTGGACATAACCATCAAAGGTGGTTAGTCCAGGGTGCATTCTGAGTGTTCATTGTCCTAAACCAGATGGTAGTGCTTGTAGGAACATTTGTAGTGTTCCTGGGGCATCAAGGGCATATCCAGCTTTTGTAGTTAGGCTCCTGAACTGAGCTATATATCCATCTAGGTTGCCTTGTTTCATTCTGAGTTGTTGGAGCATGGTGGTAGCTTTGGTAACCTTGTGGATATCAGTGAATGCAGCAGTAAAAGCTGTTTCAAATTCTGCCCAGTGGACTTTGTCTTGCATGGGTACATTGTTGGTGTGATGCTGATCGCTAAGGTGATCAACTTGTTGGTAGACCCAGTCATTGACTAGGGGTCCTCTGATGTAGGACAAGGCTAAGGCTGCTTGCTTGTATGGGACTTGCATTTCTTCATTGTCCTCATTGAGCAGTTTGTAGAGTTTGAACTCCCTTAGGAACTTGTTGCTTCGACTTCTGTCTCCTGTGTATATTTCTGGGGGTGTGCCATTCCATTTTCTGTTGCCTGGGGGAGGAGCAGCTTGTGCTTCTGCTTGTTGTGGACCTGGGGGTGGTCCTCCTGTGGGTGGCTGGGGTTGCTGAGGTTGCTGGGGTGGTACGTTGGCCATAAAGACTTGTATAGGTGGCTGAGGCAGAGGTGGGTCTGGTTGTTGGTCTGCGGGGGTTATTTGAATTTGTGGCCCAATGTGATAGATTGCTAGAAGGTTAACTTGTTCACCTAGTTGTTCAACATCTCCTGGGAGGTGTGGTTCTTGTTCTGGGGGTTGTGAAGCTTCAATTTGCTTGTGGTGTGCCAGAGTTACTTTGTGGTATGTATGGGGGTCAGCTTCTTCTGGTGTATGAGGTCTGTCTTCCGATCCTTCACTGGCTATGTGTTCGTCTCCATTTCCTTCTTCAGAGGAGTCATGTGCTTCACTTCTTGGTTCTCTATGGGAGTGGAGGTCAGTGGAATGGGTGCAGGGGGTGTGGGTTTCTGGTGCTGTGGCTTCTAGTTCTTCTGCAACTACTGCAGGTGTCACGGTGTGGCTAGCTGGCATGCTAGAGAACTGTGGGGACATCTGGTGAGTGGCATAGAGCCCAAGGATGGAGTCTGGTGAGACTCTGGAGGGCAGATCGTTAGGCAATGAGGAGGTAAGTATGGCTCATGGACATTCAAGACAGGATTTGGAAGCATGGCCCAGTTATGCCATTCGGGCTGGTGCACGTGATATGGCATGGACAATGCTTAGTAGGATGCCTGCAAGGCAGGATGACAGAGCTAGGACACTTGAGTAAGCACTATGACTGTGCTTGACTAATGGTTAGTCAGGAGCGATGAGAAAGGGCTTGAGAAGTCCTTTAGTATTGCTAAGGTATCAGTCAGTGCTTTAGTAAGTGTGCTATCTTTAGATTACTGCTTGGTGAGCGGATTGCTCAGCTTACTGTACAGCGCTTACTATACTGTACTAATATGGATTGGGAGCCTAGGCCTTAGGCCTATCATGTATATAAGCGCCCTAGGCACTCAGGCAAGGACTCTCTAAGTTGAGTCTCTTGTCCTGATGCTGTCTAGTCCTTGACTAGGAGTATACAGGCATTTGTGACCTTTGTTGTCGCCCCAGGGGGAGACTCATGGCATACTTTCCATATTCCGCTAGCAGTGCAGACGTTCCACTCAGAGCTGAAGTCCAGCTATTACGGTCACGGTCTATGCTGGTGACATTAGACTCGACTTCTTACCCATCCACGACTCCCTAAGAGGAGAAGATGCCATACTCCCACCAGCAGTATTACAGTATATGCATCAGGAAGTCCTTAGAGAAGAGGCTGAAGAACAGAGCCAGAAGCAAGAAGCGACAGGAGTAAAACTACCAGAGATCTTTGAGGGAGATCCAACCCAAGCTGAGGACTTTATCCAGCAATGTGCTGCTTACCTTCTAACTCACAACAATGAACCAAAGCTAGCATCAACTACAGCCAGAGTAGCATTTACGCTCATGCTCATGAAAGGGGAAGACATTGACCAATGGGTCGATCAAACACTGGACTGGTTGGAACTCCAAGACCCCAATGACCCAAGAATGGGAGAAGCATTTGCAGAGGCATTTTGGGAGCGATTCGTGCCCAAAGGACAGTGGCAGACCATTGCCAGAGTAGAGATGAAGTGGCTGTATATCCCTGAGTACATCTCTGACTTCAAACAAACTCATGATGACAAGAAGCAACCATTGAAGGGAATGGAATGCGTACAACAATTCATTGAAGGACTCACAGACACAGTCAAAAGAGCGATGCCAAAAGGGTTCCAGACATATGAACAAGCCAAAGACAAAGCAGTCCATATTGTAGGCACACAAAAGATCCTCCATTGACTCCAACACTCAAAAAGGAGTGGGTGGATGGATGCACAAGGCCAACCACAAGGAATTTTGTCACCTCAACAACCTGATGACTGTCAGTCAAAAGGCGACATCAAAGCGAAGCAAAACCAACAGAAGAAAGCAAGGCAAGCAGCAGAGCGACGGAAAGCCTGTCTGGAACAGCCGTTAGAAGAAGAGGGCTGGCTATTTGAAACATGCCCAGGTGTGTGCTCTTCATCATCATCTAACAGTGAAACTATGGAGTCCAACACACAGGAAAGGGAGAAGGCCCCATCATTGAAAGAAACCATTACTCCCTCAATCAATGATCTATGTAATCAACTAGAGAACTTAGCAATCAAAGATCATGACGAGGCATTGAACCATTTATGCATGACCTACCGTGCACCATATGATGCTATGATCTGATCAGTCTGGAGGAAGAGGAGTAACAGCAAAGGCATTTACCTCTCCATTCGAAAGTCTATGCAGCTGTGTACTTTCATCCATCTAACACATTGAAGAGATGACACCATCGCTCTCTTAGACTCAGGTGCCACTGAAAACTTTATCAATGAAGCGTATGCTCAACAACTGAAGTTACCTCTCAAACAACTCACCCATGAAAGACCAGTGTTCAATGTAGATGGGACACCCAACAAGAATGGACATATCAGTCACTACACTGACCTAGAGATGCAGACTGGACAGCAGAGGACCAAACTGTGTTTCTTCCTCACTAACATAGGTGAGCAAAAAATCATTCTAGGGTACCCTTGGTTTGCAGCCACACAACCAAACATCAACTGGGCTCAAGGATAGATTGATGCTGAACAACTACCCCTCATCATCCGACTACCTGAAAGACCAAAGACCCATATTGGAGCATGTGATATCACACCAGCAGGAAGACAAATGGTCACACATCCATATGCACCCTCAAATGGATCGCTTTATATAGCAAAGATCCAGATATCTGAGGGAATGTTGAATGCAAACAAGAAACAGATGATGGCCTCTAAACTGGCAGAAGCAGCGGGATCACAGAAAGGAAGTAAAGAGATACCAGCTAAGTATCACCATCATCATCACATCTTTAGTGAAGAAGCTGCACAGCGCTTTCCAGAGTCAAGGATCTGGGATCACGCCATCAAATTGAAACCCAATGCCCCTGCAACAATACCAGGGAAGGTATACCAACTGACGCAGGACAAGCAAAAGGCACTGCTAGAATTCGTCAAGGAACAACAAGCAAAGGGATACATCAAACCATCAAAAAGCCCCTATGCTGCACCCTTCTTCATCAAAAAGAAAGACAGGAAGCTACAACCAGTGCAGACTACCAACACCTTAATGAATGGACCATCAAGAACCGCTACCCCCTGCCACTCATACCTGAACTCATCGCAAAGTGCAAGGTGCAAAGCTATTTACCAAATTCAATGTAAGGTGGGGTACAACAACATATGCATAAAGAAGGGAGATGAATGGAAAGCTGCATTTATCACTAATCAAGGGCTGTTTGAACCCACTGTCATGTTCTTCAGACTAACCAACTCACCAGCCACCTTCCAAACCATGATGAACGCTATATTTGCCTAGGAAATGGCAGAGGGATGGCTGATTGTGTACATGGACGACATACTGATAGCCACCAAAGATGATGACAAGTTCCATGAAGAATGCATCCATCATGTATTGGAGAAACTAAGACTGCATGATTTATACCTCAAACCAGAGAAATGTGCCTTCGAACAACAAAGGATCGAATTCCTAGGAGTAGTGCTTGAAGATGGCACAGTGCAAATGGACCCAGCTAAGCTTAAGGGCATAGCAGATTGGGCACCCCCACAAAATGTCACTGATGTATGCACATTCTTAGGATTCACGGGTTCTATTGCTACTTCATCCCCAACTACTCAAATGTCACATGACCACTTATCCAACTGACAAAGAAGAATGTGGTGTTTCAATGGACGCCCAAATGCAAAACAGCCTTCGAAAATTAAAGACACTCATGTGTAGCTGCCCTATCCTATGACAATCAGACTATACCTGTGCATTCTTCCTAGCCACTGATGCCTTGGCATACAGCATGGGCGCTGTACTCTCACAGGAGGGAGAAATCAACCCCTGCACTCAAAAACCCATGCTCTGTCCAGTAGCATACTATTCAGCTACATTCACCCCAACCCAGCGCAACTACAACATCTACGAGCGAGAATTCCTAGGGGTATACATGCCACTCATGAAGTATAGACCTCATCTAGCAGCTATGGAAATTCCTGTTACCATCCTCACCAACCACACTAACCTGCTACACTGGAAGTCCCCCAGAAAGGTCAATAGATGAGTCGCAAGGTGGTTCTCAGACCTTCAAGACTTCAACCTTGTCTTCAAACATGTCCCCAGAAAGATCCATACAGCACCTGACATGCTATCATGACCCCCAGGTGTAGATAAAGGAGAATGAGACAATGAACAAGTAACACTTATCACCCCAAACTATTCATCAAAACAACGATTGCTACACCCTGCGCGATTCAAAAACAAGTGATTGAAGCTCAAAGAGTGACCCATGCCATGATGGAAGAATGGTGCAATGTGAGAGGAGTCCGTAAACTCCCAGAAGGATATGTAAAAGACAACAAATGGGCAGTACCCCCAAATCAACAGCTAAGACGCAATATTCTAGCACAGTATCACAACTCACCAACTGCAGGACACCCAGGATGAGACAACACAATTGCACTGACATCACAGCATTACTGGTGGCCTGGAATGAATGCATAGATTGAAGAATATGTCAGAGGATGCACAATATGCCAACAAAACAAGATACACACCTCCAAATCAAAGACACCCCTTTACCACATCCCTGGGGATCCAAGTGAATGACCATTCAACACAATTGCAATGGACCTGATCACACAACTCCCTGCATCAAATGGGAAGGATGCAATCCTCACTATCATTGACCAAGGGTGTTCTTGAGTGGCCCTCTTCATTCCCTGCAACACGACGATCACAGGTGAAGGGATAGCTAAGTTATACCTTTAGCACATATTCCCATGGTTTGGTGTACCCTCAAAGATGATTTTGGACAGAGATCCTCACTTCACATCTCACTTTGTGAAGGCCATCACATCAAAGCTTAACATTGAATGAAACATCAGTACAGCATTCCACCCACAGACAGATGGGCTGTTGGAGCACAAAAATCAATAGGTAGAACAATACCTATGACTGTACACAACAGCATGACAAGACGACTGGGATGAATGGCTCCCCATTGTGTCCTTCATGCATAACAGATGGCCAAACACCACCACAAAGCTGAGTCCTCACAAAACTCTATTGGGATATGCGCCCATGGCAGCAGAAGCTATAACCCCAGAAACGAACAGTGTGGTGGCAGAAGACAGACAAAATCCCATCAAGGAACATTGTCATGCAGCTGTACAAGCACTCCATCAAGTTGCTCATGCTACACCACCAGCACAATACCATAAAGGGGAGCAAGGATGGCTTGATGTCACGCTAGGACGTCATGTGTCTTAGTGTGAGGGTTCGAGTTTGGTTCAGTTTGGTTCAGAGTTTGGACACCTTGTCCAAGTCGGGTTTCTGGTATGGTTCAAGGTTCAGAGTTCTGTCCTTAGAACTTGTATGGCTGTGGGTTCTGAATGGCATGTAGCAGTGCCGGCTGTTCAGTTATCACTTCAAGGAAGTGATGTCTGGAGGTGCAATGACATCTTGTATTGCACTTGGTTCGTTGGTGTTCACGCTAAGGTCATGAATGGAAGGGGTTCTGGTGTCTTGTAGGAGTGGCTCCTGGTTCTTACTGGTGTGTTGTAGTATGCGGCACATATTACAGAGGTTGTAGTATGTGACTTGTTTGTATAAATGACTAGAGTTCCTTTACTAGTGGCCTTCGTATAGACAGCTAGAGTTCCTTTACTAGCAGCCTTCAGGTTCAGGTTCTGGGTGGGAAAGATGGCATCTTTCTGTTGTTTGGAGTTTCAAAGTGAAGAGCAAATGTGGCTCTAAGTCAATTTAGCAGGCCTTAGGGTATGTTCTAAGGTGCAAGAGGATGGTTCTGATGGTTCTTAAGCTTGAGTTCACAAGGGATGAACTTGGAAGTCCTGTATTATACAAGAGACTAAGCTTAAGGCTTGAGTCTCACTTTGGGGGGCTTTTATAGGCCCTGTGGCTACTGTACAGTAAGTACATATGACTAAGTAAAGGGATGATGTGTCTCTACAGCATTGTACTAAGCATATATGACTACAAGATAGTAAGCATGTATGACTAAGTAAGTGATGATGTGTTCAGATGGCATCCTACTAAGCCCATATGACTAAGAGGCTGGATGACGCGTTTAAGCGGCATCATGAGGCTGTGAGACTATGAAACACAGCGGCATATTAGTCTGAATGTATTAGTAATGAGCCAAGGCAACATGACATAAAGTGGAGGGCAGTGAAGCATAATAGAGGTTTGGTAATGTATAGGGATGGATGGGGAAAGGGCTCCCTGCCAGTCCATGAGAAAGCGAATACTATATATAGTAGAAAATGATGTAAGCATAAATAGTCCAGCAGTCCATAACATCACCCCCTGTTTAGAGTCTCTGGGAGCATCCTTGGCAAGACTCCCTGTAGGGGCAGTTGCGATGGATGTGGCTGGTGCAGCAGCACTTGTGGCACTTCTTCTTGTTCTTGATGGCCCCCCAGGACCATATGTATTCTTCGTCATCGTCATCAGTGTCAAGGGGGGCAATGTGTTTGAGATACTCAGGGACTTTGAAGTCTTTGAGCATCTTGTCGCGAGCAACCTTTTCAAGGTTGCTCCAGGGGACTGGCTGCGCTTTGAGGCCAGTTGCGATGTGGTTGAAGGTGTTGGCATCCTGCAATCCTCCCAACCACTCCATCTTCTTCATACGCATGAATGCTGCCTTGATTTTGAGCTTGTGTAACTGGCCTGGGGTGATGGTTCAACACCATCACGCCCCTGTAAGTTGCGGAACTTGCCAACTAGAGTATTGTGACCCCATTTCATGTCTATGCCCCGTTTCATGTCAATCAGCCTGTGATTTCTTGAGTGACCTTTGCTATTGGTCGCTATTGTTCTCGTTTGTGTTTCAAGTATAAATAGGTAGCACTGCCCCTTCAGGCCCTAGGCCTGCCCTCAAGTACTATGTACTATAAATAAGGGACTCATTATGCCTGGTAGAGGCAAGTTGAGTCTCTTGTCTCAATACTAGCAGTGTTCTACTTCATTGCGGGTGGCTACTGAGTCGAAGCTCAGCAAGCAGGAACCCAGGCATCGACATCAACTTGCAGGTCGACTTCCACTCTATAAGTCTTCTAGGACACTTCAAGTCCTAGCTTATCGACTTAGCATGTCTACTGTTGCTGTCAAACACTTGGCGGTGACATTAGACTCAACTTTCTTTCAATATGGCTAGCAGTTCAGAAGGGACACTGCAGACCACGACCCTCAACTGGGTAGATGCCGTTGGAGGCAGAAGGAACCACAGAGTCCAATACATCTCTAAAGAACACCCAGCCAATCCCACAGATCGGGACATACAGATCATTGTTACAGCAAGAGGCAAAGCGCCAACCAATCCAAAGCTGGTGTGCATTCACGACAACAAGTGGAAAGAAGTCCATTGGGACAGAGGACAATACACTCTAGGAGCAGCAGTCCCACAGCTACACGAATACGACACAGAAAGATCAGAAGCTGATGAGCTTCTCGACGAAGAGCTAGAAGAACCTGAGGTCATCTCAGATACCGAGTCAGACGAAGCAGTCAAAGAAATCGACGACACCTTCAACAAGATCAAGATCACGCCAGTAGAAGAAAAAGCACCAGCATTCCCCATCAGGACCCTCACTCCATTACAAGGACTACCCACCAACGCCATACCAGCGGGGCATAGAATCCCCAGCATCTCACAGACCATGTCCACCCAAACCACTACAGCCACCGCCGTGGCTGCCCAACCGTCCACAACCACCCAAAGCACACCACAACATATCCAGAATGTCCTCAGACAGGTCCTTAGAAGGGCAGGGCCCCCGGGAGGGTCTGGCGGAGGACCAGGGGGGCCTGGAGGACCTGGAGGACCTGGGGGACCACCAGGACCAGACCCGAACGCACCGCAAGTGCTGGTGGCAGCAGCTGCCAATGTGAAAACCATGGGAGCACTTCCACAAGTCTTCATGGGAGACAGATCGAAAGCAGACGACTTCATCGAAGAAGTGAAAGGATACCTGCACCTAAATGCAGATGTGGCAGGATACAACTCCCCGTTCAAAAAAATCGCCTTCACCCTCACCCTCATAAAAGGCGAAAATATGGCCCAATGGGTCAGGGATATGGGCGAATGGATCGACAGATTACACATGCCCCAAGACAACATCCCAGCACTCTGGGACCAATTCCTCTTGGAGTTTAGCCAACAGTTCCAGGACACCCAGGCAGCCCAATGGGCCAGGAATGAAATCAGGGACTGTCAGATGAAGGGGTCCGACTACGATGAGTACATCACTAGGTTTGAAAGCCTGGCAAGAATGGCCAGATACACACTGGGAAATGAGGAAACGTATAACATCTTCCTCCAGGGAATCCCGGCTTCGCTCCTGCATGATACGCTCAAACCACCAATCCCCCTCAATTACCATGACCTCAAAGAGAAGGTCAAGACCATCGCGCAAGGAAAAATCATCATAGATGGTATCCTGAAGAAAACCTTAGGAGCACAGTCGCCGTTCCAACAGTTCAACAATCCCCCCAGACCACTGCCATTCCAACAAAGGAACTGGCAACCCAGATACAATCAGGGAAACCACCCCCAATATAACTTGACAAATGCACCACCGTCCATGAACAACACCCTGGTGCCGATGGACCTGTCTAGAGGTCGCACCCCTAACAACTGGAGGGGACGAGGGAACTGGAGACAAAGGACTGGGCCTCCCGCAAGGGGGAACGTGTCAGCCCCAGGATACGAAGCAATGCGATGCTTCAACTGCGGAAGAGAAGGGCATTTTGCCCGCAATTGCCCAGAAAGATGGCAACAACCAAGAAACCCGTACAGACAAGGCCCCAGACAGGCCAACCTCATCGACTTCCAAGAAGAGGAAGATCAAGACTATCAAATGGCAGAGCCATTGGAGGGAACCTTAGTGGCTACCATGTGAGCACAGCTAGAGGGAATGTCCCTCGATGATCAGATCAAACTGGCTAAAGAGATGGGAGTCGCACAGGATTTTCCCTCTGCCTAATCAGATCGGCCCTGCTTAGGCAAATCCATAGCGAGAATGTGTATATATCAGCAAGGAAATCCATGACAGTTTGCTTCTATGCACAATCAATCGCAAAAAGAGCCGAAGGAGTAGCCCTCATAGATTCAGGGGCTACCGAAAATTTCATGAGCCTAGATTATGCCAGGTGGCTACAGCTCCCCATCAAATGACTAGTGAATCCAAGACCGTTGTTCAATGTCGACGGAACGGAAAATAAAAGTGGAGCCCTCAAATATTATACCGATCTACAGTTCAAGATGGGAACGCAGACTACGAACCAAAGGTCCTTCCTCTCTGATCTAGGGGACCACAAGGCTATCTTTGGGTATCCATGGTTCGCCTCTGTCCAACCAAAGATCGACTGGAAAAGAGGATGGATTGATTTCACCCATCTCCCCATCGTCCTCTCAGCCCCGAATGCCGCAAAGGCAAGATACGTACCCTGGACCCAGAACGTACCACGGCCAGTCAGGAAAAGAACCAGTACATACCTCCTAGGAAGGGTGACGATAGGAGGTGTCACAGACAACCCAGGACTAAACAATGCTATACTAACTGAATATAGACAACATAAGAAGGTCTTCAACGAGGAAGAATCGCAACGAATGCCCAGCTCAACCATATGGGACCATGCCATCGAACTGCTACCAGGGGCACCTGACACCATGCCAGGATGACTGCTACCCCTCACGCAAGAAGAAAAAGCCAAAATGCACAAATTTGTCCAAGAACATCCAAAGAGGGGAACCATTTGCGTATCAAAATCACCATATGCAGCCAACTTCTTCTTTGTGAAGAAGAAGGACGGGAAGTTAAGACCGGTACAGGATTACCGGCCTGTCAACAAGTGGACAAAGAGAAACAGGAATGTCTCACCCCTCATCCCACAAGTCATAGATTGACTCAGTGGATGTACCAAATTCACAGTGGTAGACATACAATGGGGATACAACAACATCAGAATCAAAGAAGGAGACAAGTGGAAAGCCGCCTTCCTCACACATGAGGGACTATTCGAACCCATGGTCATGTTCTTTGGCCTCACCAACTCCCCAGCAACCTTCCAGATGATGATGAATGCCATATTCTGACAAGAGGTAGGAGAAGGCTGGCTTTCTGTCTACATGGACGATATCGCCATTCACACAGCCAAACTACCCCACAAAACGGAAGAACAACACACGGCTAGACACTGAGAATATGTCTACCAAATGTTGGATAAGCTAGAGCAAAACGATCTCTACCTCAAACCCGAAAAGTGCCAATTCGAGAAAGAGGAGATTGAATACCTGGGAGTCATCATAGGAAAAGGACACCTCAGAATGAGCCCTAAGAAGTTGCAGGGAATTGTGGATTGGTCCCCACCAAAAAGCCCCACCGAAGTCAGGAGCTTCCTGGGGTTCACAGGCTATTACTGCTACTTCATCCCAAACTACTCAAAAATTGCACGACCCCTACTAGAACTAACAAAGAAGACCACACTGTGGCACTGGGGAGAAACGCAAATGAGGGCGTTCGAAGAACTAAAAACCAAAGTGTGTGGCAGCCCGGTACTGATCCAACCAGATCTCAAGAAACAGTTCACACTCCACGTCGACGCATCAGCATATGGTGTAGGCACCGTACTCTCGCAGGAGGGACAGCAGCACAACCTCACACCAACATTGGCCCAACGACACAAACCCGTGCTGCACCCAGTGGCATACTACTCGGCAACATTCACACCCACGGAACAAAACTACGACATCTATGAATGAGAACTGTTAGCCGTCATGAAGGCACTCGCCCACTGGAGGCACTACTTAGGATGGACAAAACAACCATTCATAATCTGCACCGACCATGCCAACCTCCAATATTGGAAGTCACCAAGAAACCTAAATCGATGAACCACTCGATGGCATGCTGACCTCCAAGAATATGACTACATCCTGGAATACATCCCAGGAAAAACGAACAGTGTGGCAGATGCGCTGTCAAGACCAGCAAATGTGGACCATGGTGAAGATGATAATAAAAATGTCACAATCATCCCATCCCACAGGATCCAAGCAGCACAAACAATTCAAGGAAAGACTATTGTGCCAAACCTCAAAGAACTCAGATGAGCCATCATCAGAAATGCCCATGACACACCCACATCTGGCCACCCAGGAAGAGACAAGACCCTACAGAAGGTACAAGAATGGTACTGGTGGCCAGGAATGAAAGAATGGATTGCAGACTATGTTAGAGGATGCGCAACATGCCAGCAAGCCAAAATACTGATGCATCAGCCTCATGTTCCCCTCTATCGAATCCCCTCTATGCCAGGCACACTGCCCTTTGAAACCATAGCCATGGACTTGATCACCGGACTACCACCAAAATGAGGACTAGACGCAATCCTTACCATCGTAGACCATGGATGTTCTCGCGCTGCCCTATTTCTTCCCTGTTCCACAAGCATTATGGGACCAGGGATCGCCCAACTCTACCTGGACCACCTCTACCCGTGGTACAGACTACCAAAGAAGATCATCAGTGATAGGGACCCACGATTCACGTCAAGCTTCGGAAAGGCACTCACAAAAAGGCTCGGGATACAACAAAACCTATCCACCGCAGCCCATCCTCAAACCGATGGACTATCCAAACGAAAGAATCAATGGATAGAACAATACCTGTGACTGGTGACGGGCGGGCAACCAGATGATTGGACAGAATGGGTCGCAGTCGCAACAGCAGTACACAACAACTGGAAAAACAGCACCACCGGGCTATCACCCAATCAAATCCTCATTGGCTATGAACCAACATTGGGGCCCAGAGATCTGGGAACCCGGACTAACAATGAAGCGGTTGAGCAATGAACGCAGCGAATAGAAGAAGCGCAAGAACAGGCAATCAAGGCCATCAATAGAAAGGCAGCCAAAACACCACCGGGACAATACAAAGCCAGGGACCACGTGTGGCTGGAAGGGACCCACCTGACACTCTGGCATCAAGGGTCCAAATTAAACCCAAAAAGATATGGCCCTTTCAAAGTCCTCAAAGAAGTATCCCCGGTCGCATTCCTGCTCCAACTCCCCACCTCATGGATGATCCACCCAGTATTCCACACCTCCCTTCTTACCCTATATAGGGAAACAGACACCCACGGGCCCAATTATGCTAGGCCTCCCCCTGATCTGATTGACGGTGAAGAACAATATGAAGTGGAGCAAATCAGAAACCATCACCATCAAGGGCGATCAAAGAAGCTCCAGTATCTCATAAAGTGGTGGGGCTATCCTGAAAGTGACAACACCTGGGAACCAGCTGACCAGGTGCACGCCCCGGATCTCCTTCGGGAGTATCACAAACGCCAGCCCTTGAAAGATATAAAAGGGAAGCAGAAACCCCTGGCGAAAGTATCAGCTCACATGTCTTCCACTCTCAAAAACACCATTGCTTCACCATGTCCTCTCCCACCCCAGTCCCAGTTCCACCCCCTTCCTCACACATCGAGGTCGAGGCAATTGGCCAACCTCCCACCACAGCGACCAGCACCGAATACCCCTCTACCACACCTGCCTCCCACTCCATCCGTCTCCCTGGCGCCTTCCCCAACTTGGAGACCAACGCCTTCTGGGAAGGCCCTCTCTCTCCCGGAACTGTCTGATCCGTCCTCGACAGATATGAGGACTTGGGGCCAGTCCAGCTTCAGCAGCTCGCCTCAGGTCTCGCCTCCACCCTCCAACAGCATGAGGCCCTCTTCCAAGATGAGGCAAGATGCCTCAAAAGACAATTCGAAGAGGTCAACAAAGACAACCGTGAGCTTAAGGTGCAGATCCAGCAAATCGACGGGGAGCCCCTGCTGTGCCCTGACGGGTATGTCGAAAACAAGGGGAGGCTCCCAGAGTTTACCATCACCACCCTGGATGGCGAGAAACCCGCCGTTTTTATCAAACAGCTGGACAACGGATGGGTGGCCAGGCTGGTGGCCAACGCGACGGGCAACCATGATGCCTAAATCATCGATCTCTATGCCCACCCTGAATTCGACGACTTCCCTTTGTTGCCACTCCTGGCATGGTTTCGCACCCGTCTCTGGGGAACCAAAATCGACTACCACCCACTCCAGGAGGCCATCATCGACCTGGATGACTGGCCTCTCCTCGCTGAGGTTACGCGATACCGAGTCCTGGATTGCGAGGTCGACATGCTGCATGCTGAGCTACGCTTGGCTCAAGCGAATCTGGCAGCGTCTGAGGCTGCCAAGCAGGCCTCCAAAGATCGACTTGTCACAGCCAGGGCAGGGAAAAAGGTCCCACAAGTGGGAGTCGAGCGGTTCCGGCCGCAGCTGGGCAGATGGTCAGCATGGAGGAAAACAGGATGAGGGCATCCTGTCTAGCGAGGGGGTGGTGTAACTGGCCTGGGGTGATGGTTCAACACCATCGTGCCCCTGTAAGTTGTGGAACCGGCCAACTAGAGTATTGTGACCCCATTTCATGTCTATGCCCCGTTTCATGTCAATCAGCCTGTGATTTCTTGAGTGACCTTTGCTATTGGTCGCTATTGTTCTCGTTTGTGTTTCAAGTATAAATAGGTAGCACTGCCCCTTCAGGCCCTAGGCCTGCCCTCAAGTACTATGTACTATAAATAAGGGACTCATTATGCCTGGTAGAGGCAAGTTGAGTCTCTTGTCTCAATACTAGCAGTGTTCTACTTCATTGCGGGTGGCTACTGAGTCGAAGCTCAGCAAGCGGGAACCCAGGCATCAACATCAACTTGCAGGTCGACTTCCACTCTATAAGTCTTCTAGGACACTTTGAGTCCTAGCTTATCGACTTAGCGTGTCTACTGTTGCTGTCAAACCCTTGGCGGTGACAGCTTGAGCATTTCTTGCTCAAGGTAGTAGTCGTCTTCTTCCCACTTGCAGTAGGCGATGACGGCTGCTGTTAGTGACTCGTCTCCCTCATCCTGCATGGTGTTTTCAATGCTTACAGCAAATGGTTCCCTGCCAGAGAACAGTCTGCTGTGAAATTTAGTGTATCCGGCAGCGGGATGTGTGGAGGGGATGGGACGGAGTAGGTCTGTATAAATTGGGTGTCCCTTACCCATGGTGGTGCTGATGAGGGGGTAGTGGTCATCGTCAAAGTGGTATTTGAAGAATTTTGCATATTCAGCTCCTCCCTTTTCATTGGGGACAATGAATGGTTCGAAAGTGCGGGTGCGATAACTGGGTCCTGGGTGTTCGTCACTCACCTCACCCTTTGTCTGATCCTCCTCCTCCTTGTGGACACATTGTTTGTGTATTTCTTTGTCTTCTTCTTTTTCTTGCTGGGAGCAAGCTGGCTTGGCTCCCAGTGTACAAAGGGCGTTGTGGACATCACCTGCTGGAATGTGCTGAGCAGATATGGTGGTGGTGCTGGCCTGCTGGCAAGCATTTGCGAGGGCATCAAGCCTAAGGTTAGTGGAGGTAGAAAGTGGGGAAGCTGGGGCACTGTCGACTGAATACCCCATAGGGGTAAGTGGTGGTGGGGAAACGGATCCCCAGGAGCTGTTGGTGGAGGAGGTATCCTCAATAAAAGTAAGGGGGTAAAAGCGGTTGGTGGGTAGACTGGTCGCAGATGCCATAGGGGTGGTGCTGACGATGGTGGCCATTGGTACTGTGGTTGGGGCTGAATGTTTCAAAAGTTGGGAATGGTGGAAGTGGGTGTGGAAGAGGAGGAGTGTGGTAGTGGTAGTGAGGCTGGTTTGGTAGTAAGTGGCTGAAGAGGCAGTTGCTTGCTGAGGTCTTTGTCTTGATTCATGGGTCCTTATATATGTTTTGACCCCCTGTTTAGGTTTCTTTGGTCTTGTGAAATTCTTTGAGGAGTTCCGGGGCATGTAGGTCATCACTGCTGACCCATGAGTTGTCCAATGCTGGGTATCCTTTCCATCTGACCAGGTATTGGTGCTGATGCCTGTGCCCATATTTCCTTTCTGCAATAATTTCATCAACTTCATATTCTTCTTCGCCTTCTATTGTGTCAGGTGGTGGTCGTTTGTAAGGCTTGCTGTACTCCTTGGTTTCTGTATAAGGTGTTATTAGATCCACATGAAACACATCATGTATGTTCATGTTTGGAGGTAGGTTGAGCCAGTATGCCACTGCTGATATTTGCTGACTGATGGTGAAGGGTCCTATGTGTTTTGGTGCCATTTTCTTTGATGGTGCCTTTGTTCTGATGTTGCATGCATCAAGCCATACTTCTTGTCCTTCCTTGTATGTCTTGATTGGTTTCTTTATTTGGGTCTTTCTTTGCAGCGATTGGTGGGCTATTGTTCTTGCCTTGGTAAGTTCTTCTATCGGGTGGCGGTGGCAGGTACTGTTTCATCGCCATCTTTCCAATTTGTTTGTGGGTTAGTCCCCATGATTAGTTGATGTGGCATAAAGCCCATTGTTTCATGTTTCCATGTGTTGTGAGCAAATTCCGCTACTGGGAGGTACTGGGCCCAATTATTTTGAACTCCGTTGGCAAATTGTCTTAAGTAGCCTTCGATCCATTGGTTCATGCGTTCGCTTTGTCCATCTGTTCTTGGGTGGAAGGCAGTACTCAAGTTTTGTCTTGTCCCAATTGCTTTACACATGGTACATGCAAAGTTGCCTGTAAATCTTGGGTCTCTGTCTGATATGATTCATTTTGGTGTTCCAAACCAGGGGAATAAATGGCAGAGGTATAGTCCAGCTACTCCTTCTCCATCAATGGTTTTCTTACAGGGTAAGAATACAGCGGCTTTGGAGCATCCTTGGTCGACAATTGTAAGGATTGAGTCATATCCTTTTGACTTTGGTAGGTCGGTTATGAAGTCCATGGATATATATTGGAATGGTCCTTCTTCGACCGGAGTGTTAAAGTGGTGTAGAGGTGCGTGGGCAACTTGGATTGTCTTGCTTTCTTGACACTTAGCACATCCTTTGACATAGTTTTTGACAAATTGTCTGAGTTTTGGGCCATGGAAGTGTCTTTTGATGAGGTCCCAAGTGTTCTTGATGCCTGGATGTCCTCTAATAGGCAAGTCATGTAGTTCTTGGAGGGCTTTTTGTCACTGATTGGTGTCATCTGGCATGTATATTGTTCAAGAAAAAAGAGGGTCGGGTAAAATTGTCATGTGTTCATTGACTTCTACCCCCCTTTTCAGGTCTTCTCTCCACGATAGGAGGTCAGCAATTGTGTTTTGCTTTCCTGGAATGTGGTGGAGTAGGAAGTTGAAGTCGGCAAGGTGGGCCATCCATCTTGCTTGTCTGGGCATGATTTTACATGCTGATCTGAAATATTTCAGATTATTGTGGTCAGAGCGTATCTGGATTTGTTGGGTTGCTCCTAGGAGGTAGTGACGGAAGGCTTTGGTGGCAGCTACTATTGCTAGCAGCTCTCTGTTGAAGATATCGTAGTTTTGTTCTGCTGGCAATAGTGACTTCGAAAAATAGGCCACTGGGTGTCTCCCATCTTCAAAATCTTGGGATAGGGTGGCTCCTATGGCAAAGGCAGATGCATCAGTGTCCAATATAAAGGTTTTGGTTTGGTCTGCTGTTCATAGGATGGGGTAACAGATAAATTCTGTTTTGAGGGTTTGGAATGCTTCTTCTTCCTTTGGTCCCCATTGCCATTGTTTGTTCTTCTTCATCAAGTTGTGTAGGGGTCGTGCAATTTCGGAGTAGTTTGCAATAAAGTCTTTGTAGAAGTTTCCAAATCCTAGAAATGTGCAAATTTGTTTGACGGTTTTAGGAGTTGGCCAGTCAGTGATTGCTTTGACTTTGACTGGGTCCATTTTGACAAGGCCGCCTCCTACTACCATTCCTAGGTATTCCACCTATTCTTTGTGGAATTCACATTTCTCTGGCTTTAGGTAGAGGTCATTGTTGGCGAGGATTTGTAGGACTTCATCTACTTGTTGTTGATGTTCTTTCCAAGTTCCGTCAGTTGCAATGATGTCATCCATGTATATGAAGACATTTCCCTTTGCTAGTTGTTCCCTGAAGATGATGTCCATCATGCTTTGGAAGGTAGCTGGGGCATTTTGCATTCCAAAGTACATGACTTTTGATTGAAAGAATCCTCGGTTTGTTTTGAAGGCGGTTTTGTGTTGGTCTTCTGGTCTAATGAGGATATTGTTATACCCCCATCATACATCGAATTTTGTGAAGTGCCTCTTGTGTGCCAGTCATGGGATGAGGTCTCGAATGAGGGGGAGAGGGTAATTGTTAGGAACTGTCCATTCGTTTAGTTGCCTGTAGTCTTGTACCAAGTCGGAGTTTTCCATCTTTCTTTTTGACAAAAAAGAATGGTGAAGTGTATGGTGATTTGGATGGTTCGATATATCCTTTGTCTTGATGTTCTTTGAGGAACTCTTCTAACACATCTTGTTCCTTGGGAGACAGAGGGTATATTTTGCAGTCGAATGATGTGGGTGTGTCAGGTTTAAGGTCAATGGTGTGGTCCCAGGGTTTTGATTCAGGGATTTGCTTTGAAGCTTCTTCACTGAAGACCCTTTTGAAGCATTGGTATTCCTTAGGTACTAGTTGGTGCCATTCCTTTTTCTCCTTCTTGCTGGCTTCATCTATTGCCAGCTGGGTGGATGTCGTAGTTTTCCGTACTTTGAATATGGGTGGTCTTTTGTTGATGTCTTGGGTAGATGCTATAACACGTCCTCATATCTTTCCTTCTTTCCAGTTAATATCTGGATCGGTGATTCGTAGGAATGGGTATCCTAGGATGATGTTGTCCTTTCCTAGATTGGTGATAAAAAAGGTAGTTCCCTTCGTATGCCTCTATGTTGAATAGTGAGGTGTATTGTCTCTGTGATTTGTCCTGCTGCATTAATAGTCCCATCGACATTTCTGGCAGTCCGGGTTTGTTTAACTTCTGTCTAAGAAGTTGGAAACATTTGACAATTCGAGGGGAGATGAAGTTTTCTGTCGCTCCACTGTCGATTAATGTTTGAATCTTGGCCTGTTGGTCCTTGTGACACAATATTAATTGAGTTTGTACTGATTGTATCTTTGGTATGAAGGCGTCATTTTGGAATAAAGTCCAAATGATGGCCATGTCATTCAGACTTGTTGAAAATCCACTCCTCTTTCTCTCATGGCATTCATCCATTCGAGCTTTTTGTTGTCGGAGAATTGGATCATTCTATTGGCTAGTTCAGTCATTTTGTCCTGTTCTGAGGCTCTTCTTCTTCTTCTTCTTCTTCTCATCATCATAATACTCCTGGTCTTCTTCTTCTTCTTCTTCTTCTTCTTCTTCTTCTTCTTCTTCTTCTTCTTCTTCTTCTTCTTCTTCTTCTTCTTCTTCTTCTTCTTCAACTACCTTGATATAGGAAGGCTTAGGCAATGGCCTAGGATTGAACTTCTTCTTTGGACAATCCTTTGCCATGTGTCCTTGTTGACTGCATTTGAAGCATCGTCCTTTGACTCTATGCTTCTGTCTTTCTTCATTGGTGTTTGCTTTTTGGATGGCATCAACCTGCATAGGCATGCCATTGGTGTATGGTCATCTTAGAGGTTTCTGAGAGGGTGGTGGCTTGGTAGGGAGGAAGCTAGCTCGCTTGGGTCCCCAGTTAGGCATAGGCCACTTTCCTTCTCCAAAGATTAGGTTCTCTTTTCCTGTGTCTTTGCTTCTATCTGGACGGTGGCCACACAGTCTACAAAAGTGGTTAGTCCAGGGTGCATCCTTAGAGTCCTTCGTCCTAATCCAGGTGGTAATCCTTGGAGGAACATTTGGAGGGTTGCTGGTGCATCAGGGTGGTATCCTGCCTTTATGGAAAGGGTTCTGAACTGCACTATATAGCTGTCTAGGTTGCCTTGCTTCATCTTTAATTGTTGGAGCGCAGTGGTGGCTTTGGTGACTTTATGGATGTCTGTAAATGTGGCTGTAAAGGTGGATTTGAATGTAGCCCAGTGTATTTCATCTTGAAAGGGTACATTATGGTTGTAGTGTTGATCTTGAAGGTGATCTACTCTATCATAGACCCAGTCGTCAACTAGGGGTCCTCTGATATAGGATAATGCAAGGGCAGCCCTCTTGTAGGGGATTTGCATTGTTTCGTTGTCTTCATTGAGTACTCAGTATAGCTTGAATTCCCTTAGGATTTGTCACTTTTGCTATGGTCTCCCATGAATACTTCTGGGGGAGTACCATTCCATTTGCCATTTCCTTGACCTGGAGGTGGAGCTACTTGCTCCTGCTTGTTGTGGACCTGGCAGAGGTCCTCCTGCAGGTGGTTGAGGCTGCTGGGGTTGTTGTGGTGGTGGTATGTTTGCCATAAAGATTTGTATGGTTGTTGAGGTGGTAACAAGTGTTCTTGTTGATCGGGGGCTATTACTTGGATTGGTGGTCTGGTGTGAAGGGCTAGGAGGTTTATTTGTTCACCTAGTTGTTCTATGTCTGCTGGTAGAGGTGGTTCTTGTGCTGGTGGTTGTGGGGCTTCAAGTTGCACATGGTGCTGGGGTGTTTCTTTGTGGTACATTGGTGGATCGGCTTCTTCTGGTGTGTGGGGTCAATGATCAGAGTGATGGTCTGATCCTTGTTCTGCTTTGTTGTCTGAGTCATCTTCTGTGTGTTATGAAACCCTTGGTGAGTGTAGATCAGTGGCTCTGGGGGTTTGTGTTCTTTCGACTTGTGGTTCTGCAAGTTCTTCTCTTGCAGTAGTTGCTGGGGTTAATGTGATGCGAAAGGGGCAGTAGTCTGGGTGGTAAGGATCGTCTATTAATGGGTAGCCTGTTCCTGCTGCTCTGTAGTCAATTCTGTCTTGGTCATAGGCCCAATAAAGGTTGTCATTGTCTCTGGTGAGGGTGTACCAATGTCCTTGAATAAATTTGACTGGTACTCTTCGGATTGCACTGGTGTGTTCATGTGGTATGTCGAGGTTGTATCCTCTGTTTGGTCCTTGGACAATCCAATGGATGTTTTGTCTGGTGATATGTGGTGGGAGATTTGGTTCTGATCTTTGGTCAACATGGACCCTTGTACTTCCTGGGAAGGCTCTAGGATGGACATAAGGTTCTCTTCTGAATTTGTCCGTGGTGGTGGATATCATGGGTAGTAATAGGTGTTGGTTCTACTGTCATATACTCTTGACAGTATTACATGTGTATTGTGTGCAGGGATTGGGTTGTTTGAGTGGATAGCTGTCTTGGCTTTCTGGTAAGCTTAGTCTGATGTCATGCTAGGACATCATGTGTCTTAGTGTGAGGGTTTGAGTTTGGTTTGGTTTGGTTTGGAGTTTGGATGCCTTGTCCAAGTCGTGTTTCTGATATGGTTCAAGGTTTGGAGTTCTGTCCTTAGAACTTGTATGGCTGTGGGTTCTGAATGGCGTGTAGCAGTGCCAGCTGTTCAGTTATCACTTCAAGGAAGTGATGTCTGGAGGTGCAATGACATCTTGTATTGCACTTGGTTCATTGGTGTTCATGCTAAGGTCGTGAATGGAAGGGGTTCTGGTGTCTTGTAGGAGCAGCTCCTGGTTGCTACTGGTGTGTCGTAGTGTGCAGCACGTATTACAGAGGTTGTAGTATGCGACTTGTTTGTATAGATGACTAGAGTTCCTTTACTAGTGGCCTTCATATAGATGGCTAGAGTTCCTTTACTAGCAGCCTTTGGGTTTGGGTTCTGGGTGGGAAAGATGGCATCTTTCTGTCTGAGTTATTTGGAGTTTCAAGTGAAGAGCAAATGTGGCTCTAAGTTGATTTAGCAGGCCCTAGGGTACATTCTAAGGTGCAAGAGGATGGTTCTGATGGTTCTTAAGCTTGAGTTCACAAGGGATGAACTTGGAAGTCCTGTATTATACAAGAGACTAAGCTTAAGGCTTGAGTCTCACTTTGGGGGGCTTTTATAGGCCCTGTGGCTACTGTACAGTAAGTACATATGACTAATTAAAGGGATGATGCATCTCTACGGCATTGTACTAAGCATATATGACTACAAGATAGTAAGCATGTATGACTAAGTGATGATGCATTCAGATGGCATCCTACTAAGCCCATATGACTAAGAGGCTGGATGATGTGTTTAAGTGGCATCATGAGGCTGTGAGACTACAAAACATGGCGGCATATTAGTCTGAATGTATTAGTAATGAGCTGAGGCAACACAACATAAAGTGGAGGGCAGTGAAGCGTAATAGAGGTTTGGTAATGTATAGGGATGGATGGGGAAAGGGCTCCCTGCCAGTCCATGAGAAAGCAAATACTATATATAGTAGAAAATGATATAAGCATAAATAGTCCAGCAGTCCATAACACTCGAAGCCAAGCATCTTATGCTCCCATATCGATCTGTGAAGCTAGCCCCTAAGCGACACAGTCCCTTCCCTTCAGAATTCTCAAGCAAGTCTCTCCAGTTGCATACAAGCTGGAGCTACCAGCTGCCTGGACCACCCACCCAGTGTTCCACACATCACTACTCACACCTTACAAGGAAACCATGGAACACAGGACAAACTACCAATGCCCACCACCCAAAATGATCGATGACCAAGAAGAATATGAAGTAGAACAAGTCATCAGTCATCACTTCCATGGGCAACAGAAGAAATTACAGTATCTCATATGCTGGTGAGGTTACTCAGCAGCAGACAACACATGGGAGCCTGCTGACCAAGTATTCATGGACACATTAGTCAGAACTTATCATAAGAAACATCCTCTGGAACAAGACCCCAAGCTTCACATGCAGACCCACACCACCATAGCTAAGTCCCTATGTGTACACCTCAAATCACTGATGAGTTCTGGATGGACTGGCCCAGAGATCATGCAGGAAACCTTTGGTTCCCATCTGCTACCTGCCCCTACAGTGTATTCTGTGTATGGGCACACCCCTTTCAAATCCACAAGCATGGGCCCTATTGCGATCCCACAAGGGACAGACATATGTCAAGAAGCACAAGCAAAGGCCCAAGTAATAAAGTGGGGCAGAGAGAGAGTCGCGAGGGGGGAACCAAAAGCTAAGTCCCCATGTCCTCCCCTCAGAACCACACCCCCTACTGTGCCTACTGCAGGCACGGCCACTACTGGATCCCTCGCAAGGCCATCCAGAGCTTCGAGGCTCTGAAGAACATTGACACCAACTTCAACCTATGGAAGGTCTGTGCACATGGGGCGGCCTGCATTGTCAGCCACCACAACATCCCCCACTTCTATCCCTCACAGTGTGGGCCTATTGAGGCCACTTACTGCCCCCATCCCAGCAAATGGTCTATCTGTGAAGCAATGGAAGCTGTTCATCAACGCACTCAAGAGCTGGAGACAGCCCTCAGCCACGGGGTGGCCTCTTCATCTAGTGAGAGGGTGATGTCACAGCATGGCTAGCTGGCATGCTAGAGAACTGCAGGGACATCTGGTGAGCAGTGTAGAGCCTAAGGATGGAGTCTGGCGAGACTCTGGAGGGCAGATCATTAGGCAATGAGGAGGTAAGTATGGCTCATGGACGTTCAAGACAGGATTTGGAAGCACGGCCTAGTTATGCCATTTGGGCCGGCACACACAATACGGCATGGACAATGCTTAGTAGGATGCCTGCAAGGCAGGATGACAAAGCTAGGACACTTGAGTAAGCACTATGACTGTGCTTGACTAATGGTTAGTCAGGAGTGATGAGTAAGGGCTTGAGAAGTTCTTTAGTATTGCTAAGGTATTAGTCAGTGCTTTAGTAAGTGCGCTATCTTTAGATTACTGCTTGGTGAGCGGATTGCTCAGCTTACTGTACAACGCTTACTATACTGTACTAATACAGATTGGGAGCCTAGGCCTTTGGCCTATCATGTATATAAGTGCCCTAGGTGCTCAGGCAAGGACTCTCTAAGTCGAGTCTCTTGTCCTGACACTGTCTAGTCCTTGACTAGGAGTATACAGGCATTTGTGACCTTTGTTGTCGCCCCAGGGGGAGACTCATGGCATGCTTTCCATATTCTGCTAGCAGTGCAGACATTCCACTCAGAGCTGAAGTCCAGCTATTCTGGTCATGGTCTATGCCAGTGACAGCAGGGGTTAATGTGACTCATTGAGCCTGGTAATTGGGGTGGTAGGGGTCATCTACTGGGGGATATCCTGTTCCTGCTCCTCCATGTTCAATTCTGTCTGAGTCATATGCCCAAAGAACACTGTTTTTGTCTCTGGTAAGGGTGTACCAGTATCCATGGATGAATTCAACTGGGTATCTTCTGATTGCACTGGTATTTTCACTGGGGATGTCAAGGGTGTATCCTTGGTATGTTCCTTGGACTGTCCAATAGATGTTTTGTCCTGTGATGTAATCTGGGAGATTTGGTTCTGATCTTTGTTCAAGGCAGACCCCTGTGCTTCCTTCCCAAGCCTTAGGGTAGACAAGTGGTTCTCTTTGGAATTCTTCTGTATTGACTGATAAGCTTGGTCTAATGTCATGCTGGACTGAGCGTGGCAGTTATGTCAATGTTTCTGTCTGGCAGCTCCCTTGGCTGCTCATTCTCTTTGTCTGGTGGTTAGGTCATCTAGCCTGTCTCTGTCCCTCTGCTGTATGTGTGGGATGATATCTGCATCAGTGACCATCATCTTGGTCATCTTCTGTGGAGTTCTAATGCCTTTTTAGAATGGCTGTTGGTAGTGGTGGTGCTGGCTGCTGTTGTCCTCTATCTCCTGAAGGAGGAAGGGGATCTAGATGTGAAGGAGTCAATTTGGATACTTAGGACATGTACCCAAAGGAAGGGATGTCTGGAGTGCTGATATGCCTTGTATTGCACTTAGTTCATTGGTATGCCACTAAGGTTGTGAATGGAAGGAGCTGCTCCTTCTTGCTGGGTTGCTAGTGCAGAGGGGGTGGTTCTATAGAGCACTGAGAGGTCCAATACTCAGTGACCTTCATCTGTCTGAAGCAAAGAAAGGCAACACCTTTCTGAGCACTTAACATATGTGTCAGAGTTCAAAGAGTTCCCAATTGGGACTTGGTTTACTATATATGGTAGATTAAGTGAAATGCATCACTAAGTCACTTAGCAGACCCTAGGGTACGTTCTAGGGCACAAGTGGGAGGGGAAAGGGGCTGTGAAGCTTTGGATCACTTGAAGGATTGCTCTGAGAATGTCTAGGATTCACAAGAGACCAAGCTTAAGGCTTTGGTCCTATTCTATGAGCATATTTATATGTCACACTAGGACATCACATGTCTTAGTGTGAGGGTTCAAGTTCAGTTCGGTTCAGGTTGGAGTTTGGATGCCTTGTCTAAGTCTGGTTTCTGATATGGTTCAAGGTTCAGAGTTCTGTCCTTAGAACTTGTACAGTTGTGGGTTCTGAATGGCATGTTGTGGTCCCAGCTATTCTGTAATCACTCTAGGAAGTGATGTCTGGAGGTGCAATGACATCTTGTATTGCACTTAGTTCATTGGTGTTCACGCTAAGGTCATGAATGGAAGGGGTTCTGGTGTCTTGTAGGAGTGGCTCCTGGTTGCTACTGGTGTGTTGTAGTATGTGGCATGTATTACAGAGGTTGTAGTATGCAACTTGTTTTTATAGACGGCTAGAGTTCCTTTACTAGTGGCCTTTGTATAGATGGCTAGAGTTCCATTACTAGCAGCCTTTGGGTTTGGGTTCTGGGTGGGAAAGATGGCATCTTTCTGTCTGAGTTATTCAGAGTTTCAAATGAAGAGCAAATGTGGCTCTAAGTTGATTTAGCAGGCCCTAGGGTACATTCTAAGGTGCAAGAGGATGGTTCTGATGGTTCTTTAAGCTTAAGTTCACAAGGGATGAACTAGAAGTCCTGTATTATACAAGAGACTAAGCTTAAGGCTTGAGTCTCACTTTGGGGGGCTTTTATAGGCCCTGTGGCTACTGTACAGTAAGTACATATGACTAAGTAAAGGGATGATGTGTCTCTATGGCATTGTACTAAGCATATATGACTACAAGATAGTAAGCATGTATGACTAAGTAAGTGATGATGTGTTCAGATGGCATCCTACTAAGCCTATATGACTAAGAGGTGGGATGACGCATTCAAGCGGCATCATGAGGCTGTGAGGCTATGAAACACAGCAGCATATTAGTCTGAAAGTATTAGTAATGAGCCAAGGCAACACAACATAAGATGGAGGGCAGTGAAGCATAATAGAGGTGTGGTAATGTATAGGGATGGATGTGGAAGGGGCTTCCTGCCAGTCCGTGAGAAAGTGATTACTATATATAGTTAAAAATGATGTAAGCATAAATAGTCTGGCAGTCCATAACATTATACATGACTATTGAAGTGGAGTCTCCAGCAGTGATTGACATGTTTTAGCAGCAGTAAGGCCACAAAAACCATTGGCAGATTAGTGTAAGTACTTTAGTAAGTAGCTGAGGCAACACAACAGCAGTCTGGGGTGGCAAGAGTGTAATAGAGGGTGTGTAAAGTAGGGTGGGGGAAGTGATGACAACTCTGGCTGGACTGTGAGAAATACATACATATATGGACAGAATATTAGTAAGCATAAGCGTCCCAACTGTCCACCACAACAACCAGCACCAGCACCAGGGCCAGTGGCAGCAACAGCAGCAGCACCATGGCTGCCACTGCCACCAGCAACAGCAACATTGACAGCACCAGTGTTGCTGCCACTGTGGCACTGCCTCCACCAGCACCAGCACCAGCACCAGCACCAGCAGCACTGCTGCTCCCCTTGCTACCACCAGGACCAGCAACAGCAGCAGCAGCAGCCCACCCAACTTCACCCCTATCCCCATGACTGCAACAGGCCCTCAAACATGCACATGAATGCATCCAGTGTCTGGGATCTTGCTTGCACACCCTGTGCCAAGGAGGATACTTTATTGTATAATACTACTTGTAAAGTATATATTATCATAATACATGCTGCATTATCATAAATCAGATGATAGATGAGTGTGAGCACTCACAATTCTGTATAATGACTGAAAATGGCATTGAGCCATTCCTGAGCTGCTCCAAGCTTGAACTGACCAAATCCAGCCTCTAAACTGACCAAATATGGCATTCAGAAATGGCTTGAGCTGTTCCTGATGAAGTGCAGCTGAAGAGGAGTATTCACACAGAGAAAGAACTCTGTAGGAGATGAGATGTCTTGCTCACTCCTAAGGGTGTATTTATAGTTCCTATGGTCTACATATGTCCATAAACCCTTAAGGGGTGAGTACAGGCATCCACTATATTGCATAATTACAATATTCTACATATGGGCAAATCCAATGAGTCCACACATACCCTGAGCCCTTAGAAGGGGTATGTGTAAGCATAGAACCGTGCTAAAAGGTCCATATGTGAATATAACTACATAATCGTAAAGACAGTAGGTAAAGTGTCAATCTGAAACAGTTTGATCATACAATAATCAGGTCAGATAACAAAAGAGAGTTCTTAGATCAGCCATAAGGGCATAATCACATTGTTCTAGGGTATCATATGTATGTAGGTGTCCATGCAGTCCATGTGCCAACATGTGCTCACTAAGTCTGTAATTGTTCTGGAGCATTAAGTGCCCCTTGTAATGTCCGGGCTGGTTCTACCAAACCCCTGAGCATGAGACTGTCTGGTCCAGGCATAGCCACACAGACATTCCATCTCAACAGTTCCTGAGCTGCTCAAGGCTGTTAAGCCATTCAGTGGCTCAGCTTGGCTTCAAATCAGCTCAGCTCAGCATGTGAGCAGCTTCAAGCTGAGCCATGACAGCACTAGGTGGGACAGCTATTCACCCCAGTTTGGCTCAACATACTACATAAATCACATGGTATATTCATTTGTAAGATATTCCTTTTAAGGAAATGTCAGAGTGGGGGAGGGCTAGGACAGATCTTTTTCCAACATGTTCAAGGGTGATGATGATGACGCTGTCACATCAAGCCCAGGATGCTTCCTTTTGGTGATGGTGGATGAGCATGGCTTTTCAGCGTCAGGTGCGACAAGCCTAGGGAATAGAAGCGTAATGAGCTTGGCTCTGCATAAGTGCCATTTTTTCTCTTGTTTCCAGCATGACTGCTCCTCTCACAGAGGAATTCATCATGCTGCATCTAGGATTATAGATCACCTAGATATATTGCTAATATGTACACCACTTGCATTGTAAGTGTCTGCACCCAATGTATAATGCACGTTTGTTTGTAGTCCACGTCCTGTTTTCTGACCTACTACTGTACGACTATATAAACCAAAGAAGTGTGATATAGCACATGAAAATGCAGTTGCTTCCAAGCTGCTCACAGTAGGTGAAATACATTCAAACAAGTGATTGATTTGTAAATGTTGGCTATCATTAATATCATTCATTAGGTTCCCTTGTTCCACACATATGCCTCACGCATCAATAGGGTTTGTAGAAAACTAGTTCAGATTAGTATCTCACCAGACCCAGCTATGACAATCATCTTGCTGGTGTGGGCACATACATGTACAAAGGTGGAGGTTGCCAGCCAGCACAAGCGGATGAAGGGCTATCATATCTCCTGATAACTAGCTTCCTGCAGTGCTAATTGCATGTCTGTAGGGTTTGCACTTGTTTAAATTCAGAATGTCTAGCACATATGTGTAAGCCTCAGCTATGAGAACAAAAGCTGGATTTGTATACCTAGCACATATGTGTAAGCTAAGTACAGTCAGTATCATAGGTGATTCAGAAGTATATGGTGTACTCACCCTCAGCTATGAGAACAAAAGCTGAGGGTGGGGGAATGAGAGTGTCCATGTATAAATACTATGGTAATACAGCTAAGTGACATCAATGATGTCAGTCAGTCCACCAGTCTGCTGTGTCATCTTCAATACTCCTCCTCATCGCTGGTGCTGTACAATCATTTGTATAGTAGTTTGATTATGGAGAAGGAGGAATCAGAGTGAATGTATGGGAATTAAAAGTAATGAAATTATTGTAGGGGTTAGGAAGTGTGTGTAAGAAATGGTAAGGAAGTATGCATGTGGTGCTCCTCCTGAACTGAGGTGGTTGTGTGTATTTGCCTGAGGCGTACTCCTCCTCACACAAGTGGAGGTCAAGGTGGGCAAAGGCCTAAGGTGAACCACAGGTGTTCAAAGTTGACCTTTGCAAGTGCTTTGGTGAATATGTCTGCAATGTTGTCGGAGGAGCAGACATGGGCAAGCTGTGTGAGGTTTTTGTCAATTGCATCACAGATGGAATGATATTTGACACAAATATGTTTGATGTTTGCATGATGAGAGTGGTCCTCAGCGAGTAGTTGTGCAGCATCATTGTCACAGTAGAGAGGGCTACAAGGAGGAGTAGTGGTAGTGGCAGGAATTCCTAGGTTGTGGAGAAGGCTGTGGAGGAACAGGAGTTCTTTTGTAGCATGGTGCAGGGCGATATACTCTGCATAACAGGAGGAATCAGTGGTGTGCAATTGCTTCTTCAAACTCCATGAGACAGCACCAGAACCTAGAGTAAAGCAGTACCTGCTGATGGAATAGCTAGTGTCCAGACAATTAGCATAGTCTGAGTCAGAGTAGCCACAAAGGGAAGGTTGGTGGTTCCCTCCCAAGACTAATGATAAGTCATGAGTGCCCTTCACATATTGGAGAACCTGAATAGCGGCATTCCAGTGGTTGTTGCAGTAGCAATCCAGGAAAGAGGCAAGACGACCAACAGCAAAAGCAATATCAGGACATGTAGCAATGGCAAGGTAATTGAGGCTTCTGACAAGTTCTTAATAAGGGGTGCGCTGCATCCATTGCAAGGTGGTGGGATCTGTAGGAATGGACTTGTCGGGGCAACAGAGCACTAAGCCAGCAGCCATTGGTGTACTACAAGGATGTGCATCTTGCTGATTTTTTAAGTAGGCAGTCAGTGAAGGCTGATTGGTGAATAGAAATGGTGTGACATTTGAAGCAGCAAGTAATGGAGATCCCAAGTGCGAATTTGGCTGGTCCAAGATCTGATACTTCCCAGCAAGACTGCAGCTCAGATTTAAAGTGGGTGACTTCAGCATCAGATGAGCAAGCAAAGAGGATGTTGTCGACATGAAGGGCGAAAATGGTTCTGCCAGTCTCAGAGACATGAAGGTAGATGCACCATTCACTGGACATACGATGGAAGCCAAAGGAGCAAACTTTGGCATCAAAGGTATGATTCCAGATCCTGCTCACTTGCTTCATCCCATAGATGCTACACGTTAGTTTCCACACCCAGTCCTCTTTGCCAGGCTCCTCGAACCTGGGGGGTTGCTCCATGTAGGCAATCTTGTTGTCAGGTAAAATCCCATTGAGAAAGGCAGTTTTGATGTCAAGTTGATGGAGTTGCCAATTCATGGAAGTGGCAAGGTGAAGGATAACTTGGAAAGATTCAAGGCAGGCAGTGGGTGCAGTGGTTTTGTCATAGTCGACACCATAGCGTTGGGCATATCCTTTGGCCACGTATTGGACCTTATAGTGGGTGATAGCACCAGACTCGTGTTAAGATGGAACATCTGCATGGCTATGCCCAGACCGGACAGTCTCATGCTCAGGGGTTTGGTAGAACCAGCCTGGACATTACAAGGGGCACTTAATGCTCCAGGACAATTATGGACTTAGTGAGCACATGTCGGCACATGGACTGCATGGACACCTACATACATATGATACCCTAGAACAATGTGATTATGCCCTTATGGCCAATATAAGAACTCTCTTTTGTTATCTGACCCAATTATTGTATGATCAAACTGTTTCAGATTGACACTTTACCTACTGTCTTTACAATCATGTAGTTACAGTCACATACAGACCTTTTAGTACAGTTCTATGCTTACGCATACCCCTTCTGAGGGCTCAGGGTATGTGCAGACTCATCGGACTCATCCAATTGTAGAATATTGTAATTATGTGATATAGTGGATGCCTGTACTCACCCCTTAAGGGTTTATGGACATATGTAGACCATAGGGACTATAAATTCACCCTTGGGAGTGAGCAAGACATCTCATCTCCTACAGAGTTCTTTCTCTGTGTGAACAATCCTCTTCAGCTGCACTTCATCAACTTGTCCCATTTGCACTTGCAGATGAGCTTGCCATGCATGGGATGTCAATTGGAAGGGACCTCAGAGTGTGGTATGAGGGCAAAAACTTGAAGATCCTGGAGGCTGTTGATTTCTTCATGAGCACCAGTGATCCAGAACTCATGGTCTGAGGCCAAAGCGTCTGCCCAGCAAGGTTTGTCATCAATTGCAGGTGCTAAGGACCCATCAGTAAGTGCAGAGAGGACATGGTCAACTGAGATTGAGTCATCAGGGAGAGAAAGAGGAAGTAAGGAGTGGGAAGTAACAAGGGGTGAGAATTCATTGAGGAAAGCAGTAGTGAGTGCCTGAGATTTAGCTGCGAGCCACTCAGAGCAGTGTAGAGGTGCAGGGTAAGGCAAGGGAGGTGAGGAAGGGGGGAAAGTTGGGACAGGAGGCAGAGTCGAGGAGAGAGGAGCAATAGCAGGAGCATCAGGGAGAGGGGGTTGGTTCAAGGGGGGCATCAATGTGGTGGCAGGGTGGGGAATGTAAGGACCTGCAGAAGTGAAGTGAGGTATGGTAGAAGGTGGGGAAGTGGGAGGGCAAGGGAACAGATCTGGAGAAGGGGTTTCCCAACTGGGTGGCACATTGGGATCCAGGGAAACAGTGGTTCCTGGGAGAAGGTCATTGGGCTGAGCATCAAGATGTTTGATGAATGTGACATGAAAAGAGTTGAAGACTGTGTTGGAGATGTTGTCCCAAAGTCAGTACTCCTTAGAGTGTGGTGCGTAGCTAATCAGTGTGCAAGGAGTGGAGTGACAGTAAATTTTCAGGTTATTAGTTTGAATGAGGGTGAAGGCATGGCAACCTATTTCCTATAAGTGACTGATGGAAGGGATTTTGCCATACCAAAGTTGGAAGGGTGTCGCATCATTGTTGGTGGATGTGGAAGTGAAGTTTGACAAGTATGCTGCAGTAAGGCAGAATTCATCCCAGAGAGACACAGGGGCATTGCATGATAAGTGCATAGCACAGGCCCGACCGAGCAACATTCAATGTAAGTGTTTGACATGTCTATTTTGTGCAGATGTATAGGGGGTGGTGCACTGGTGATCGATGTCATAGTTGTTACACCAAATCAAGGTGGATTGGGAAATGAGCTCACCATTGTCAGTAACAAGAATTTTTAATTTGAATCTGGATTGGGCTTTGACAGTGCGATGCCAGATTTGCAAGGCTTGCAAAGTGTCAGACTTACACTTAAGGGGAATGCACCAGATATAACTGGAGGAATCATCCATGATATTCATTACATAGACGTTCCCTGCATGAGAAACACTGGGCATTGGACCACACAGGTCTGCATAAACATGCTGCAAGGGGCTCATTGCCTTATCTCCCTCCCATATCTCCGGTACTCGTGATCGCATCTGTTTTCCGAGGGTACAATGGTTGCAGTGAGGGGGAGAGGAGGATAGGTCAACTGGCATACCTGTGACAGAGCCATTGTGTGCCATGTGAAGTATTTTGCGAGTGTCACAGAGTGGCTTGCATGAGGGCAAGAGAACCGCTGATGACATGTGAGGATCGTGTTTGACCCCCAGGACTGGTAGACCAGTCTAGGCCTGGGGTTGGTAAGTTACTGGTTGGACTTTTGGACTTCCTTGGTAGTTAGCATCCTAGGATAGTCAGCACGATTTGTAGGACCTCAGTCAGCATCAGTAAGTGTCTCAGTCAGCAGGAGTAACTGTTAGTCAGCCAGAGTCAGGGCTGATTAACCAAAATTCCCAGAAGTCACAGATTAGTCAGTAGTACCTTGTCTTGTAACAGTAGTATTTGTACGCATGTGCATGCAGAGACAAGACTCTAAGTTGAGTCTCCTTGTCCAATAGGAGTAGTGACTATCATTCTATTGTCTCTAGGAGAAGCCGTGGCTTGCTTCGCTCTCCTAAGTTTCCTGTGCTTCATTCTCTGTGTACCACATGTCACTGGTACTCCAAACATCTATCCAAGCTCTAGTATGATCAATGAGTCACTGAGCAGCAGCAATAGTTACTTCCCACCTGCAGTAGTGGGTGCATCAACTGAGTCCTCAACCATCTCTCTCAGTACTCGAGGTACTGATGATGTCTAAGTGTCACTGCTTATGCCTGTGACAGTGAGAGTCACAATGGCCAAGGCGGCAATGCCATGTCTCCAAGTCTGGGGTGCGCTTGATGAGCAAAGCAGAAGATTGTGTCACATGAGATGAAGTGCAGTTGAGAGGATATAACTTTGTGGTCATGTGAAGGATACCATGCACAAGGATTCTGCCAGATTTGTCTGACACCAAGCAGTCACTGGGGCCAAAAGTCACAAAATTGTAGCCAGTCAGGGCAAGGGAGGAAACAGAGAGCAGATGAGTGGTGCAGGAGGGCATGAAAAGTATGTCTTTGAGGTGAAGTTTGTGACCAGAACCAGTGTTAAGGTCGATATCGCCTACACCAACCATGCTTGTGGACAAACCATTAAACCCTTCAATTGGGTGTGGGGTGATGGGTCGTAGGTGTTTGATGTCATGCTAGGACATCACATGTCTTAGTGTGAGGGTTCGAGTTTGGTTTGGTTTGGTTCAGAGTTTGGATATCTTGTCCAAGTCTGGTTTCTGATATGGTTTGAGGTTCAGAGTTCTGTTCTTAGAACTTGTATGGTTGTGAGTTCTGAATGGCATGTAGCGGCGCCAGCTGTTCTGTTATCACTTCTAGGAAGTGATGTCTGGAGGTGCAATGACATCTTGTATTGCACTTAGTTCATTGGTATTCACGCTAAGGTCGTGAATGGAAGGGGTTCTGGTGTCTTGTAGGAGCAGCTCCTGGTTGCTACTGGTGTGTCATAGTGTGCGGCATGTATTACAGAGGTCATAGTATGCGACTTGTTCATATAGACGACTAGAGTTCCTTTACTAGTGGCCTTCGTATAGACAGCTAGAGTTCTGTTACTAGTGGCCTTTGGGTCCGGGTTCTGGGTGGGAAAGATGGCGTCTTTCTGTCTGAGTTTGTTCGGAGTTTCAAAGTGAAGAGCAAATGTGGCTCTAAGTCGATTTAGCAGGCCTTAGGGTACATTGTCATGGTGGACTATTGGGATGCTTACACTTACTAATCTTCTTGCCTTATACGTACATATTTCCCACAGTCCGGCTGGAGTCATCATCACTTCCCCCCCTTACCTTACACTACTGCTATTACACTCTTGCCAATCCCTTCTGCTGTTGTGTTGCCTCAGCTTGTTACTAAACTACTTACACTAATCTGCTGACGGTTTTCGTGGCCTTACTGCTGCTGAAACACGTCAGACGCTGCCAAAGACTCTGCCTAAATAGTTGTGTATAAATATGCTCATAGAAGGGGACCAAAGCCTTAAGCTTGGTCTCTTGTGAATCTTAGACATTCTCAGAGCAACCTTCCGAGTGATCCGAAGCTTCTCCACCCCTTTTCCCCTCCCACTTGCGCCCTAGAACGTACCCTAGGGTCTGCTAAGCAACTTAGTGATGCATTTCACTTAATCTACTATATATAGTAAACCGAGTCCCAATTGGGAACTCTTGGAACTCCGACACATACGTTAGATGCTCAGAAAGGTGTTGCCTTTCTTCGCTCTAGACAAACAAAGGTCACTGAGTAACAGACTTCTCAGTGCTCTATAGAATCACCCTATCTGCACCAGAACACCCAGCAGGAAGGAGCAGCTCCTTCCATTCACGACCTTAGTGGCATACCAACGAACTAAGTGCAATACAAGGCGTATCAGCACTCCAGACATCCCTTCCTTTGGATACATGTCTTAAGTATCCAAATCGACTCCTTCACACCTAGATCCCCTTCCTCCTTCAGGAGATAGGGAACAACAGCAGCCAGCACTGCCACTACCCACAGCCATTCTAACAAGGCATTAGAACTCCACAGAAGACGACCAAGACAATGGTCACCAATGCAGATATCATCCTACAGATATAACAGAAAGACAGAGACAGGCCAGACGCCCTACCCCTCATAGCAATAGAACAAACAGCCAAGGAGGCTGCCAGACAGAAACATCAACAGAACCACCACGCTCCGTCCAGCGTGACATTAGACCAAGCTTATCAGTCAACACGGAAGAATTCTGAAGAGAACCACTTGTCTACCCAAAGGCTTGGGAAGGAAGCACAAGGGTTCGCATTGAACAAAGAACAGAACCAAATCTCCCAGAGTACATCACAGGACCAAATATCTACTGGACAGTCCAAGGAACATATCGAGGATACACCCTTGACATCCCCAGCGAAAATACTAGTGCAATCAGAAGATACCCAGTTGAATTCATCAGTGGATACTGGTACACCCTCACCAGAGATGAAACTGGTGTTCTTTGGGCATACGACCAAGACCAAATCGAACACGGAGGAGCAGGAACAGGATACCCACCAATAGACAATCCCTACCACCCCAATTACCAAGCCCAACGAGTCACCCTAACTCCTGCAGTAGCTCCAACAGAACTAGGAGCCACAGTGCCAGAAACACACACCCCTCGCACACATTCCACCGACCTCCACTCCCCTAGAGAACCAAGAAGTGAAGCACACGATTCCTCTGAAGAAGGAAACGGAACCGAACACACAGCCAGCGAAGGATCTGAAGACAGACCTCATACACCAGAAGAAGCCAATCCTCCTACATACCATGAAGTAACTCTGGCACACCACAAGCAAATCGAAGCTCCACAACCCCCAGAACAAGAACCACACCTCCCAGAAGACATCGAACACCTAGGAGAACAAATTAACCTTCTAGCCATCTATCACATCGAGCCACAAATCCAGATCACCCCAGCAGACCAACAACCAGACCCACCACCGCCGCAACCACCTATACAAGTCTTTATGGCCAACGTACCACCCCAACAACCTCAACAACCTCAACCACCTGCAGGAGGACCACCCCCAGGCCCACAACAAGCAGGAGCACAAACTGCCCACCCCCAGGCAATGGAAAATGGAATGGCACACCACCAGACATATACACAGGAGACAGAAGCCAAAGCGACAAGTTCCTAAAAGAGTTTAAACTCTACAGACTGCTCAATGAAGACAATGAAACAATGAACATCCCATACAAGTGAGCAGCCTTAGCCTTGTCCTACATCAGAGGACCCCTAGTCGATGATTGGGTCTACCAACAAGTTGATCACCTTAGCAATCAGCTTCACACCAACAATATACCTATGCAAGATGAAGTCCACTGGGCTGAATTTGAAACAGCTTTTACAGCTGCTTTCACCGATATCCACAAAGTTACCAAAGCTACTACCATGCTTCAACAACTCAGAATGAAACAAGGCGACTTAGATGGATATATAGCTCAGTTCAGGAACCTAGCCACTAAAGCTGGATATGCCCTTGATGCTCCAGGAACACTACAAATGTTCTTACAAGGACTACCATCTGGCTTAGGACAACGAACGCTCAGAATGCACCCTGGACTAACCACCTTTGATGAATATGTCCAGGCTGTCCAGAAGGAATCCAAAGTACAGGAGCAAGAAAACCTGATCTTTGGAGAAGGGAAATGGCCTATGCCAAACTGGGGACCTAAAAACCACCACCCCACCATGCCGCCACACCCCCTAAACCCCAGTTCACCCAAAGACGCCCTTACACCAATGGTACTCCTATGCAAGTAGATACCATTAGGAAAGCAGACACAGACGAAGCTAAGAAAAACATAGAGAAGAAGGACGATGCTTCGAATGTAGCAAACAAGGACACATGGCCAAAACTGCCCTACCAAGAAAAGGCCACCCCAGAAACCCTCCTACATTAAGATGGTCCAAAGCAATGAAGAATACTATGAAGAAGAAGAAGACGAAGAAATGGAAGAAGCCAAAGAAGAACCTCAAGAAGTGGACGAAATCGAAGATATGGTTAATAGAATGGTCACCTTCTCCGACAACAAGAAGGTGCAATGGATGAATGCAATGCAGGCCAAAGGAGTGGATTTTTCACTGCCTGAATGACACAGCCATCATTCGGGCATTGTTCACAAATAACATATTTGTATCCAAGATTGATCAGTACAAACTCAAATAATACTACATTTAGGAACAGAAGGGCCAACGCAACAGTACTTGTGGACAGTGGAGCCACAGAAAATTTCATCCACCACAAACTCATAAAGAAGTTCCAAATCCCCACAATACCTCTTCAGAAACCAAGAATCGCCAGAACATTGATGGAACCATCAACCAGGCTGGGAAAATTACTGACAAAGTAGAACTTGAAATTGACATCAAGGAATCACAAAAAAATTCCCCTTCTTTGTCACCAACTTAGGACATGATAACATCGTCCTAGGATATCCATTCCTAGCCACTAATGAACCAAAGATTGATTGGAAGAAAGGAACCGTTGAAGGAAACATTGTGGCGTCTACCATGGATGCTCACAAATGGAAGGTGCTTTCCCAAATCCAGAAAACCACCACCTCTACACAATTAGCGATCCAAGAAGCCAAAAAGAAAGACAAGAAAAACTGGGATCAAATAGTACCGGAAAAATACCACCCATTCCAGAAAGTCTTCAGTGAAGAAGCATCCAAGCGAATCCCAGAATCAAAACCTTGGGACCACGCTATAGATCTAAAACCAGATGCTCCAGCATCATTTGACTGTAAAGTCTACCCCCTATCACCCAAAGAACAAGAAGCATTGGAAGAGTTCTTAAAGGAACACCAAGAAAAGAAATACATCGAGCCTTCCAAATCGCCATATGCCTCCCCTTCTTCTTTGTTAAAAAGAAGGATGGAAAGCTATGACCAGTCCAAGACTATAGAAAGCTCAATGAATGGACCATCCCAAACAACTACCCCCTACCCTTGATTAGAGACCTAATACCTCGACTTGCAGGAAAGAAACACTTCACCAAGTTCGATGTACGTTGGGGGTACAATAACATCCTCATCCGACCAGAAGACCAACATAAAGCAGCTTTAAAACAAACAGAGGCTTCTTTCAACCAAAAGTAATGTACTTTGGAATGAGGAACCCCCGCCACCTTCCAGAGCATGATGGACTTCATCTTCAGAGATCAATTAGCCAAAGGGAATGTGTTCATCTACATGGATGACATCCTCATCGCCACCGATGGAACTTGGGAGGACCACTACAAAGAAGTAATCAAGGTCCTAGAGGTCTTACAAGAAAATGACCTCTATCTCAAACCAGAGAAGTGCGACTTCCACAAAACGGAAGTAGAATATCTAGGAATGCTAGTAGGAAGCGGACGCATCAAAATGGATCCAGTCAAAGTCAAAGGAATTACAGATTGGCCCATCCCTACGACAGTCAAAGAACTCAGGGCCTTCCTAGGCTTTGGAAATTTCTACAAAGACTTCATTGATCATTATTCCCTAATTGCGCGACCACTTCATGAACTAACAAAGAAGAGCAAGAAATGGGAATGGAGTCAAAAAGCCGATGAAGCATTCAAATACCTCAAGAATAAATTCACATCCTATCCCATCCTCAGGAATGCTGATCAAACCAAACCATTTACACTAGACACAGATGCATCAGACTATGCCATTGGAGCCACCCTAACACAGGAATTTGAAGATGGACAACACCCAGTTGCGTTCTTTTCAAAGTCACTCAACCAAGCGGAACGCAACTATGACATCTATGATAGAGAACTGCTGGCAATAGTATCAGCAGTTAAATTCTTCAAACACTTTCTTCTAGGAGCCAGGCATCAAATCAAAGTACGCTCAGACCATGACAACCTGAAATATTTCCAGCGGCAAAAAGTAACACCCAGACAAGCAAGATGGATGAACTACTTGGCAGACTATGACTTCATCATCCATCACTTTCCAGGAAAACAAAATACCATTGCAGACCTTCTATCACGAAGAAAAGACCTTGAAGAGGGGGTAAATAATGAACAAACTACCATCCTCCCTGACAACCTATTCATTCGAACTCTCTACCTCCCAAATGACAACAAAAAGCGACAACAAACCCTCAAAGAAATACATGATGCACCCACAGGTGGCCACCCAGGGATCTCAAACACCTGGGACCTAGTCAAAAGATGCTACCACAGCCCCAAACTTCAGAATTTGTCGAAAAATATGTTAAAGGATGCGCCAAATGTCAAGAAAATAAAACCATCCGAACGCAAAGGCCCCCTTACACCACTTCGACACCCCAGTAGAAGAAGGACCTTTTCAATATGTGTCCATGGACTTCATAACAGAATTACCAAAGTCCAAAGGATATGACACCATCCTCACCATTGTGGACCAAGGATGTTCCAAAGCCGTCAAATTCTTACCCTGTAACAAGGAAATCACCAGAGAAGGAGTGGCACAGCTGTACCTTCAGCACCTCTTCCCCTGGTTTGGAACTCCCAAACGTATCATATCCGACAGAGACCCTCGTTTCACCGGAAATTTCACAAGAACCTTATGCAAAGCGATAGACACCAAACAAAACCTTAGTACTGCGTTTCACCCCAGAACTGATGGACAAAGCGAACGCATGAATCAATGGGTCGAAACATTCCTGAGACACTTTGTCAATGGAAGACAAGACAACTGGGCTACATATCTTCCGTGGTGGAATTTGCTCACAATTCATGGAAACATGAAGGACGCGCCACACACCCCATCAATTAATCATGGGATGTAACCCTCAGGCAATTTGGACAGAAGGAGATGAAGAAGTACCAGCGGTAGATATCAGACTCAAGGAACTAACCAAAGCAAGGGAAATTGCGCATCAAGCCTTACAGAAAAAGACAGCCATAACGAAATCAGTCAGAACATTCAAGACTGGAGATGAAGTCTGGCTAGATGCACAAACATAAAGACGAAGGCACCATCAAAAAGATGGAACCGAAACGCTTAGGACCCTTCATTATCAAGAAAAAGATATCTCCGGTCGCTTACCAACTCAACTTGCCAGCACACATGCATATACATCCAGTGTTTCATATAGATCTATTATCCCCTATATGGAAACCATGGAGTACGGCATCCCATTCAAGCGCCCAGCACCTGAAACCATCGAAGGAGAAGAAGAATATGAAGTAGATGAAATCATTGCAGAAAGGAAACATGGCCGAAAAAGACAACGACAATACTTAGTCAAATGGAAAGGTTACCCCCATCGGACAATTCATGGGTCAGCAGCAATGACCTACATGCACCGGAGCTACTCAGCGAATTCCACCGATCTCAATCACCCAACCAGCTATAAAAACCCCTCCAAACTACCTTCAAACGACAGCAGTGAACCATCACTACTACGCTTCCACCCCTACTAAACAAACTACCCAACAACACCCTCTCACCTTAAACAAACTCCCCACCACTCGCAACCATTCAGTCCTCAAACCCGACAACATGTCCATCTTCCCCACCTCCTGTGAACGCACCACCCCCCTATGCACCACCACCAACGGTTCACTCTGCTTGACATTGAAAATTATACCAATAGTGATGCCTATGAGGTTCACTCCCCAAGCGCCTCTCCTCCTCCCCTTGAATCCGTCACCACAACTCCCACCTCCACCACCGTCGAGTCAGCCCCAATCGAGCAAACCTCGAGACCTCCTCGCTGCCATCGACTGGACCACTCAACGTGATCTCCACTCCCCAGTAACCCATCCCTCAACGACAAAGAACCAGGAAGTACAGACCAACATATCACCGTACACCTGGACAACACTCCAACAGATCACATCCCGCAGCCCTTCGAGCCCTTCACTACAAACGCACCTGCACCTACGACGAGGGGGAGGAAGAGGAGAGAGGGTCTGGACCTCAACGAGAACAAGAGGGAGAACAGAGAGCAGGGAAAGAGCCAAGCAGATGAAGACGACCCCCATCCTGGACCAGGATGGATCGAGACTACTAATGAACCATTCACACTCCCTACCATCACAGGAGGGGCCCTCTTCGCCCCCTACCACAAATACCACCTCGACAACCCAAAGTATCCCCTCGTCAGCACCACTCTTCGCAAAGGTGAGGAGGTATTCACCACCCTCCTTCGTCCCAGCCCGGTACCACACAAGAGCCCATACATCACACCAAGCAGAAGCGCATCTTTTCGGGAAGAGAGCCCTTCTCCCGAAAAGTAACTGAAGTCGCCACAGAAGAGGAAGATGAGTCGTTCCTCTCCGTTTATTGGCCTATAGGATGTGGGAAAGGGAGGTAATGTACACCCAGCAAGAGCTTGCCCGGGTGAACAGTAAACTCGCCTTCCAAAAGATCAGGCTGATGGAGTGGTATGGAGCGCTCCAAGATGCTGATGGATACAGGAGGCTGGCTACAGGTCTCCAGGATTATAACCCCTGGGGAAATACGGAACAAGAGGCCCTCAGGCAAGTCCTGAAAGGGTTTCGAGTCCCTCTGCATCTGCGTACCAGAAAAGTGGAAGGAGATTGGGGATTCGAAGACAAGGAAGTCCCCATTCGCAAAACCAAGACCAAGAAGTGCTCCAAATGTCGCAGCACCACCCATTATCGCCGCCACTGCCCCCAAAGAGTCAACCACAACCAGCAAAGACTCTAAACAGGGGATCATGTCATGGTGGACTATTGGGACGCTTACGCTTACTAATCTTCTTGCCTTATACGTACATATTTCCCACAGTCCGGCTGGAGTCATCACCACTTCCCCCCCTTACCTTACACTACTGCTATTACACTCTTGCCGATCCCTTCTGCTGTTGTGTTGCCTCGGCTTGTTACTAAACTACTTACACTAATCTGCCGATGGTTTTCGTGGCCTTACTGCCGCTGAAACACGTCAGACGCTGCCGAAGACTCCGCCTAAATAGTTGTGTATAAATACGCTCATAGAAGGGGACCAAAGCCTTAAGCTTGGTCTCTTGTGAATCTTAGACATTCTCAGAGCAACCTCTGAGTGATCGAAGCTTCCCAGCCCCTTTCCCCTCCCACTTGCGCCCTAGAACGTACCCTAGGGTCTGCTAAGCGACTTAGTGACGCATTTCACTTAATCTACCATATATAGTAAACCAAGTCCCGATTGGGAACTCTTCGAACTCCGACACATACGTTAAGCGCTCAGAAAGGCGTTGCCTTTCTTCGCTCAGACAAACGAAGGTCACTGAGTAACGGACTCTCAGTGCTCTATAGAATCACCCTATCTGCACCAGAACACCCAGCAGGAAGGAGCAGCTCCTTCCATTCACGACCTTAGTGGCATACCAACGAACTAAGTGCAATACAAGGCTATCAGCACTCCAGACATCCCTTCCTTTGGATACACGTCTTAGTATCCAAATCGACTCCTTCACATCTAGATCCCCTTCCTCCTTCAGGAGATAGGGAATGACAGCAGCCAGCACCGCCACTACCCACAGCCATTCTAACAAGGCATTAGAACTCCACAGAAGATGACCAAGACAATGGTCACCGATGCAGATATCATCCTACAGATACAACAGAAAGACAGAGACAGGCCAGACGCCCTACCCCTCATAGCAATAGAATGAACAGCCAAGGAGGCTGCCAGACAGAAACATCGACAGAACCACCACACTCCGTCCAGCATGACATACATTCTAAGGTGCAAGAGGATAGTTCTGATGGTTCTTAAGCTTGAGTTCACAAGGGATGAACTTGGAAGTCCTGTATTATACAAGAGACTAAGCTTAAGGCTTGAGTCTCACTTTGGGGGGCTTTTATAGGCCCTGTGGCTACTGTACAGTAAGTACATATGACTAAGTAAAGGGATGATGCGTCTCTACAGCATTGTACTAAGCATATATGACTACAAGATAGTAAGCATGTATGACTAAGTAAGTGATGATGTGTTCAGATGGCATCCTACTAAGCCTATATGACTAAGAGGCTGGATGACACATTTAAGTGGCATCATGAGGCTGTGAGACTATGAAACATGGCAGCATATTAGTCTGAACATATTAGTAATGAGCCAAGGCAACATGACATAAAGTGGAGGGCAGTGAAGCATAATAGAAGTTTGGTAATGTATAGGGATGGATGTGGAAGGGGCTTCCTGCCAGTCCATGAGAAAGCGAATACTATATATAGTGAAAAATGATGTAAGCATAAATAGTCCGGCAGTCCATAGCATTTGAAGTCGGATCGCTTGGACGAGATGTGAGTTGAAGCCCCAGAGTCTAAAAGGAAGGGCAACTCTTCAGCTTTAGATAGAAGGATGTGAGTAGCATGAGAGGGGATTAGGGAGGCTTCAGTTGCTGAATCATCCACAGGTTGAGACAGAGTGTGCCAGTCCACAGAAGCTTTAGAAGGCCCAGGTAGTGCCAGAAAAGTGGAGAAAGATGATTCGAGAGTGGCAGTACTAGATAGCTCAGAGTCAGACATGGGTTTATCAGCAAGTGCAGAGGTCAAGCAAGCAACACAAGCAAGACTAGTCATTGGTTGATCAGCAGCGCAGATGTAGGTAATGCCTTCAAAGATCACAGATTGGGTGTTATTGGTTGCAGGCTGGCTATCTGCAGTGACAACCCTGGCAGAGGCTGGGCGAGGTGGTGCTGGTGCATTCAAAGGTGTGGAAGAACAATCATTGCTTTTATTACAAGATTGTGCTTGTTTGAATGCCCACTGGGCATTGGAAGCTTCTTTGACTGTATGACCTGCCATTTTACCTCCAGGTTGGACACAGAACTCGGCCAAGTGGCCCGGGCATTTACAGTGAGTGCATATGGTGCGAGGTCAACCACAGTTCTGTGCTGCAAGGACAGTTATGTTGGATTGAGAGTTCTGTTTGGAACAACACTTGTTCAAGTTGTCCTCCTGCTGTAGACAAGGCATGATGATGTTGGAATCAAAGTAGGGGTCATTGACTGTGCTCATAAGGTTTGACTGGATATGGTCATAGTGGTCACTCAGTAGGTTAATGAGGATTACTGAGTGGAGTTGGTCATTGTCAAACGGACCCATGGCTATGACCCATTTGTAGAGTGCATTGGCCTCTTCGACTGTTTTCATGATGGGAACATCAGGTGTGCAGTGTATATCCAGTGCCTTTTTGAGGAGGAGGACCTGGGCATGGAGTCCCAAGTTTTCATGTCATTTCCTGAGAGTCTCAAAGACTTCATGGGCTGTGTTAAGGGGGGATGCAAGTTCATAGTCACTCTCCAAAATGTGTGACAAGAGGAATCCTTTGAGCAAGTCATCATTGTGTTGAGACAGAACATCTGCATAGCTATGCCCAGACTGGACAGTCTCATGCTCAGGGGTTTGGTAGAACCAGCCTGGACATTACAAGGGGCACTTAATGCTCCAGGACAATTATGGACTTAGTGAGCACATGTCGGCACATGGACTGCATGGACACCTACGTACATATGATACCCTAGAACAATGTGATTACGCCCTTATGGCCAATATAAGAACTCTCTTTTGTTATCTGACCCAATTATTGTATGATCAAACTGTTTCAGATTGACACTTTACCTACTGTCTTTACGATCAGGTAGTTACAGTCACATATGGACCTTTTAGCATGGTTCTACACTTACACATACCCCTTTTGAGGGCTCAGAGTATATGCAGACTCATCAGACTCATCCATATGTAGAATATTGTAATTATGCGATATAGTGGACACCTGTACTCACCCCTTAAGGGTTTATGGACATATGTAGACCATAGGGACTATAAATACACCCTTGGGAGTGAGCAAGACATCTCATCTCCTACAGAGTTCTTTCTCTGTGTGAACAACCCTCTTCAGCTGCACTTCATCAGGTTATGGGCCCTGCACTCTAAAACTTACAAACACAACAACAAAGTTCTATCGCTCACACTGTTTCTAACAGTGAGTAAACATCTTTGTTCACCATGTACTCCAACTAGCAGGATCTGCTGAGCCCATGGGGGTAAGTGACCTGGCTAGGTCTGTGCTGGGGTCTTAAGGACCTTGTGTGAGGTGCATAACGGACCTAGGCATAGGTGACATGCACTAAACCCCCTCTAGCATTGTGCACTATACTACACATTACTATATCTTAGTGTAGAGCACCCTATGTGCTTAGGCAGGTCTGGGGAAGCTCAGACTGGCTATGGGCCTGGTGAACGGTTGGCTGTCTGCCCTTCAGTGGGAACAGCTTTGGGTCTATCACAAGGCAGGGGTTAGTCACACCCCTAGTGCTTGGGCCTAGTTACAACTGCGCCATGCTACATAAACAAAGTAGACACACAGTAGTCTAGGCATGCAGGTCTGACTGGCATAAGTACCCATTGCAGCCTCTGGGGTGTGACGCCCCACAGTCAGGATATCCATGCCCTAGCTACTTAGTCATGCACCCAATCATCTAGGCATTAATCAGAGACTCTGCGGACCCACTAGAGCAGCAGATACTTCACATCTGCATTGTCACACTGGACGGAGCATGGCGGTTCTGTCGATGTTTCTTTCTGGCAGCCTTCTTGGCTGCTCATTCTCTTGCTATGAGGGGTAGGGCGTCTGGCCTGTCTCTGTCTTTCTGTTGTATATGTAGGATGATATCTGCGTCGGTGACCGTTATCTTGGTCATCTTCTGTGGAGTTCTAACGCCTTGTTAGAATGGCTGTGGGTAGTGGCGGTGCTGGCTGCTGTTGTTCCCTATCTCCTGAAGGAGGAAGGGGATCTAGATGTGAAGGAGTCGATTTGGATACTAAAGACGTGTATCCAAAGGAAGGGATGTCTGGAGTGCTGATACGCCTTGTATTGCACTTAGTCCGTTGGTATGCCACTAAGGTCGTGAATGGAAGGAGCTGCTCCTTCCTACTGGGTGTTCTGGTGCAGATAGGGTGATTCTATAGAGCACTGAGAAGTCTGTTACTCAGTGACCTTCGTCTGTCTGGAGCGAAGAAAGGCAATGCCTTTCTGAGTGCTTAACGTATGTGTCGGGGTTTGAAGAGTTCCCAATCGGGACTTGGTTTACTATATATGGTAGATTAAGTGAAACACATCACTAAGTCACTTAGCAGACCCTAGGGTACGTTCTAGGGCGCAAGTGGGAGGGGAAAGGGACTGGGAAGCTTCAGATCCCTCGGAAGGTTGCTCTGAGAATGTCTAGGATTCACAAGAGACCAAGCTTAAGGCTTTGGTCCCCTTCTATGAGCGTATTTATACACAACTATTTAGGTGGAGTCTTCAGCAGTGCCTGATGTGTTTCAGCGGCAGTAAGGCCACAAAAACCGTCGGCATATTAGTGTAAGTAGTTTAGTAACGAGCCAAGGCAACACAACAGCAGAAGGGATTGGCAAGAGTGTAATAGCAGTAGTGTAAGGTAAGGGGGGGAAAGTGGTGACAACTCTAGCCGGACTGTGGAAAATATGTACGTATAAGGCAAGAAGATTAGTAAGCGTAAGCATCCCAATAGTCCACCATGACATGCATCCTCTAGGGAAGTGGCTGCTGGCTCATCTCTGACATGACTCCCCTGGAGCTGCAGGTAGTGCTTCAGCAGTATTAGGACTACTATAAAAAGCCTTACCATAGCTACCATACATAGAAGCACATGCAGAGGCAGGACACATTAGTGTTCTGGCCATACAGTACCACAGACAGGAGGCGGCACTCTATCACACCTGTGTGCTAGCAGGGACTCATGCTGACTGCTCCTCGGCACAGTCACAATATGTCCTCTCGACCCAACACTCCCACAAACACAGTCTCGGGCAATCCACCCCTTTCCCAGCCAGCTATATCGACATGCATTTCAAATGCATTCCAGTCAAGTTTTGCTATACCGTTGGGAGTCAAGCTCCCACAGTTTGACAGTACTGGGTGGTCAGAATGGTCGGGCACCTTCGAGGCAATCATGACAATCTACGAGGTGGAAGACCACTTACGTTTCCAGAGCTGTCCCACTGGTGCCAATGTAGACGAGTGGAACAATATGCAATGCTGACTCAAGGTGTACTTCCAACTCTATATGACTGCAGGAGTTTTCTCCCAGATCTCCGATGAAAATGCCTACTCGACACTCAAAGACAGGTGGGACCAGCTTAAGAGACTCTATGGTGGAGTCTCTGGGAGCACCACCATCTTCAATGACTGGATTGCACTCACTCAAGCTAAGCTGGACAAAAACCAGCCAATGGGACCTCAGCTGACCAAGTTGAATGAGTCCCATGTCAACCTCACCAATGCCAAGATGGGTGTCACTGACACCCAATATTGTTTCATCATACTCTGCACTCTCCCTGACTCCTACAAGGTCTTGACCTCCACCATCCTTGCCACCGGGGACCCCATGTTGCTTCAACCAGGCAAAATCATAGCCTGCATTCAGAATGAAGAAGGTTGTAGGTCTGGCAGCTCTGCCTCCCTCAATGCAATCGCCCCAATCAAGGGGAAAGGCAAAGGCAAAAGCAGCTCCAATAAAAAGGAGAAACATGCCAATCTTGTTTGCCACTACTGCAATAAGAAAGGGCATATCAAGCCCAATTGCTGAAAGAAGAAGAAGGATGAGGTGGATTCTAAAAAGAAGCAGGAGAGCAGCAGCGGCAACAAGGCCATAAATAGTCATGTTGTAGACACAACCGCCTCCATTGAGGAGGTGAATGACATCAGTGTTTCCTTGTGCACTGCAAGCAAATTGCATTGGTTAATGGACAGCAGGGCTACCCATCACATTACACCCCACTGCTCTGACTTCATCAACTATACACCAGTCAAAGGGACCATATGTCTCAGTGATAAGCAGGGTACTGTAATCTCACAGTTAGGTGTGGGAACCACTGTGTTCACAAGCCCACAGGGAGTATGGATCACCCTTAAAGATGCTATATATGCACCTGGCATAGGAAATTGCATTCTATCACTCAGATCCATTCTGGATAAAGGGGCTGCTGTACCTTTCCACTCATGTGGCTTCAACATTATTGTCATAAACAAAGTCGTGGCTTCAGGATACCGTGAAGGTCAACTCTTCTGGGTTGATTCTGACACAGGGGCACTGAACACGCACCAAAAGGAGTCTACCACACTCCACACCTGGCATCAGCGCATGGGGCATATGTCCCATCACACACTAAAAGAACATGGTCCCTCTGCCTTGCAAGGCATGGACTTCTCTGGTGTTGACATGGCAATACCTACACTATGCCATGGTTGTGAGACAGGAAAATCCACTTGCAAACCCTTCCCATCCTCCTCTAAGAGGGCGACCCAAACATTAGAAATAGTTCACTCAGACTTAGTGGGTCCTATGCAGACCAAGTCATTACATGGCTCCTTCTATATGGCCACCTTTATCAATGACTACACTAGCCTCACAGTCATCTACTTCTTAAAAACAAAAGACCAGTTTCTGGACACACTTAAAAAATACATTAATTGGGCTACCACCCAAACCTCCAAAAAACTTCATGTCCTACAGTCTGATAGAGGTGGCAAATACACAGGGGCTACAGTCCAAGCATACATGAACAAGAAGGGAATAGAACATCAGTTTACAATGCCAGGTACACCCCAGCAGAATGGAAAGGCTGAGCAGTTCAACCACACCATTATGGATAAGGCAATGTCCATGCTACACCAAGCTGGCTTGTCGAATGGCTTCTGGGAGCACGCTGTAAGCACCACAGTTCACATCTACAACTGCACTCCCATCCACTCACTGGAGTGAAAGACCCCTCATGAGTGATGGAATGCTGGTCATGTTCTGGATGTCTCATACTTCCACATCTTCGGATGCAAGGCATATATGCATGTGCCAGCTGACAAGCGACGGAAGCTCAATGCAAAAGTGTTGCCCATTGTCTTCGTTGGGTATGAGGCTGGTAGTAAGGGATACCACCTCTGGGATAAAAGTACCCACTCCATTTGAGTGTCAAGGGATGTGACATTCGACAAGAGTAGCTTTCCCACTGTAGACAAAGAGACCGAGCCTTCGACACACCAAGGGCTCACTGCATCTCCTCCTCCTATCCCCATTCCATTCATTCCAGCAAATGCAGAACCTAACACATCTGCACTGCCACTACCCCCACGCGTAGCATCACCTACTTCCTCTTCTGAGGATGAAGATCAGGTTGATGATTTACTTGAACCCAAAGTAGAGTGGCCCACTACACCACCCACCCAAGGCACTCTTCCCCCTTCCATGCCTATTGCTAAGTGCCCTCCTCCTTCTACACCACCACCCCACCCTTCTGCTTTGTGAACCTATAAGCAAGCAGAAGAATCTCCACTAGATCCTATGATTCTGGGGGATTTGCCAAGCACTTCGTCACTCCCAGGCAATCAGTGTGTGTGCTGGTACCAAATTGAAGGTATTTCAATGAGGATAATGCTGAGGCACCTGGCACCCAGTGGCTAGGGCACATGGAACTGTTTGCCATGGCTTACATAGGAAGGGATCCAGTTACTTATGCTGAGGCTCTAAAGTCAAAAGATGCCAATGAGTGGCAGAAGGCCTGTCAATATGAGATAGACACCTTAGCTAAAAATGACACATGGGAGTTAGTCGATCTCCTGGTGGGCTGCAAAGCTGTAAAATTGAAATAGGTATTTAAGTTGAAAGCCGATGGCCACTTCTGCACCCAGCTAGTGGTGAAGGGATTTACGCAGATCCCTGGTATAGACTATGATGAAACCTTCTCCCCCATTGCACGTTTTGAGTCTCTCAGACTCCTCCTAGCATTAGCTGCACTAGAAGACTGGCACATACACCAGATGGATGTCAAGTTGGCATTCCTCAATGGCATGCTCAATGAGGAGATTTACATGGAGCAACCACAGGGTTCTGTTGTCGCTGGAAAGGAGAATAAAGTATGCAGATTAAAAAAATCAATTTATGGTCTCAAACAAGCCTCCCACACATGGAACTTGCAGTTCCATGGATTCCTTTTAGAACTTGGCTTTAAGCAGATGTTCTCCAATGCCAGAGTATACATTTATGTGATGTCCTCATCATGGGGGGAGGATTCATCTCCATTGATCATCATTCTATATGTTGATGACATCACTGTTATGGGTGCTTCTTTAGAAGCCATCAAGCATTTAGAAGAAGATCTACAGATGCATTACAAAATGTCAGACCTTGGGGAAATAGAGTCCTATCTGGGGATTTGAATCACTTGGGACAGGTCACATAACTGCATTGAGATCAACCAGTCTGGTTATGTACATGATGTACTAGAACACTTTGGCATGTCAGACGCAAACCTGCATAATACCCCACTACCGGCTGATGCAGACATGCACCTGGTCAAAAACACTGAGCAGGCCTCCCTTGTGGAGATTAAACACTACCAAAGCCTAATAGGCAGCCTGCTTTATGTAGAAATTGGCACTCATCTGGACATTTCCTTTGCTGTATCACGTTTGGCCCAGTATGCAGCAAATCCCTCTAAACAACATCTACACCTTGCCCAATACATTCTATCCTACCTTGTGGGAACTAAGGACATGCACTTGTGCTACAATGGGGCCAATGGCAATGGCCTTCATGGCTACTCTGACTCCTCTATGGGAGACAATACAGAGGATCATCATTCCACTTCTGGTTATGTATTCTTGCTTGCTAACAGCACAATTTCCTGGTCATCCCACAAACAAAAGACCATTGCCCAAAGCACATCTAAGGCAGAATATATAGCCCTGGCCAATGCAGCCAACCAAGCTGTCTGGTACCAAGGTTTCTTGAAGGAACTTGGGTACACTGTCGAGGACCCCATCCCTCTACATGGTGACAACAAAGGTGCAGTTGACCTAGTGCTAAACCCAGTCACTGGCCATCGATCTAAGCACATTGACATTAAACACCATGTCATTTGCAAGTACATAGAGGATGGTCAAATTTCTCTAATATGTACACCTACAGAAGAAATGGTTGCAGATGGCTTCACCAAGTCACTCTCATGCCCCCTCCTTCTGTGCTTCAACCCCGACATGGGTCTTTGTGCTCCATAATTGCTGGATCACGGGGGGATGTTGAGATGGAACATCTGCACAGCTATGCCCAGACCAGACAGTCTCATGCTCAGGGGTTTGGTAGAACTGGCCTGGACATTGCAAGGGGCACTTTGTTATGGACTGCCAGACTATTTATGCTTACATCATTTTTCACTATATATAGTATTCACTTTCTCATGGACTGGCAGGGAGCCCTTTCCACACCTATCCCTATACATTACCAAACCTCTATTATGCTTCACTGCCCTCCACTTTATGTCATGTTGCCTTGGCTCATTACTAATATGTTCAGACTAATATGCTGCCATGTTTCATAGTCTCACAGCCTCATGATGCCACTTAAACATGTCATCCAGCCTCTTAGTCATATAGGCTTAGTAGGATGCCATCTGAACACATCATCACTTACTTAGTCATACATGCTTACTATCTTGTAGTCATATATGCTTAGTACAATGCTGTAGAGACGCATCATCCCTTTACTTAGTCATATGTACTTACTGTACAGTAGCCACAGGGCCTATAAAAGCCCCCCAAAGCGAGACTCAAGCCTTAAGCTTAGTCTCTTGTATAATACAGGACTTCTAGTTCATCCCTTGTAAACTTAAGCTTAAAGAACCATCAGAACCATCCTCTTGCACCTTAGAATGTACCCTAAGGCCTGCTAAATTGACTTAGAGCCACATTTGCTCTTCACTTTGAAACTCCGAACAACTCAGACAGAAAGACACCATCTTTCCCACCCAGAACCCAAACCCAAAGGCCACTAGTAATAGAACTCTAGCTGTCTATATGAAGGCCACTAGTAAAGGAACTCTAGTCATCTATATGAAGAAGTCGCATACTACGACCTCTGTAAATACGTGCCGCACACTACGACACACCAGTAGCAACCAGGAGCTGCTCCTACAAGACACCAGAACCCCTTCCATTCATGACCTTAGCGTGAATACCAACAAACTAAGTGCAATACAAGATGTCATTGCACCTCCAGACATCACTTCCTAGAAGTGATAACAGAACAGCTGGCGCCACTACACACCATTCAGAACTCACAACCATACAAGTTCTAAGAATAGAACTCCGAACCTCAAACCATATCAGAAACCAGACTTGGACAAGGTATCCAAACTCCAAACCAAACCAAACCAAACTCGAACCCTCACACTAAGACATGTGATGTCCTAGCATGACACACTTAATGCTCCAGGACAATTACAGACTTAGTGAGCACATGTCGGCATATGGACTGCATGGACACCTATGTATGTATGATACCCTAGAACAATGTGATTATGCCCTTATGGCCAATATAAGAACTCTCTTTTGTTATCTGACCCAATTATTGTATGATCAAACTGTTTCAGATTGACACTTTACCTACTGTCTTTATGATCAGGTAGTTACAGTCACATACAGACCTTTTAGCACAGTTCTATGCTTACATGTACCCCTTCTGAGGGCTCAGGGTATGTGCAGACTCATCAGACTCATCCATATGTAGAATATTGTAATTATGCGATATAGTGGACACCTGTACTCACCCCTTAAGGGTTTATGGACATATGTAGACCATAGGGACTATAAATACACCCTTGGGAGTGAGCAAGACGTATCATCTCCTACAGAGTTCTTTCTCTGTGTGAACAACCCTCTTCAGCTGCACTTCATCACATTGATGCCCCAATTCTCATGGGAGTTGGGATGGGTTACTGGATCAGGTTGGGGTATCATCCCTTGTAGCCACTATGTGAAGCCTTGATGATAGGCCATGAGCATGACACCTCTGCTCCATTTGCCCCAGTTTGCCTCATCCATGTCGAGAACTAAGTCTGCCGGCCATGCAGAGTTGTTGATGTATTGGACTATGAGGATTCAGTTCCCCAATTCTACAGCTACTGGCATGTTTCCTGATGTGGTCTGACCACCATGAGTGGTGATTGTTGTGGTAGAGGGGTTACTGGTAGTGGTAGTGGTGCTGGGGGCTACTCCTGGTCCAGTGAGATTGGAAGTAGTAGGTGGCAATGACACAGACTGTCACCGCCAAGGGTTTGACAGCAACAATAGACACACTAAGTCGACAAGCTAGACCTCGCAGTGGTCTAGAAGACTGATAGAGAGGAAGTCGACCTGCAAGTCGATATCAATACCGGGTTACCGCTTGCTGAGCTCCGACTCAGTAGCCACCCGCAAGGAAGTAGAACACTGCTAGAATTGAGACAAGAGACTCAACTTGCCTCTACCAGGCATAATGAGTCCCCTATTTATAGTACATAGTACTTGAGGGCAGGCCTAGGGCCTGAATGGGCAGTGCTACCTATTTTAAAACCAGAACAATAACAGCCAGTCGCACAATCCTCGCAAGAAATCACAAGCTGATGTACATGAAACGGGGCACGAACATGAAACAGGGCACGAACTCTATACTTGGCCAGTTCCGCAACTTACAGGGGCGCGATGGTGTTGAACCATCACCCCAGGCCAGTTACACCACTCCGTCGCTAGACAGGATGCCCTCATCCTGTCTTTCTCCATGCTGATCGCCTGGCCAGTTGTGGCCGCTCGACTCCCACCAAGGGGATCTTCTTTGCAGCTCTTGCTGCGATGAGCTGGTCCTCGCACACCTGCTTCGCAGCCTCAGATGCCGCCAAATTTGCCTGAGCCAGGCGTAGCTCAGCGCGCAGGATGTCAGTCTCGCGATCCAGGACGCGATACCGCGAGACCTCGGCGAGGAGGTTCCAGTCGTCGAGGGCGATGACCGCCTCTCGGAGCGGATGGTAGTCGATTTCCGTCCCCCATAGGCGGGCACGGAACCAGGGAGGAAGTGGGGAGAGAGGATAGTCGTCGAAGTCGGGGCGCGCATATAAGTCGATGATCTGGGCGTCGTGGTCGCCCGTAGCATTGGCCGCCAGTCTGGCCACTCGTCCATCATCCAGCTGCTTGATGAACACGGTGGGTTTCTCGCCGTCGGGGTGGTAATGGTGAAATCGGGGAGCCTTCCTTCGTTGTCGACGTACCCATCAGGGCACAGGAGGGGCTCCCCGTTGATTTGTTGGATCCGCGCTTTAAGCTCGCGGTTGTCTTGGTTGACTTCTTCGAATTGGCGTTTGAGGCATCGTGCCTCGTCCTGAAATAGTGTCTCACGCTGCTGGAGCGTGGAGGCAAGGCCCGACGCCAGTTGGCGGAGTTGGGCCGGGCTGAGGTTGTCGTATCCGTCCAAGACGGATCGGACGGTGCTGGGAGAGAGGGGCCGTCCCAGAATGCGTTTGTTTCAAGGTCGGGGAACGCGCCGGGCAGGCGGATGGTGTTGGAGGCGGGGGCGGCAGCGGTTTGACTGGGGCCGGCTTCTGAGGTGGGAGACTGGATAGCCTCCGAGGCCGTGAGACGTGTGGCCGGGGCTGGGACTGGGACTGGAGCGGGGGAAGACATGAGGATGCAATGGTTTTGAATTGTGAGGAGGGGAACTGGGTTGATGCTTTCGCCGGGGGCCTCTGCTTCCCTTTTATGTTGTTCAAGGGCCGGCGCTTGTGATACTCCCGAAGGAGATCCGGGGCATGCACCTGGTCAGCTGGTTCCCAGGTGTTGTCACTTTCGGGGTAGCCCCGCCACTTTATGAGATATTGGAGCTTCTTTGACCGCCCATGATAGCGGTGACTCCGAATTTGTTCCACCTCGTAATGTTCTTCATCATTGATCAGGTCAGGAGGGGGTCGGGCGTAATTGGGCCCGTGCGAGTCCGTCTCTCTATACGGGGTAAGGAGGGAGGCGTGAAACACCGGATGGATCAATCATGAGGCGGGGAGTTGCAGGAGGAAGGCGACCGGGGATACCTCTTTGAGTACTTTGAAAGGGCCGTACCGTTTTGGGTTTAGCTTAGACCCTTGATGTGGGAGTTTCAAGTGGGTCCCCTCTAGCCACACCTGATCTCCAACTTTGTATCGGCTTGATGGTGTTTCAGCCACCTTCCTGTTGATGGCCTCGATGGCCTGGTCTCGTGCCTTCTCCATTGCTCGCATCCTTTGTTCTATCATCTCGTTATTGGTCTGGACTCCCAGATCTCCGGGTCCTAACGTCGGCTCGTATCCAATCAGGATCTGATTGGGCGATAGTCCTGTCGTGCTGTTCCTCCGGTTGTTGTGTACTGCGGTTGCGACTGCCACCCATTCTGTCCAGTCATCCGGTTGGCCGCCTGTTACCAGTCGTAGGTATTGCTCCACCCATTGGTTCTTTCGTTCGGAGAGGCCATCTGTTTGGGGGTGTGCTGCTGTGGACAGGTTTTGTTGTATCCCTAATCTTTTGGTAAGGGCCTTCCCAAAGCTCGACGTGAATCGTGGGTCTCGGTCGCTAATGATCTTCCTTGGCAGGCCATACCAGGGGTAGATGTGGTCAAGGTATAGTTGGGCGATTCCCAGGCCCGTGATGTTAGTGGAGCAGGGGAGGAATAGGGCCGCTCTGGAGCATCCGTGGTCAACAATAGTGAGGATCGCGTCCAGTCCTTGCTTCGGTGGTAGCCCTGTGATCAAGTCCATGGACACGGTCTGGAACGGCAGAGTACCCGGTTCTGAGGGGATTCGATAAAGTGGGGTGTGCGGGCGGTGTGTTAGTATTTTTGCCTGTTGGCATATTGCACATCCCTTGACGTAGTCTGCGATCCAGTCCTTCATCTTTGGCCACCAGTACCGTTCTTGGACCTTTCGCAGGGTTTCATCTCTTCCTGGGTGGCCAGCCGTGGGTGTGTCATGGGTGTCCCTTACGATAGCTCTTCTGAGTTCTTTGAGGTTCGGCACGATGGTTTTTCCTTCGAGCATTTGTGCTGCTCGGATTCGATGTGATGGGATGATCGTGACGTCCTTGTTGTCGCTTTCCCCGTGGTCCGCGTCTGGTGGCCTGGACAATGCGTCTGCTGTGGTGTTCATTTTGCCCGGGATGTATTCTAGTATGTAGTCATATTCCTGAAGATTGGCATGCCATCGGGCAGTTCGTCGGTTTAGATTTCTGGGCGACTTCCAGTACTGGAGGTTGGCATGGTCTGTTCGGATTACGAAGGGCACTTTTGTCCATCCTAGATAATGTCTCCAGTGGGCTAGTGCCTTCATGACGGCTAACAGTTCTCGTTTGTAGATGTCGTAGTTTCGCTCGGTGGGTGTGAAGGTTGCCGGGTAGTATGCTACTGGGTGTAGAATCGGTTTATGTCGTTGCGCCAATGTCGGTGTGAGGTCAGTGTGCTGTCCCTCCTGTGAGAGTACGGCGCCTACGCCGTATGCCGATGCATCGACGTGGAGTGTGAATTGTTTTTCGACATCTGGTTGGATCAGCACTGGGCTGCTGCACATCCTTGTCTTCAGCTCTTCAAACGCTCTCATTTGTGTCTCTCCCCAGTGCCAGGGTGTAGTTTTCTTTGTCAGTTCCAATAGAGGGTGTGCTATTTTTGAGTAGTTTGGGACGAAGTATCGGTAGTATCCGGTGAATCCCAGGAAGCTTCTGACGCCTGTTGGGTTCTTCGGCGGAGACCAGTCAGCGATTCCTTGCAGCTTTTTGGGGCTCATTCTGAGGTGACCCTTTCCCACGATGACTCCTAGATATTCGATCTCATCCTTCTCGAATTGGCATTTCTCGGGCTTTAGGTAGAGATCGTTCTTTTCTAGTTTGTCTAGCATTCGGTGGACATATTCGCGGTGCCTAGCCGTATGCTGTTCTTCGGTCTCGTATGGTCGTTTAGCGGTGTGGACAGCGATGTCATCCATGTATACGGAAAGCCATCCTTCTCCTACTTCCTGTCGGAAAATGGCATTCATCATCATTTGGAAGGTGGCTGGGGAATTGGTGAGGCCAAAGAACATGACCATTGGTTCAAATAGTCCCTCGTGGGTGAGAAAAGCGGCTTTCCACTCATCTCCTTCTTTTATCCGGATGTTGTTGTAGCCCCATCGCACATCGACTACTGTGAACTTCGTGCATCCACTGAGTCGGTCTACGACTTGTGGGATGAGGGGCGAGACGTTCCTGTTTCTCTTTGTCCACTTGTTGACGGGCCGGTAGTCCTGTACCGGCCTCAGTTTCCCATCTTTCTTCTTCACAAAGAAGAAGTTCGCTGCGTAGGGCAATTTTGAGATACGGATGGTTCCCCTTTTCAGATGCTCTTGCACGAATTTGTGCATTTCGGCTTTCTCTTCTTGTGTAAGGGGTAATAGTCGTCCTGGCATCGTGTTGGGTGCTCCGGGCAGCAGTTCGATAGCGTGATCCCATATGGTGGAGCTGGGCATCCGCTGTGAGTCTTCTTCGCTGAAGACCTTTTTGTGTCGTCTGTACTCGGCTGGTATCATGTTGTTCTGTGCTGGGTCGCTCGCAGCGCCTCCTATGGTTACTCTTCCTAGGAGATACATGTCGGTTCGTTTCCAGATTGGTCATGGTACATTCTTAGTTCGTGGTACATATACTGCCTTTGCGGCATTCGGGGCTGAAAGGACGATAGGGAGGTGAGTGAAGTCAATCCATCCTCTTTTCCAGTCGATCTTTGGCTGGACGGAGGCGAACCATGGATATCCGAAGATGGCTTTGTGGTCTCCTAGGTCCGAGAGGAAGAACCTCTGGTTTGTAGTCTGTGTGCCGGTTTTGAATTGGAGATCAGTGTAGTATTTGAGGGATCCACTCCTGTTCTCGGTTCCGTCGACGTTGAATAATGGTCTCAGCATTGCCAACCGTTTGATGGGGAGTCGTAGCCATTTGGCATAGCCTAGACTCATAAAGTTTTCTGTGGCCCCTGAGTCCACCAGGGCCACTCCTTCGGCTCTTTTCGCGATTGATCGTGCATAGAAACGAACTGTCATAGATTTCCTTGCTGATATATACACGTTCTCGCTATGAATCCGCCTAAGCAGGGCCGATCTGATTAGGCAGAGGGAAAATCCTGTGCGACTCCCATTTCCTTGGCTAGTTTGATTTGATCGTCGAGGGACATCCCCTCGAGTTGTGCCCACATAGTGGCCACAGAGGTTCCTTCCGATGGCTCTGCCATCGGGTAGTCTTGATCTTCCTCCTCTTGGAGGTCGATGAGGTTGGCCTGTCTAGGGCCTTGTCTGTAAGGGTTCCTGGAGGGTTGCTGCCTTTCGGGGCAGGCGCGGGCAAAGTGTCCTTCTCTCCCGCAATTGAAGCATCGCATTGCTTCGTACCCTGGGGCGGATACGTTTCCCCTGGCGGGCGGCCCTGTCCTTTGCCTCCAGTTCCCTCGTCCTCGCCAGTTGTTTGGGGTACGTCCCCTTGATAGGTCCATTGGGACCGGGGTATTGTTCATGGACGGGGGTGCGTTCGTGGAATTGTATTGGGGTCGATTCCCCTGGTTGTATCACGGTTGCCAGTTCCTTTGTTGGAATGGCGGTGGTCTAGGTGGATTATTGAACCGCTGGAACGGTGATTGGGCTCCCAGGGTCTTCTTTAGAATGCCATCTATTATGGTCTTTCCCTGGGCAATCGTTTTGACCTTCTCCTTGAGGTCATGGTAGTTAAGGGGAATCGGTGGCTTTAGGGTGTCGTGCAGTAGTGATGCTGGGATCCCTTGTAGGAATATGTTGTAGGTTTCTTCATTTCCCAGCGTATATCCTGCCTTTCTTGCCAGGCTTTCGAACCTGGTGATGTATTCGTCGTAATCGGAGCCTTTCATCCAACAGTCTCGGATTTCATTTCTGGCTCGTTGTGCTGCTTGGGTGTCCTGGAATTGCTGGCTGAATTCTAGGAGGAATTGGTCCCATAGTGCTGGGATGTTATCTTGGGGCATGTTTAACCTATCGATCCATTCGCCCATGTCCCTGACCCATTGGGCCGTGTTCTCTCCCTTGATAAGGGTGAGGGTGAATGCGATTTTCTTGAAGGGTGAGTTATACCCTGCTACATCGGCGTTTAGGCGTAAGTATCCTTTTACTTCTTCAATGAAATTGTCTGCTTTTGATCTGTCTCCTGTGAAGACTTGTGGAAGTGCCCCCATAGTCTTTACATCGGCAGCTGCTGCTACCGGTACTTGCGGGGCATTTGGGTCCAGTCCTGGTGGTCCTCCAGGTCCTCCAGGTCCTCCTGGTCCACCAGGTCCGCCTGATCCTCCGCTGGGTCCTCCTGGTGGTCCTGCCCTTCTGAGGACCTGTCTGAGGACGTTCTGGATGTGTTGTGGTGCGCTCTGGGTGGTTACAGATGGTTGTGCGGCAACGGCCATGGCTGTGGTGGTCTGGGTAGACATAACTTGTGCGAGGCCAGGGATTCTGGCTCCTGATGGCAAGGCGTCGGTGGGTAATCCTTCGAGTGGAGTGAGTGTTCTGATGGGAAATACTGGTGCCTTTCCTTCTACTGGGGTGATTTTGATTTTGTTGAAGGCATCGTCGATTTCTTTGACTGCTTCGTCTGATTCAGTGTCAGAGACAACTTCGGTCTCTTCTAATTCTTCGTCGAGGAGTTCGTCAGCTTCTGACCCCTCGGTATCGTACTCGTGTAGCTGCGGGACTGTTGTTCCTAGCGTATACTGTCCTTTGTCCCAGTGGACTTCTCTCCACTTGTCGTCGTGAATGCACACCAGCTTTGGGTTGGTCGGTGCCTTGCCTCTCAGTGTGACGATGATTTGTATGTCTCAGGTCGTAGGGTTGGCTGGATGCTCTTTGGAGATATACCGAACTCTGTGGTTTCTTCTGCCGTTCACGGCGTCTACCCAATCGAGGGTCGTAGTCTGCAGTGTCCCTTCTGAACTGCTAGCCGTATTGAAAGAAGTTGAGTCTAATGTCACCGCCAAGGGTTTGACAGCAACAATAGACACACTAAGTCGACAAGAGACTCAACTTGCCTCTACCAGGCGTAATGAGTCCCCTATTTATAGTACATAGTACTTGAGGGCAGGCCTAGGGCCTGAAGGGGCAGTGCTACCTATTTTAAAACCAGAACAATAACAGCCAGTCACACAATCCTCGCAAGAAATCACAAGCTGATGTACATGAAACGGGGCACGAACATGAAACAGGGCACGAACTCTATACTTGGCCAGTTCCGCAACTTACAGGGGCACGATGGTGTTGAACCATCACCCCAGGCCAGTTACACAGACATAATGCAATGAAAGTGAGATGAAAATTATTGGTGAAATAGTTGAGGCAGGGAGATGGCAGGCTAGGTCGAATGCAGCAAGGTTAGGTGCAGGCAGGGCCCATAACCTGTTTAAATTTGGAATGTCTAGCACATATGTGTAAGCCTCAGCTATGAGAACAAAAGCTGGATTTGTATACCTAGCATGTATGTGTAAGCTAAGTACAGTCAGTATCGTAGGTGATTCGGAAGTATATGGTGTACTCACCCTCAGCTATGAGAACAAAAGCTGAGGGTGGGGGAATGAGAGTGTCCATGTATAAATACTATGGTAGTACAGCTAAGTGACGTCGATGACGTCAATCAGTCCACCAGTCTGCTGCATCATCTTCAATAGCACTCTGTTCACTCATCATATTTTTAGATGATGAACCTGAGATCGGGTTCCTAGAGCAAAAGGGGTGTCGGTCACTGGGGCATACATAGGGACTCTGGGAACGAACTATTTTATGGGAGCTCGATAACTATGGACATAGATTAGGGTCAGGAAGAATACAAATGGCACGAGCTTTGAATGACGTCTTACCTGATAGTGAGGTTTCTGCAGGAACCCGTGTCTTGTCATGTAGTCACTAATAATAATGTTTTGAGTGACAGATCAGTGACGCTACGAACATACACACTTGATATTTTGAACGAGTTGCCCATAGGTTACGTTACCCTTGAATGTATCCATGCAGTGTATAAACGCCTTGTCAAGTTGATGGCACAGCTCAGACCATGTGACAAACCAGCTGTATGAAACTTACCCACACCAGAGAACCCCGGCGCATCTCGAGAGCCCTCTGGTTAGCCATGCTGGCGCCTAAGGAGACCTACAGGAACATTAAATACACACTCCCTTAAGAGGACAGTACTTGCAACATCGGCGTGGCTTGCCTTCTGGCGCAGGAGTCCTAACTCATCTGGATGTCTGATTTCTTTAACCACCCCATCCCAATTATACTGTGCAGAATATGTCAAGGCCACACAGAGTGGTCTGCAAGAAGTGTTTGCATACCAGGTAGGGAAGATCTGGTCTATGGTAAGTTAGCGAACCATGGGCAATAGAGAACGACGAACCAAGGAGGGTCCCAGAGTGGCAAGACTGCAGATGCTTCATTAGTGTGTTCGTAGGTGGAATTGATGGTGAATCTGGCTCACATCAAACATCGCAGTCAAGCGGCATCGCAATTGCAGAGGTTGCACCATAACTTCGTGCATAACCTAGGGGATAAGAGGAACTGATTGGTACTTAAGCGGATGCGCGGTTGTTCGAGGTAGCTTACGTCGTCCACGATGAGCCCAGGTGTGTCGAAATTCGGGTGCAGCTCGTCGCCACGGTAGTCAGTGGCGCAAATACCTAGTTGTATTCGATTCGTACACGCGTCTCGCAGAGAAGGTAAAGTAACAAACATTCTTCGAAGCCAGTTTGCTCATCTCCGTCGAGGTCATGTATCTGGTGGGAGTGCCCTGAGACTAGAAAGCAAATTAATATGAAAAACTGTCAACGTGGGCTGTCTAATCACGTACAGTAGAAAAACAGGGAGTCGTGGGGTTGGGCATCATGAACTAATCCCCTCATCGCTTCCAACTGAACGATGTCTGACTTGAAGGTTCGGTGTAACACTCAGTATAGATGACTCACGATGTTGTCCTTCGTTGGATAATCCCACGGGCAGGGGCTGTTGTCGGTCATGATGCGAACTTCATCACCTGAAAAGCCTAGATTTTCTAGAGGGTATATCAGAGAAAGCATGATGTCGCTTGAAGAATAATGGTACTGCGAAGATAGTCTGCCATGCCATGCGCGTCCTCGATGCAACCCCCTAACCGAAAGCGGGGGTCCGGATGGAAGGAGTAATTAATCCCAATCTTAGATGCTCATGAGAATTAGCGTGTGGCGCTCCGTTTTTCAATAACATACGAGAAGGGCCCTCCGCTTCCCTGTGCATAGAGAAAATGGCTCTAAGACAGGCGTAAGGGTAAACGGTATATGCTGGAGTGACCCTGCTTGTGGTCAACGAATTAGTCAAGAATGCAACAAAGAACAGATGAGAGAAAGTTGTACGCATGGATGTCCCTGGAGGCAACGGCATCACTAGACGACTAGTCCTATTGTTCTTCTGTCAGGGACCACTGCAAAAACAGTACAATTGAGGTACACCTACGAGTGGTATCCCCCCAATGTACTCTGGACAGGAAAAGCTGGCAGGGGCCTACAATCCACTGATAGGCATCTTTATGCGTAACGTAGGGTCACGTAACTCACCTGAACTCCCTGATGGGTGGGTGGGTAGGGGCGATCGAACGAGACCCATTTCTTTGTACTGAACTAGACTCCTGTCCTCGTATCTGTGGTGTCCAGTATACATTGACGGGGTGACTGCTGTGCCGACGCGCAGCGACAAATGCTTTCACGTCTTTCATTATAGATCTGGATGGTGATGGCCCCTCAAAGAAAAGGCTACGCATGGCAGGTAACACCTGCGTGGCCCTCTCCTCTGTGAGGTCTTCCAGCGCTTGCGCGACAAGTGGCCCCAGTTCGTGAAATACATACATACTTTGCACACCGGGAAGAGGGTGAAAAAGTTCGAACCGTTGCGAGAAGTCCATGCCATTCCCCGACCGTACTTGTCCAGGTGTATATTCGTGCATGTGGAGCTGTTCCACACAAGAGAGGAAAGGTAGAAGCTGGCTGCATACCTGCGCCATCGATGAGGCCTGCCAATCGGGCTCTTTGCATCTTATTTCCAACTCCAGCCTGAGACGAGAGGGCAATCCCGATCCAAGGACAATTCTGATGGCCCAAGCGTAAAACTCGACCTCGGCTCGATTGAATGGCTTAAGCCCTTGTGCACGACGGATAAAGTTGCGGAGCCGTGGAATATGAAAGAAGAGGTCCATGAAGAACTTTATTTCGAGGCGATTGAGTTGGGGGGTGTCGATTCGGGCGACGAAGTCTTCCAAGTATTCGCTGACGCCGCTGAATCGAAAACTGGTCAGAGCTGGGAGGACAGCACGTGTTCGCGGAGGCGGACTGATTCGGTCGGGGCGAGATCGGGGTGACTGGAATCCAATGTCAAGGTCATCAAGATTGGGCAACGCGACCAGGCAAGTGGCCATCGTCTCGGGTGAAATGTAACCGACGATCGGGATATCGGTAAGGCGAAGATCAACAACGTGACTGGTAAACAAAACAAGTTTGGGTAATGCCGGAAATGCAATGCCATCCAAGATGAACGATCGTAGACGTGGGGCAGATCCACCCAAGAATGCCTCGGGGAGGATCGATGACGTGTTACCATGTGATGAAAGATAAAGATATGTCAGAGCCAGGAATGGCTCCTGCATCATGCCAACGAGTCTTTCCAATACAGAACTTGTTTGACGTTTAAAATCGATCTTGGCTACGCGATCATGGTGGTGTTTGAGTGCCGCAATGATGTTATCTTGGCCCTCACTATCCCACACATCCTCGAGACAAGTTGTAGTGATCGGGAATGGTGGCCAGATATCTAGCAATGTCCTCATGGGTGTTCTGCCATCGTAGGTAAGTTGCAGCTCAAGACCCTGCGGTGATTCAAAGACGATATGTCGCCATCTTCGACATACGTCTGCCAGCCCTTTCCACCACCACGGCTGGACGAACCTGTGCTCCCCTCCGTAGAAATGAAATATTTTCAAAAGGATGTCGTCAAGGAGCACGTTGACAGATGGACGGTCTACATCGGATTAGCCAATAGTTGTTGTAGACACCGTGTACAAAACCCACTTGAACTTCGTACTTCACCAGACTCCTCGTGGTCCGAGTCTTCTGAAAGGCCATGAACCCACGACCTAGGGATAGGAGAAAATAAGGACTGGGCGATGCTGATCAGTTCTGGGGCCCCTGAACATACGGGTGAGAGCTCATTGGTGAGAGTGTGGGGTTCAAAGGTGAAATGGAAGTGGCCGCTTTGAAAGTAAAGTATAGCAAACTTTTAAAGCCGCAGCGGACTACACAGGACCACTGCACCGCCTGCACACACGTGTACACTGTTGTGAGAGAATGGCCAAGTTTTTGATATCTTGCCACTTTGGAGACCAACTGGTAGTGCAAGTCATGCGGCGCATTCGCTCTATCATTTCAATCTCAAATCTGACCGCCGAAATATTGCCGTAGATGATGGCTAAATGGTAGTGTTGGGGCCCCAGTAAGCGTGGTCATCTCCAAGAAGGGATTCTTGGAGGGCGGGGAGGCCAGTCAAAGAGCAAATGTTATTCAGAGTGTAAGGGGGAAGTGGTTTTCTGATTGCTCGATGTGTTTCCCAGCTGCTCACCTTCTAGTAATACTAGCGCACGGCCAAGGGCGATGTCAAAGTGACGAATATATCCCCCTCTGCCACGGTGCCTCATATGCCATGATATAATTCGAGCATGCCCTGTACAGTCATGCTGGTCTATTTCCCTCCCTATGATCCAACATGTTCATTTTGTTACCTCAAAGCGGCAGCCACCTGCTAGATCCCTTCGGGACACCTTGCGGGCCACATCAATGCACAGGAGCTCGCTAAGTTGGATGACATAAAGTAAAATAATGACCCTTGGGTGGTATCGAATACTAGTCGAAACCTGCGGGGGATAATACGATATCGAGGTAGGTTGTTACATTTCATTCTTGGCGCGGTCCTGCTGATCGGATACGGGTTCATAACAATAGGAAAACCAACAAGGGTAAAGGATGAGCAGATATGTGGAATGGAATAATGCTGCGGTGCGCAGGCTTTGAACGAGCGGCGCCAGCGCCGCGGAGGGCATCATCCCTGCCACCCGTCTACGGTAGGTCTAGGGTCACGCGGCCTTCCGCGGACTCAGGCTAGATGTCCATTCCATCGAAGGACCATGGGCGTAGCTATACCGGATGCGTACGTTGTATCCAATCATTCGTTTTTCTCATTTTCTTGGGAACTCTGTCCAGGGCGACGGTCGGTCGCACGCAGGCGTTAAACAGCGCTCATTTTGGATGCTGCGCACCCACAACCAGACCAGAGAGTCGTTTCTTCCCTTGGCGCGCTTACTAAAGTTGTGATTGTTGCTCCATGACGACAATGACAATGACGAACCTCGAGGACGATGATAACGATGGCATGGCGCGAGCGCGGCTTTTCAGCGTCGGGTGTGACAAGCCCAAAGGGATTGAAGCGTGGGCATAACTCCGCTCAAGATTTTGTTCTCATTCAATCCTCTCAGTATGTCTGCGCTCTCGGGGGGACTTTTTCACGCTGCGTTAGCTAGCGATCAGAGTGCTCCGGTTGTAGATAACCTAGCGACCCAGATTGTATCCTTGTATCCCTACATAAATACACGTTCGCAAAATTGTAAGGGTCAGTAATTCTAAATCACTGATCAATATGCCATACTAAACGGTTTAGAATTGCATCACAATCACAAAGCCGTGGTGTAAAACATTAACATAGGGATCCATTAAAATGCCTCTCCCAATCTCGCGACAACTGCTCCCATCGTAACTATCTACGCTATGCACGATGCACGTTTATTCCGTAATCCATGCTCTGTTTCAACTCGCCATTGTTGTTTACATGTGAAAACACCGTTTCCTCGAGTGAGGCACATTTAACCAGATGATTTATTCTTGTACGTTGGCTATCATCCTCAGGCTCCCCTGTCCCGAGCGTATTCTTCGCGTGTCAAGACGACTGGGACAGCCATAACCATCGTCTTGCTGATGTGGATACAAGAAGGTGGGGGCCACGAGTTGGGCTACGGCCAGTGAGTCAAGCGTGTGAGGGAATGTAGGGTTCTCCATCTGGTCACTTCCATCCATCATAACAAGTTTCCTGTCGCGCTAAATGTGGTATGTAGGGTCTGTACTTGTTGTTGTTGCCCCTTTACACGATAAACCGGAGATTGGTATCCTAGAGAGAGTAAAAAAGGACGTCGGTCACGGGGATATGCATAGAAGGCTAGAGGACGAACGATTTCATGAGAGCTTGATAGCTGTGGACGTAGGTTGAAGTCAGTAAATAACCAAAACGGCGGGGCCTGTGAAAGACGTCTCACCAGGGGTCTCTGCGGGAACTCATTTCTCATCATGTAGCCCCTGATGACAATGTCTTGAGTGGCGAATGAGTGATGCCATGAACATACATACCGAAGCTCTTGTATGAGTAGCTTGTAACTGACATTGTTTCTCGACATGTTCATGCAATCAATAAATGCCTGTGAAATTATAGCGCAGTTCTTAGTCAGATCATAATGTAGAGCGATAGACCGGCTGAATGAGGCTCACCAACCGCAGAGCGCCACCCCGGCCGGTCTCAATGGCCTGTTGGTGATCCTTGCTGGCACTTATCGAGACCTACAGGAAACATTCAGAGAGGACACAGACTCACTTAAGAGGACAGTCTTACAACATCGGCGTAGCTCGCCTTCTGGCGCAAGAGTCCTAATTTATCTGAATGTCTGATTTCTTTGACCACCCCATCCCAATTATACTGTGCAGAATATGTCAAGGTCACACAGAGTGGTCTGCAAGAAGTGTTTGCATACCAGGTAGGGAAGATCTGGTATATGGTAAGTTAGCGAACCATGGGTGATAGAGAACGACGAACCAAGGAGGGTCCCAGAGTGGCAAGACTGCAGATGCTTCATTAGTGTGTTCGTAGGTGGAGTTGATGGTGAATCTGGCTCACATCAAACATCGCAGTCAAGCGGCATCGCAACGGCAGAGGTTGCACCATAAGCTCGTGCATAAGCTAGAAGATAAGAGGAACTGATTGGTAAGCGAATGCGCGGTTGTTTGAGGTAGCTTACGTCGTCCACTATAAGCCCAGGTGTGTCCGGATTCGGGTCCTCCTCGTCGCCAAGGTAGTCAGCGGCGCAAATACCTAGTTATATTCGAGTCGTCACATGCATCTAGCAGAGAAGGTGAAGCAACAAACATTCATCGAAGCCAGTTTGCTCGTCTCCATCGAGGTCCTTTATTGTGCGGGAGTGCCCTGAGACTAGAAAGCAAATTAATATGGAAAACTGTCAACATGGACAGTCTAATCACGTACAGTAGAAAAACAGGGAGTCGTGGGGTCGAGCATTGTGAACCAATGCCCTCATCGCTGCCACCTAAACGAAGTCTGACTTGAAGGTTCGGTGTGACATTTAGCATAGGTCACTCACAATGTTTTCTTTCGTTGGATAATTCCACGGGCATGGGCTGTTGTCGGTCATTATGCGAACTTCATCGCCTGAGAAGCCTAGATTTTCTAGAGGGCGTATCAGAGAAAGCATGATGACACTTAAAGAGTGGTGGTACCGTGAAGATAGTTTGCCATCCCATGCGCGTCCTCGATGCAGCCCCTTAACCGAAAGCGGGGGTTCGGATGAAAGGAGTAATTAATCCCAATCTTAGATGTTCATGAGAGTTAGCGTGTGGCACTCCGTTTTTCAATAACATACGAGAAGGGCCCTCCGCTTCCCCGTGCATAGAGAAAATGGCTCTGGGACAGGCATAGTAATGGGCGGATACTGGTGTGACCCTGCTTGTGGTCAACGAATGAGTCAAGAGCGCAACAAACAATATATGAGAGAAAGTAATACGTGAGTATGTCCCCGCAGGAAACGGCATTACCGTACGACTTGCCCTGTTCGTTCTTCAGTCAGAGACCGCAGCAAAAAAGTACAATTGAGGTACACTTACAAGTGAGACCCCCCGCCGCATTCTGGACATCAGCAGCACCCTGAAACTGTGTCCCCCAAGGCGCATTCACAGGTCCAGGGTCCTGGTGACACACGAAGCCGCCCCCAGAAAAGTAAGGACGATGGGACGCTGGCACGTTAGGTTGGGGGAAGAAGACAGGATGCTCCACGGGATGTTGTTGTGGAGGCATCCCGTGCCCCGCCCCTTGTTGAGGCCAAGGCGACGCGCGAGCTTGAGGATCTATGATATTCCCGTGGCCGACTCCATGCCTTTGGGGTATGGCTTCGCCCCGTGTTCTGATATCCCATAGGTATACACCTCTCTGAGGACCTCGGCCAGGCACATTCCTAGACGATGACTCTTTAGCACGAATAGGCGACTGATTATGACTCTGCGTCTTACGGCGGCAAAGGAAAAGTTGGCGGGGGTGGCGCCCTATAAAATGTACAATTACAATTAATGGGCGTCAAGTGTAACGTAACATCACGTCACTCACCTGTATGTGGGCAGATGACCAGGGGTGTTTGAGCGAGAGTCGTGTCCAGACATAGTGCAATTACAAGGGAAGAGGAAAGAGGGAGAGGGGAATACACCATCCATTTTATATATATTCGAGTCATGAGCAGCAAAGCACCGCCAGAACCAACTAACGGGATCCCAGGACCCGGGACAAGTAAATGCGGTGTTGATTATTTTGATGAGAATCCCACTATCCAGCGTCGCCGCTTCCTTGTTCCCCAAGATGCGCGCCTTCAAGGTGACACCGAGGCTCCCGTGGCTGGGGTCAAGGACGATCTAACCGGCCAAGGATTCACGCATTTTTTCAGAAATCAAGAGGACAAACTTCAAGCATAAAGTTCCATTTACACCGCCGCCCGGGGCTATGCTTTACAATTGTCTCAGAATTACAACCCCGCTGTCAGCTCGGCATCTCAACTAGGAGACAATTTAAGCGCTTATGCGATGAATTGGAGGTTCGTATCCTATGAAGGTGTGAACAACGTGGTCTGGCAGTGTAGCTGTACGTACCATAGGATGGGAACTGGAAAGCTGAATAGATCAAGGTGAGAACAAAATGAACGAAAGGAAAATGGGCTCTCCTTGCTCACCTGGGGTTTCTGGCTATATTTCGCACGCAAAATATTGCTGATGACATTACGTTGGACATCGGATGTGGTCATAAAAGAAGGCGCTTACCGAAGAGACAAGAGGAGTTGCTGATAACTCTGTTGAGGCTGGTGGGCTGAGAGGATAGGAAGAGTCAGAACGTTTCTGATCCCCTGGAGGGGGGAGAGCTTTACTGAGGGCAGTTATAAAGGCCTATAAAAGTGCGTTAACCCAAGGAGATAACACCACTACCATGTTGCTCACATAACTCATGGCACCAGTAGCAGCACCAGCCTCGACAGCATCTGCACTAGTCTGCGAATCTTTGCATCCACTCCATGATATCTACAGATGATTTGAGTGACTTAAAAGAAAGATAAAAATGGGAGCGTGCGCACGACATCAGCTGGACTTGTCTTTGTCTGACGAGCCCTCTGCTCTGCTGCTCTTCCAGTAGTTGCAGACCTAACCGCACCAGTGACAGATTGAAAGACGCCACCGAGATCACCACGCGCATAGGATGATACCGCGCCGAGGAGACCCTGGCCGGCCTCCATAACAAGATTAGGCTCTTTCACTTTGCCTTCTGTGGAATACTGGGACGAAAGAAAGTTCTGAACTGATGCAGTGGACCGAGTTGAAGGTTGCGTACGATATATGGTAAATCTTCAAGAGAATATCATCAGAATGTGTTATGGCCCAGGACTGTGTGAACTCACCCAATGCAGTTCCCGAGTGGCAGGACTATGATCTCCAATCAATAAAGTACGAATGACAGGTGGGAGCACAACTTGCATCAAAAATAGCAGTGAGCCGGCAACCAGGAGGGAGAGATTTAACCATGATGTCATGCATTTGCTGCGAAGATATTAATTCCTGTGAGACAAAGCAACTGCACCTAAGCTTACATCGTCAACAATGTGCCCCGCCTTCTTGAAATCTACGGGGTAGATGACTGTTAAGGGATCTCCTGTGAATAAAATGGTCGGCATGAGAGGGGCTGTAGGAAACCTTCATCGAAACCATCGTCTTCGTCGCCGTCCAAATCCTTCGTTTGTCCGCCGTGTCCAGAATCTAGACAAGAGATAGTTCAAGGCTCCGTGAACGAACTTCAACGGAAGGAAACATACAATGGAAAAACAACGAGTCATTTGGTCGCGCGTCCATGACTAACCATTGCATCGCCATCAACTACCGAGTGAGTGTAAGGAAGGAAGGAATGCCCTTCGAGGAGAAGGCCTACCATATTATCCCTTGTAGGTTTCGAGCGCGGATCTTGTTGATCGTCGGTCAAAACCACTATGTCATCGCGCTTATAACCGAATTTCTCTAAAACATGACATTAGATAGTCGTGCTTGGTAGGAAACACAAAAGTTGAGAATACCGCAAAGGAACCTCTCCATGTTGCGAGCATCATTGATACACCCCCTCAACTCTGCCTGTTGTCTAAAATAGTTGATACCGATCTAGTTGGATCAGAGATAAGCTTCCACATTTGGCCCTCAGTACTAGGCGAAGACGTACACAAAGAGCTTTCTTCCTCCCGGTGCATTGCGAGTACTGGAAATACGTTTGTTGTTGCTGCTGTCCTTGAAGTTGGGGGCCATAACGCTGTTGCCCACCTGGTGGGCGGGGAGGGGGCCCAGCTAGGGATGCAGGTACATAGTAAGTTCATGTATTGGTGAGATCATAAACGAGGTACATACGGGGAGGGCCGGGAAGGCCCATGGGGGGTGCCATGCCATGCCGAGGGGGACCGGACCCTGGATATGTTCCCGATGGAATGGGTGGTGGGCCGAGAGGAGGCCCTGGGGGAGGGCCAGGCGTAACATGTGGGGGAAACCTGAGGGATGTTTGCAACTGAGATATCTAATTGGGCTAACAAGATCAGATCATACATGGGGGGCGGACCAGGGGGTGGGCCAGGGGGTGGGCCAAAAGGAAACTCAGGTTGATTAAATTGGCCGACGCTTCACAAGGGGTCAGAGGACCAAGAGTGGGTGTATAGTGCGCGGCTCTTACTTTGGGAAGCTATGGCTTGCGCTTGAGCCTGTTAGAAATCTTTGTAAACAAGATTGAGAGTACCTTGGTTGACCGTAGGTGTTGCCCCAGGGAGGGGGGCCAACAGGGGGACCAGCAGGGGGGCGAGGGTTATTCCTCCAATCCATGAGATCGTATAGTTTGATCAGAAAGTGAACGTGTGGCTTGATTTGGGGAAACGCTGCGCTGCAGTCACTCGTCACTCCTTGGCGCAGCCGCAGCGGCGTTTCCAGTTTCCACCGGCAGTTGGCCGCCGGGGGGCTGTGCTCACCTACCACAGCTATACACTTAATACTAACCAAAGACAGGACTCATCCTTATATTTAAGGCTGTTTACGCCTGTAAAACTCTCTATACAGGAGTTACCTGCTGTCAATACTCTTGGGAGCTACTCTGTCCTTGCCCAGTGCTGTCCATACTCCGGAGGGAATATTGGCCTTGTCAGAGGTCTGTTAAAAGTCCTTGGCCTCGTTCAAGATAATCTCTTGGATTACCAACTGCTTGTCCGATTTGATGAGTTTCGGTGGGTAAGGCGTTCTATTCCGACTGACAATAAATCCATCAAGCCACTAAATGCCAACCACGCTATTGCGTTCCTGACTCCTTCGTGGTCAGAGAACAGCCGGAAGCTCCGAATCCAGGGGTTCAGGGCCGGTGCCTTTCGAATTGCATGTTCGCGGGCAAGAGTTATACTTAGGGGAGTCCCGCAGGTAAGCATTGAATTTACCTGTAGAGCGTATTGCGGAACCGAAGTAGTACCGCGCCACTCTCTACGCGCGCATTTCGGAAATTCCGCCAGGGAATCCGCGAGGATCTTGCGGTCGTTGACTTAGCTGATGCGTACTAGCGTACAGAAATCCTCAATGGCCATCTCGGCTTCCCCCATGTCAAGTGAAACATAAACCCGTAGAAACCTTCATCAAACAAGTGGCTGAGCAATTCGCATTCAATGTCTACCAGGCTTCGCAAGTCTGCCCACAGCGGTGCTTCTTTGTCTCTGGATGGGAGCCAGACGTACCAATGGTGGTAACAGGTCAGAGACGAGGCAGGCAGGCCCCGCGTGTTCGGCGCCATTTGCGGACCATGCGAAGGAGATGCTGATGAAAGTGGCAATGAGAACGTTCGGAAGCATGGTGAGGTGAAAGATTACGACGACTGACTCGGACATGGACATGAACCCATCCCATCCTATGCCTTGATTCCCATGTTTATAATACAGTAGCTTGGGCGGAAGGTGTTGATATACACACACGCTTCAAGCTGATTATGAAAGATAGCCCCATGCGAGGCAGGAAACCTCCCTTTTTTTCTGCTGGCTGGCCGGAACCGTCACACTTTCACCATCCTGGCAGCGTCACGTATGATTAATCCAAGGACAGCCTCTTACGCTATCATTCATTTACGGCGCGTGTCGTCTGCGTGTCCTTAGAGGTCATCAAAGGTGGGTGAGGTGCCACCAGCCGCCTGCCTCATGTTTAGTGCGAGGTCGGGTACAAAATCCGAAGGCCATGTGTTTGCCTTTTGCTGGCCTATCCCGCATCACCTTTTCCTATCCCTGCACACTATCAGAGGTGTGTGCCAGATGTCCCTAATCTTTTATTGGACATGATAGAGGTCCCAACAGGTTTACCAGCTCATTTCGATCGCCTAACTTCTTGTTTCCCTGCGGGGTTTCTCATCTCCACTGTCACCTTGCCTCAAGGGAGACAGGTGGGGTCTTAAAGTGAAAACATCGGCGCTGTAGGAGTAGCCTAGGTCTTCGGACCTTCAATTCCCCGCTTTTCATCCGGACGCCCTTTTGTGCGTAAAGTACTACGCGCCGCCGGTGCCTCTGCTGCTAACGGCCACCCCCATAATGCCTACCGGCAGCTGTAACATCTCTCAAGATTTCTTGCATTCCTGGGAGGCTTTCGACAGAACGTTCGCAGCGCAGCCGTCTTCCGCCAGCTCCGGGGAAGACTGCGAATCGCTCAATCCCCGCCCTCCTCGAAACCGACCGATGGCGCCCGAGCCCTTTTCGACCCCCTTCTGTTCTCATGCTTCCACGAGCTCGTCGGGCCCTGTAACCCCCGACGATTCAGAGTCACTGGATCGCGTGTGGAATGCGGTACGCAAGGCCAAGGAACGCGAGATGGCAGCTTCCCCTTCCAAGATCAAGTCACTGGAGAGGGGGAGATCTCCTCCGATTCTGCATTCCCCACTCAGAGGCTTTCCATTAGAACCGTCTATACAACCGGGTGCGCGAGTGCCCTCTCCAGCACCTCCATTGAGGAGGCAGCGATCCATGTGAGTCTTCTACGTCCACACATGCGGAAGCGAATGATACGACCGCCTTCTTCTGCATAGTGTGGAATTCAAGGATTCTCCGGATGGCACCAGGGTGAGAGTCGCGGTGATCGACGCGCTCATCGGGACTCATGTTTTGAACCTGCTTTTGGCGCAATAGGTTACCGCCAGGTTCGACATTCCTGGCATTGCAAAAGAAGACATGAATGTCACGTATCACCCTTTCCCTGCCCGGCTAGAAGTTAGCTGGAGGACCGTCAAGGTTACGGAGAGAGACATCGAAGGGGGCATGTCAACCAGAGACGTCGAAGAAAGAACCGTCTGTCGGACTATCCCACTACCAGAGGGGACAAGAGTGAGCTCTCTTTCCACATCTACACTTCGTTCTCTCACAAGGTGCATGTTATCGTCGCAGTTTGATGAGATAGAAGCCAAGCTCCTCCGTCGCCTTGAACTCACGTATCCAAAAATGCGCTCTACACGAGCCAAGCAGCGCACCCCCACACCACAGAGGCGCGGCTCACCACGGCATGGTGGCCCGGACGCATGGTGAGCATTGATTGGGTTAGTTACTCTTACTCGCATGAATGGGGGCGTGGTGGTATTCCTCCGTTCCGAAACCTACCTTATCGGGGGTCTAGCCTCTGTAGAGTGACCTGCATGAACAAGTGTGTACGATAGTCTTTGATATTGAGCGTATCTATCCGTATGTAACAGATTGTATTTAATATCACGAACGACACGATAATGGAACGGAACTCCTGGATGAATCCTGAGCAGTGATCTGGCGAGGGTTGTGTGAATAAAGGTCATCCTTACGTGCAGATGATCGGAGGAATTGTCCATGGAAACGAAAGAATCGCCAAATTGGCGCCATAGGAGCGCGCCTATCAAATTATCATTGACGCCCCCACTCGAGAATGGAACTGCTATTGGGTATTGAGAAGCATAGTTGGGTGGAAAGGAAGGAGTGGCCTCATTTCGTTAAATGAAGGCCTTTTCGTCTCCGGAAGATATACCCAAACGACCGCAACTAGCCTCGTGGCAACCGCACAGGCCAATTACCAAACACTGAAGACCACGGGACCAAAAGTGAAGACCAACGGAGGCAGTGTGCACAGAAAGGGAACAAAGCCGGTGACAGGCACCAGCGAGGACAAATTGATCGAAAGACGCAAAAAAACGTTACAGCCAAGTGGGCGTATCACGCGCAGTTGCCTCAGAAGCAAAGGTTGATACGAGCCACGTTCACGAGTCAGGAGGGGCGAGCTGGAGGCATGCAATAATCACCATTTCCACGGGCTCAGAAATGCCAGCGGGCGCTAAAGGACATCAATTGAAATTGGCCTAGCCGTGGCATGCGTGGCCTTGGATTGGGTTTACACAGATCCTCGATGCGTTTTGAACCCGCACGAGGGCTAGCGGAAAGTGCTCAAATAGGCGGCACCTGTGCTCTGCTCTGCTTTCCGCCACGCGTACGGAACGCCTTTCTACCAGACGACAAGACTACACCAGAGCCACCTGTTCGTACCCTCTGCGTGACAGATCCGTTCCAATTCCGACTCGAAGGTTTACGTTGAGCAGAAGCTGCTGCCGCACACGAAGTCGGACATTTCGGCGAGGGACCCAGAGCGGGGACAGAGGCAACCGGGGCTAGCACTTCCGAGTCAGCAGCAGCAGGGGAGCCGCCTTTGCCCTTTCCTTGGCGTCCATTTCTCTGGTAGACCCTACTTTCCAAAGACGGAGTTAGGTTCAGCGAGGTGACGAACTGTAGCGGCCGGCGAGTGGATGTATGCGCGGAATCCCGAGCCGCCGTGGGACGAGAAGAGGTCCCGCTGGAGAAGATGTCGGCTTCGAACAGCCGTTGAGCAAGCGACTTTGTAAATTGCTTTCTACGCCTCGGGTGCGGAACGGGGCGGGGAAGGTGCTTGGGCTGTATGTGGGGATAAGCAGAGATGCGGCGGCGGTCGTTACGGGTCTCAACATCATGATCGCAAGGGGGAGTAGGTGTGGGACTGTCATCTTCACCGCGGTGGTTGACATCGAGTTTGACAGTGGCGAGACGATTCCTGCGACCGTATTTGCTGCGAGTCTTGCTCGCCGTGTCCTGTAAAAACTCGTGAACGGTGACGGGTTGCCCCTCATGGCTAGGGATGGCCAGAGCAGAGCGGGAACAAATTTGGGAGAGAACCGGGCTGCTCTCGTGAGCGCGACCGCAGGGCGTCGACGGGTCTCCGGACGACGGACGGCCATCTCGGGTGCCATCGCTGGCAGGTGGGTAGTCAAGGAGACGACCTCCGTCAGATAGAACGATGTCGGGAGGTACCAGTCGTTTGCGCCTTCGCTTGATCTGCGGGGCTCAGGCGATAGGCACTCGGCCGATGGCAATGGTGAAAGGCTCACTATGATGTTCTCGCCCTCCACTGGCATGTGGAGTCCTAAACTCGGAGCTGCGGAAGCCATTGCTGATTCTGGTGGGCAATCACCGTAGCCACGAACGAAACAGTCTGGACAACCGCCAGATTGTGGGGGCGTGCGGGGCGGTCGACGCTAGCACGATGTCACGCAAGCCGGATGGAACTCGGGCTGAGCTGCAGCTCTGAATGGTGGACTGATCAACATTACCACAACACAACAGCAACCATTCGCAGAGAATCTGTATCTTCCATCACGAATAACTTCTGCACTGCTACTCTAATCCCAGGTACAACCCAAACAAGTATCTACCTGTATCGTGTGGTACAACATTCAATCCTATTGACTTCCTGTCTGTGGCTTCCGCAAGACCCCCCTAGGTCTGATCTATTTGGGCAATACTGTGCGTTCCGCTTTCAATTTCTTCAGCTCGGCGATTGCAACAACTGTTTCTTCGTCTAATTCCTTGGTCTTTGGTGTTTTAGCCTTGAGCTCACGTACACGATCACCTTGTTCCGCAATCTTTGCATCCAGTGCAATCACTTCAGCCGACTTGGGTTCATCTACTACCTGTTCCTTGGTAGGATTTTGCGATGATTTCTTTGCGGGCACTGCCTTGCGTTTCGACGTTCCTGAGGTTGCATGCGCCTCGTTCGCAACAGGCGCTGCTGCGGCAAGGTTGCTACCTGAAAACTTGGCACGCCAGACGTCTACCATCTTCTCCTCGACCTTCTTAAACAGGTGCTCTGGCGTACCGATACGGTGCCCCGGCAAGAGATCGATTGAGAACACATCAGGAACTGAGCGGGCGGGTGCGTTAAGCTGCAACAAGATTGAGGCAGAAGTCGAGGGCATGAAGGGATAGACAAGTGCAGAAAGCACATAAATGAGGTTTGCAGTGCGTGTGACGACTTGCGCGCAGCGTGTCGGGTTCTTAGTCATGAGTGCCTTGCCGATGCCAGAGGATTGTAAATAGAGATTTCCGCGCTGTGAGAGAAGCATGACAGTTTGAAGACCAAGACGGAGTTTCACTATGTCCATGGCTTCTGTATAATCCTTCAGGAGGCCGTTGACATCGGTGACGAACTCGGAGTCGATCTCATCGTTAGGTGAGAGGGGTCCAGGGGTGTCGCCTTCTGGGATGATCCCCTCGTATTGCGACAAAATGAATTTAAGGGCTCGGTTGACAAAGTTGCCGAAGCTGGGCAGTCGTCAATGACAACGGAGCCTAAACGATGAACCCAGCGCACTTATTTAACAGGATATTGTTGTTTGCCGCCACCTGATATGCATTAATTTACCTAGTCCATGTGATAAATAGTAACTCACACAGTCATCCCATGAGAACGTAGCGTCTGCAGTCTCCGGACGAGTCGACAATAGATAATACCTCCATACAGATGGAGGGATACCGGTCTCCTTCGCAGCAGGGCCGAACACCCCGCGATTATGACTTTTTGAGAATTTGCCACCTTCGTAGTTCAGGTATTCTGGAAAACAGGTGGTCAGTCAGATCAATAGCGGTCAACTTTTGTGCTAACCTGTGGTAGAGAGATGATGGAGCGTAGTCCAGTCCCTTCCGTCTGCAATTTGCACCGATGGAAAGTAGATTGTATGGAAATACACATTGTCTTTGCCCATGAACTGATAAAGATGGACGTTCTTGGGATTAAACCACCATTGCTTCCACTCCGATGTGAGATTCGCGGTTATGCTAACGTAGCCTATAGGGGCTTCAAACTAAAGGCAATCAGGCAAAACATCATAGTAAGGTGGAGGTAGACCCACCCAAACATCTGTAAAGGAACTGTTTAGCTACAGAGACAAGGTGATATAGGCCACTCACAGAGGACCTTTTCCTTCATGTCTTGATCAGGGTCGTCGTCCAGAACAGGAACGGGGACACCCCACTTAAGATCTCTGGTGACAGGGCTAGGACGTAGACCTCCCTTAAGCCGTGCGTCGATGAGCACACCCTCACCGTTGATGACTGAATTCGGGGACCATTTTCCCTTTCTCCATGACTCTTTGATCCAGTCTTCGACGCGGGGTTGGATTTCATCCAGGCGCACGTACATGTGGGCAGAAATACGAGTGACGACTTTGTGCGTCTTGTCCAGGATACAGCGAGGGTCGATAAGTTCCACAGCGTCGAGAGTCCGGCCGCATGTATCGCATTGATCACCGCGCGCATCCTAAGAGCCACTTAGTAGAGTTTGAGATTAACGCGTAAGAGAAGCTTTACGTCTGAATTGCAGTGCGGGCAGATACCTTCCACAAAGCGGTCTGCAAGGAATCTGCTCCCTGTTGACGCGATAAAGCTGTCGAGTTGTATAGCTACTTACTTCTGATCTTCTTGGCAATAAGTCTGTTCCTTTTCTTGTCGCAAAAGGTTGCCGTGCTCCTTGAGGTTCAAGTAGATTTCTTGGCTGATACTATTATTCTCATTAGGAAAGCAAACAAAGACAACATAGTCCAGCATACTCTGTATGCAGGGGTGTGGATGTGCGCCCGAAGTAGTCAAATCTATGGCAGGTCAGAAGTCCTTCGGAAAACAATCAGGAAATAGGCTCATACCCAATGTCAAACCACTCATAGGTTTCGCGGTGAAGCTTGTGATATTTGTCGCACAGCTGCCTCGGGGAAACGCCCTCCTTCAGAGCTCGAGTCTCTGTGGCCGTTCCGTATTCATCTGTTCCGCATATGTAAAGTGTTCTTCGGTTTCGGGTGCCTACTCAGAGTCTGCACTTCTGCACTCCACAAAATGAGAGGCGCCCTCTTACGAGAATATCTAATGGGATTATTCAGGGAGGGGCCATGAGGGACATGATGATACTCACCGGCTGTATACATCGGCACTGAGGGTACTTCCAATGATATTGCCTTTCCAACAAAGAAAAGGACAGTGGGTGGAGGTTCAAAACATGGCTCTCTATGGTTATTTACATACCCAAATGCGGGACATTGTTACAATACGGAAGAGCGGATGTGATAAGGATATTCTGTTCTCCGTCCTTCGGTAGCCTGGGGAACGGTGTTCTGCAATTAAACGAACGAGGGAGAAAGCTGGTAAAACTCACACCAATTGACCAGGATCTGGAACCGATCTAAGCAACCCCTCAGCGGACCTGATTCTCTGAGCCATGCTGAAAGAGGAGGCGAAAGACTGAGCGTAGACTGGCAGTAGTTAGGCCGCGCAAAACTGGAAGGGTAGTGATGTGACTCGCCTGATCATCATCTTATCTAATCTAATCTGGACGTCCAAATATGGCACGCGTTCGTGTGCCTGCGCCTATGCCATTTCACTAGCTTCAGCGAGCCGCCATATCAACTGTGAGGTCGACGTCCATGTTTCGACATCCGCTTAATGCCATTCGTTCGTGGTTTCGGTATGCAGACTTAATTGGTGATGTCTTGCGGTAACCTCATCATCTTCACAGAGGGAACCCACGCGTGTCTGCCAGTGCTGCCAGCCCGGAGTTCACGGTGCGTACCGGCGCATTGTTTCTGAGCATTTTCTAGACATTCTTTTAGCTTCGTGCTGTGGTTCTCGGCTTACTCATCGGCTGCCTGCTCTGCTTCACAAACCTCTACTTCGGGCTGCAAACTGGGTGGATTAGCATGTACGTAACTGTGTTCAACCGTGACGTTAGTACCTGCTCGCCTACATAGGCTTGCAGGATGTCTCTTCAGTCAGCTATTATCGGGTTTTTAATATCCAAGCTTTTGACTACACCAATCACTCCCCAAGAAAATGTGCTCGTTCAAACGACCGCAGTTGCAACCGGAACTGTTCGTCAGCTCTTCGGGACTGCGAGCGATGTGAAATCCTCAGATTTTCTTCTTCTAGATGCCATTGGTAGCAGGGTTTGTTGGAATTATCCCTGCATTGAGCTTGCTCGACGAGCAGAAAGACGGATCTCGTGCTGTCACCTTGACTTGGGGCTCTGCAGTGGGCTGGTCTTGTGCTACCGCGTTTTTTGGGTAAGCATTTTCCTTTTAAACACAGCGCATTGAATTGATTACCATATAGCGTCTTTATGTCACCTCCAATCCGAAAGAGAGTGGTACGTGGACTGGAAAGCATGTTGTAATGGCGGGAGATCTCAAAGACAACAGATCGTTGAAGAGCAACTCTCGTTCCCTTCAGGAACTGCGACTGCCCAAGTAATATCGGTATTTCATAAGATGCCCTCAACAAGCTCAGGGTTACGACAACGACATGGATACAGCCCTCTTAATCAGCAAGATGAAGAATCATCTCCCTCGCCTGACGTTGCGGATGATGCCCAGGATCCTGAATCTGAAACGGTCCGAAATGAAGCCTGGTTCTCACTCGCATGGAGCTTCCTCTGTTCGAGCATGCTCACGGTATCCACTCCAATTCACATGTTAACTAATACTGAATGTGAGACTATTCTCCAGTTGATGGCTTACTTCTTTCCTGTAATATTTGCTATCCCTTTGTTCGGGGGTTACTTAGCTCGACATTGGCTCTGGACTTTCACTCCAAGCTTGTCATACGTCGGACAAGGTACGCATGAGACCTGAAGAACGTAGATGTGACTCTTCGAGATTCACGCATACAGGTATTATCATGGGATTCCCAACAACTCTGAGCATGAACCTTGTGAGTCAAGTTGTTTGAGGCGACGGCGGTCGTGAATTTCTGATGTTTCAGTAGGGTATGCTAGTTGGATGGGGATTCCTATCACCCCTCTCCAAGTACTATAACTGGGCTTCAGGACCCGTTGGTGATATGACTACTGGGGCTCGAGGTTGGATTTTATGGACTTCTCTGGCAATAATGTCCTCCGACAGCTTGGTCGCTTTAATACCTCCTGCTTGGGAATATGCCAACAAGCTTGTCACGGATGTTGACCAGGGAGCAGAACGCGATTTAGAAGTTGAAACGGATGATAGGCTGGTACCGACCCGGTGGGTACTTTGGGGTATCGCCTGTAGCACGATTTCCGGAATCCTCCTGGTTTGGCTGATCTTTGGGGACGAGGGCATCAAGCCTTGGGCAACACTGCTTTCTTTCGGTTTGGGGATACTACTGAGCATCCTAGGGTATGTGGCATGTCGCCCTCCCTAGTAATGTGCCTTCATTCTCGCAAGGGTTCGTGCACTTGGAGAAACGGATATTAATCCCGTCAGCGGGCTAGGCAAAATAAGCCAACTGCTATTTGCTGTCATTCAACCCGGCAACGTCGTTGCCAATATCATCGCCGGTGGCGTGGCTGAAGCCGGAGCGTTACAGTACGTTGACCCTGTTTCCTCACATATATCGTGTTTGAAAAGACCCCTTCACAGAGCAGGGGACCTCATGCAAGATTTGAAGACTGGTCATCTCATGCAAGCTTCTCCGAGAGCGCAATTCTACGGACAGCTCATTGGGTCGACAATTTCTATCCCAATCACGGTGACTGCTTTTATACTATACAACAAGGCGTATACAATTCCCGGCCCCACTTTCCCGGTACCATCGGCTTACGTTTGGCTCAGCCTCGCAAGGTTGCTTCGTGAGTTTCGGGTTTAGTGAGCCCTGACCACCTTTTAAACCCGATGTACAGGTGATGGCAGTCTCCCAGAGAAAAGCGCGCTTTTCATGCTGTTCTCTGCCATTATGTTTGCCTTGATCTCCGCGTTCAAAACGCGTGCCTCCAGGCGTGGATTGTGGTACGCCAAGTGGATTCCCTCTGGAGTGGCTTTCGCTATCGGATTTCTCAATACTCCATCCTTTTCGCTCGCACGTCTTATCGGAGGTATCGTTGAGCACATCTACTACACCCGTTTCGCCTCACGAGGTAAAGTCGGCGATATACGACTTATTGTGGTTGCTAGTGGCTTTGTACTGGGTGAGGGGGTGATGAGCGTCGTTTGTTTGATCCTACGTACATACGGCATCGGCGCAGCGAGTTGTTGGGGATGCAACTTCGGGACGTGTGGAGGGTGTCCGCTATGAATTATTGAATCACGTACACCGCCACCTGTGTCTCGCTCGCCCCTTTTTCAGCTTAAGCTCCTGCCCACGTCACCACCACGCACAGCCAACGTGGCAGTAGCGCTGCCTACGGCACTGCTCTAATAACGTACACTATATGAGACCTGAGAGTTTGGTCTTCCCTGCAGGCCTCTCCCTTCGACCTCTAATAATTTGGTGCTATTCATCAGTGATCCTCTCACTATGTCAGATTCCCGCCGGGTGAAGCTCGCCGATATCCCTTCCTTGACGCTGTATAGCGACAAACCTACATTATCTCGACGAGGACAGCCTATTCCCCAGCTCGTTTGCCAAGGCAAGCCCTGCAACTTATTCACACCGGATGTGATCCGGTGTGTCAACCTTGGAGGCCAGGGTACGGACGTGGACTGGAAGGTATGTTCATGGCATCATTTCGTGGTTGCCCGGAGTCTCCCTCATGGCATTATGCAAAGTGCGAAACGGATCTCCCTGATTCTTTGCGATTGGGTCGTGTCCAGGTGTCCTGCGAAGGGTGGTCGGGCCCGGGGGACTCTTATATCCTGAAAGGTACGCAAAAATAGCGAGCGTACTAGATTTCTTGTCCGCGTTTACAACTTCCGATTCTAGGGTCATGCTCTCTTGAGTACCGCCTCCAGGAGGTGCCGAATATCTTGAATCGCCCAGCCTCTCATCTCAAGCCACCGGACGTGATGTCCACTTGTGCGCCCTTCCAATTCTGATATGTGCATCGACTCAACAACGCTGACTATATGAAAGGGGGGTTTCTGTTACTATCCCCATTTATCGCAGTCGTCGCCTACATCCTGTATAAGTGCCTCCTCTCGTGCTTTGAGGACTGTCAAAGGGCTCCGCCCCCACGCCGAACGCCACGTTCCGGCCCTTCTACTGGCTCTGGCTCGTTTCCTAGAGGCCATGATGATTACCGTCGCCCACCACCACCCTATTCAAAATATCCAGAGGACACTACCATGGATTCCACGGGGGCGACGTCGCAAGGGCGGGGGGATCAAGGCCGTCTAGGCTTTTGGAGTGGGGCAGCGCTCGGCGGTCTGGGAACTTATCTCTTGACTCGTCAGCGCAACTCGGAGCCACAGCCGAGGCGATATGACTGGGAAAATGAGCGCTACTCTCCGCGGCGTGATCCAGACCACCAAGCACCACGACCAAGTGGCGCATTCTCACGACAGCAGCAGTCGTGGAGTAATAACAGAGAAGGTTCATCAAACCTCGGGCCTATGAGGAGAAGCACGGGATTCGGGGGCTCAACTGTTCGGTAATGTGTCTGATGAAAGCTGGCAGACAGGGCCGGAATAATCGGTATGTGTGCTAGGTAGCTCCTTCACTCATCATGGCTCCCCGTCACCGACGATCTTGATCCGTCCATTCATTAGTGTGTGGGCTATTTATGGGGCTCGATTGACCTTCAACACCCAACCCATTTCCTTCTTTGTATAATCATAGCTACTTCAAAGGGAATTTCTAGTCACCATCCTCTTTTCCTTGGTGGCCTCTAATAGGCAAAGCTAGTTTCGTGAGCGCTACCATTCTCTCAACTGCTCGCGACGGCGGAATGGTGGAGAGGTGTGTATGGTGTTGAGTTGCATTTCATGAAGTATTGACTCACCGCTCTTTCTCCCCTAGTTGTTGATGTTGAGGGAGCTACTGTGACGCCACGATTTGCAGCTATCCTGCCTAAGATTCCCGAACTTTTCCTCGGTGGCATCGTCTGCCTGCACCTTGGCACGGGTCGCTACAGAGAGATTTCTTGTAGGAGGTTTTTTAATACACGCTAATGAACTCAACAAGGCGTCTTTGTTGTTCCTGAAAGCTTCTCGTCGCAAACGGGGAACCCACGACTACCTTTCACGAAGTCGAGTCATTCATCTGACTGTCGACAGACCAGGTTCAAGACCGATCTGGTGTTGTGTTCCGAGATGACATATACCCCCTCATCTGAGGTTTGCTCATTCTCTTGAGAACTTCGGGGGAACCGTCGCCCTTTTCTGTTTACCCCAACAGTGTCAAATGAGGTCCGGCGACCAAGGCAAGTCCCGCAAACGATAGGCCCCGGCCATCCTTCGAACGGAGCAGCAGCCCTGAGTTGCTGGGCTTTTTGTCAATTGAGAGGTGCTCTTCTACTCCTCGAAGCGGCACAGTCTCAGCTTGATCCCTGGGGCTGTACTAACAAGCGTATTAACTCTGATCAGACTCTAACCTCGATTTTATATTGTAGGTCCGCCTAGCGGCCACGACTCAATTCCACGGAATGCGGCATACACATTCAACATATTCCATTCTTGCGATTCTCACGGACACAGTAGAAGCAAGCACACGCCTTCGCCAGCACATTCCGCTCACCGGCACGTTCTCTACATTACCCACACACGTGACAAGAACGGTGATTGTAAATGCTACTCTTTGATAGAAGTTTGGAAAAAGTTCGAAGTTCTCCCTCGATCTTCTACTTCCCATCTTCGACACCCTTATTCTGTCTTTGGGCGCTACGCTGGTGCCACGTCTCTTCTACATGATTAGTATGACCGCTTCATGCCGCGTCCGTCCGGCAGCCTTCCCACCGCACGTCGTCCTACCCGCAGCGGCTGTACTCGTACCACATCGGCCAGACGGGTGGGCGACATATACGCTATTGGCTACACGTTCACAGTCGAGGTCGAGGGGTCCCATGTGTAGTGCCAAGTACAGAGTGATGCCAGTTTTGTGATAAGCGGGTGGGTCCAAGGCCCGTAAGGTCGGATTGTCCAGTATGAGGACAAGACAATACAGACACTTAGTCGTTGCGTGCTGCATGCACGAGATCTATGAATTACGGTACACAAAGAAAATGAATGGGACCTGGGGTACGAAAGTAAAGTTAACCGACGAGATAGTCGGCAAGAGCTACGTGATTCACTAATGTGAAAGACTACGACACATTCCATGACGCACGGTACAATGACGTCACATAGTAGTTCACCCATAGTACTTATACGCGATCACTCACCTCCCCCATTACCCTCCGCTCTTTATCTTTGAGTATGAGGGTAAGTACCATATACTCCCGTCTTGATTACACAACGCTAACTGTACTTAGTTCACGCTTCGTGCTAGGTTTTAATAGGTTATGGGTCCTGCCCGCGCATAAACCAACTGCGGACAACCTAAACTGAACCCGCCGGCTTCCTCCCTCGTCTCATCCTTCGCTCACATCTCACATTCCATTCTTCTCTCTCGTCTTCCCCTTGCACTGCATTATGGCATCAGCTGCGCGCACTCTGTCTGGTCCTGGAGTTCCTCCCGGGCTACACGCCCAAGTCATTCTCCTCAAGAAGATGCTTGAGATAAGATTCACTCCCGACGTCCCCATCTCGAAGATGATTTCGGAGATTGACAGTCTCCACAAAAGGATTGTAGCTATGGGCCCGATCGACAATGACAAACTTCGATTCATCGCCTTGATTAATGCGCTAAACGACCACTACGAGAATATTCAGTCCAGTCTCATGAGCCTGATCTATGATCCCTCTTTTGATTCTAACACCATCATTCATCGCCTGGAGCAGGAGGACGACCTCATCAGACGACGCGCCGAGCAAAGCAATCAACACAGTAGCACTGTTCTCGCCACTCAAAATCGCAGCACTGGCCACACTCGAACATTGTGCACTCACTGCAAACGACCTGGTCATCTGGCTGACTTCTGCGTGCAACCAAAAGGCAAAATGGCTGGACGTTCAGTGGAGGAAGCACGAATCGCTCAACGTGTATTCAGACAGTCGCGCTCTAACAATACCCAGGACTCCACACCACCGCTTACTTCCGCCAAAATTTCCAACGCTGAGCCCAACTTGGTCAATCAGCCCATGGTCACCAACGGTGTGACTTATGCCCTCGTAAGTGCTCCAATGCCGAGCACCTCGCTGCCTGCCTCTTCCTCTGCTTGTGTCGCACACATGCCATCCGCACGCATTGCCAAGATCACGTCCGATTCAGGAGTTTCTTCCCTGGTGACGCTTGACCCATCCCCTTCCTATCTGGCGATGTTTGGACCTCTCAAGGCTTCTGTGGACTGGAATGTATCATCCCGATCGATCGACTCCTCTTTAGCTGAGACTTCCCCTATTCCTTCTCACACCGCTCGCGTCCTTCTGGCTAATGCGAAGAATATACCCTTCCTTTTGGACTCTGGGGCTTCGGCCCATATCTCCCCTGAGAGGTCGGATTTCAAACGTCTGGGTCCTATCCCTCATCACACCATTGAAGGCTTTGGTGTTGGCGATATTGACCTCTGCACTGGCTCTGGGCACAAGCTCTCTCTCAGGGACGTTCTCTTTGTGCCTTCATGCACAACTCGCCTTATCTCCGTCTCAGCTATTGCTCTGGCTGATTACAACTTCATCACGTTCGGTCCTGAGGAATGCTGGGTCTCTGACAGATTTGGAAAAATCCTAGCGCGTGGCCTCTTGAACAAACAGACTAAGCTATATCCTCTCAACTGTGACTCAGCTCGGGTGACTCGACCTAAGGCTCTAATCGCCACTCGCACTCCCGACTTGGAGACTTGGCACCGTCGGCTCGGGCACTGTGATCACCGGAAGATCGTGGATATGGCACGCAACTCTTCTGTAACAGGGATGCCAATCGACCTATCCTCATCTCCCCCAAAGTGTAACAGTTGCATCCTCGGGAAGCAAACTCGTTCACAAGTGCCAAAGATGCGGGAAGGGCCTAGGGCTGGTGTACCACTGGAACGCATATTCGTAGACCTTTGTGGTCCGATGCCTGGAGTCTCCCATACTGGTAATGTCTATACCATGAACATTTTGGACGATTTCTCCAGCTACGTTTGGTGTGTACCACTTGAGCACAAATCAGACGCATCCACGGCACTACAAATTTGGCATCACACTGTTACAACCCAATCCGGCCTGCTTTTGAAAATCCTTGTCACCGATAATGGTGAACTCGTCTCCACTTCCACTGCCCGTTGGTGTGACTCATTTGGCATCGATCATCAACGCACTGCCCCCTATACGTCAGCCCACAATGGGCGTGCCGAACGCCTCCGCCGTACCCTCCTTGGTCGTGCACGGGCAATGCGGTTGGCATGTAACGCACCTGCCTCCCTGTGGGATGAGTTCTGCCTAACAGCCGCTTATCTCACCAATCTCACTGCGACGTCTGCCAACTATAACAAGACGCCTTTCGAACTCTGGTACAACAAAATACCCTCCCTAAGCCATCTACGTGAGATAGGGTGCCGTGCGTTTGCCCTCATTCAGACCAACAATCCGAAAATTTACCGACGTTCCACCCCCTGCACTTTGATCGGATACGCACCACACTCCAAATCTTACCGGCTATGGGACAATACAACCAACTCAGTCTTTAATTCGTTCCATGTCACATTCATCGAACACCTCGACTCTCTATCGCGGGCTCTTCTTCCAGGCACCATCATTTCCCTCGATCCTGGCGCTCCGCCTAGTTGGGATGTCCCACATCCTGATTTGTCTCCGCAGCGCCACTCTTCCCTTCCCTCGTCTTCTAATACGCCACACTTCACCTCGTCTGGGCCTCTCTTCCCTGCCCCCAATCCGACTCCTGTGCCACCTGAACCCCCTATCGCCGCTCCAGATGTTCTCTCGCCCCCTTTGCCTGCTGTACCCCCATCCCCACCTCCACTTCGTCGCTCACGAGTTCTTACTGCTGCTTTCCTTGATGAGTTCTCCCCTCTCGCCGCTTCCCACTCGCTGTTCCCTCTCTCGCTCGCTGACCCTTCTCCCTCGGTTGACCATGTACTCTCTGCTCTCGTGGATGGATCCTTGGAGCCCGTCCTCGACTCCGGGGACGACCCGTCCTGGGCAGAAGCTGTGCAGTCACCGGAGAGAGAATTCTGGATCGCAGGTGCTCGTGATGAGATCAAAAGTCTCCAAGACCTTCAGGTCTTTGTGCTCGTTCCTCGCTCTGCAGTCCCTTCTGATCGTCGCCCTATGCGTGGGAAACTCGTCTGCAAACGCAAACGTGACGACTCTAGCAACATTACTCGCTACAAAGTACGCTACGTAGCCAAGGGCTACGCTCAACGCTATGGCATAGTTTACGACAAAACTACCGCACCTACTGCCCGTCTGGAATCCTTCCGCTTGCTTCTCCACCTCGCCGTGTCCCTCAACTGGGATATCCACCAATTCGACGTCAAGACTATTAAAATTCGGAATGTCTAGCACGTATGTGTAAGCCTCAGCTATGAGAACAAAAGCTAGATTTGTATACCTAGCACGTATGTGTAAGCTAAGTACAGCCAGTATCGTAGGTGATTCGGAAGTATATGGTGTACTCACCCTCAGCTATGAGAACAAAAGCTGAGGGTGGGGGAATGAGAGCGTCCATGTATAAATACTATGGTAGTACAGCTAAGTGACGTTGATGACGTCAGTCAGTCCACCAGTCTGCTGCGTCATCTTCAATAAAGACTGCCTTCCTTAATGGCATCTTGCCTGACGATGAAATTGCCTACATGGAACAGCCCACTGGTTTTGAGGAGCCTGGTAAGGAAGACTGGGTATGGCGACTGATGCGTAGCATCTACGGCTTACCTATTGCTCACTACCATGCAACGAGGAGGACTGTGAAAGACTACGACGCATTCCATGACGCACGGTACAATGACGTCACATAGTAGTTCACCCATCGTACTTATACGCGATCACTCGCCTCCCCCATTACCCTCAGCTCTTTATCTCTGAGTCTGAGGTTCACGCTTCGTGCTAGGTTTTAATAACTACAAGGACTCGCCCACTAACCATGGGACGCAGCGTGCTATTCTACGAATTTGTTCCTAGTACTTGACCTGATCGTGCTTGAAACTGATCAATCCTACATTCCAATCAACATCCACTGGCAGTAACATGGGATGAGGCAATCGAACCACCCTACTACCCAAGCCAGTCCTGACGCCAACATAGACACCACTGGCACACAACATCCCATGAGAAGCCCGAGTGTGCTGCACTGCAAAAGACGAGGGGGTTATAGTTTATGTCGGTTGTGAGTACACACTGGCAGAACTCACGGATAACTGCGGATCACGCGCCGTAGTGAATGAAGTTCACCCATCGCTCTAGCGTGACGCCCTTCGTACTCCGCAACTTCCTGACCGCATGCCTCAGTGCCTTCGCCGATTTCTCATGACATGGTACCTCTTTCCGTCGAGATAGCATTGAATGATAAAAATGGTGAGCCAGGTCGCGTCCGTCGGTGTCCGCCATCGCCCACATCGTCCCCACCGCACTCCGGAATCCACAGTATTGTACTGCTGCGGCGAGGTGCAGTCCCTCGTCGTCGATGCTCTCTTCAGTCAGCTCAGCCGTGTGACAAGCCGCGAGGAAGGCAACTTCTGCGGCAGGCAGTCGAGACTGCACAATGTCCAGCAGCGTAAGGTGTTCGTCTCCGTGAAGCTTGAACGAGGCATCGAATGGCTTCCCAGTCTCCAGGCCACCGTGACACGCAAAGTGAACAAGTTGGTGACGTTTGAGACCCCCGATCACTGCAGCGGTAGTCGCGTCTTGGAGGATAAGACTTTCCACCTCGATGTCAAGCCCCTGTATCACCTCGATCTCACCCTTCACGCCTGGAAGAGATTTGTCTGGTTGTGCCACAAGGAGTAACGAGGGATTGGACGGTTGTATGTCAAGCTTGCGAGACTCGACGAGAGCAGAGAGTGTGGAGGTGTATGAAGGGATGTATATGTCCAAAAAATATCGTTTCAAGCCATCACCGGACGGAATGGGGCCCATCGCGTGGAGAGGAAGAGAACAGAACACGGATGTTGGACACAACCAAATCCGAGATTGCTCTGGCACCTCCAATTCGTGGAGTCTTTCGATGACTGGTTGGCCAACAAGTTTATAAAGGTCCGCGAGGACAGAAGCTAGAGCATGTTTGTATTCCTTTGAATTGAGACCCGATTTCTTCCGCGCGTCCAGTAGTCTATCCTTGAGTCCGTTCGCGTGATCGTAGAAGCCCTTGGAGGTGGGTATGAGGGAAGGAGGAGAGTCGTGGAGGAGAATGAGGATGTCCGAACGATATACACTATGGTTAATAATAATGATTGGCCCACCAGAAGCGGCAGAGCGCAGGGTGTCAAATGAAGGTGCCGTCAAGAAGTTGTCGAAACCCGGCAAGGTTTGGACTTGAGAAATAATTTTTTCGCGTTCCTCCAAAAGTTTCCGTTGCTTCATCAGAAGACGACCGAATGGGTCTGTACCATCACTATCCTCGGTCCCGCCACCATCAATTCCTGTGTTCCGGCTTGGCAAGACTGACATAGTCAAATTCTCGAGGTCCCGGTTGATCGCTGCCCATTTCTCCGCCAAAAGTGGGTCGACCGAGGAAAGTTGATTGACTGAATTATGGAAACCACGCAGCTCAGACCAGAACAGAGCCCTCCCTCGTTCGAGGGTCTCAATGGCCTGCTCGAGTTGACCCTTGTCAACCTGATACGACGCGTAGTCCAGCGGCATCTGGGAGACCCGATTCATCGCAACGAGATGAGCATGTTGTAGTTGGAGATTCGGCGCAAACATGACTGCATCCTGCATCAATGACATGGCCTTTTCATACGCCGTTGGGATGGAGGGGTGACCGATGGCCCGCGACCACCATGCCCACGTATATGAATACTCGAGACGGTTGGGTATTGACATGAATCCATTGTCCGCTGCCAGGCAGAAAACTTCATCCATGATTCGTGCGGTTTCAGGAATGTCCTGATTGCCAAGAGGTGACGTGAAGTGCCTGAATAAAGACGAGATTAGCCTCTTTGTTATTTCGGCGCCAAACGTTTGTCCCGATGGAACTTCGAGAGCACCACGCAGCAAGGTAATAGATTCATTAAGATTCTCGTTTTTGTGGGTGCACTCATATGAGAGTCGGAGAAGTTCGGCGAGGCAAGCAGCCGCGTCAATTGACAATAGAGTATTTGGAGGAAATAAGTCCAGTAGCAATCGACTATACTTGATGGCTTCTTCGATGTCCGTGGTGTCGTGGGTGAGATGACTCTTGATACGATACGATTCCACTAGCTTGTTGAGACATCGTCTGTAGTCGCAGGTCCCTGGGCGAAGCGTCGAGAGAATGTCTTGAAGATGCTGAATACTCATCTCCACCGCTTCCTTCGAATGAGAATCCGAGATAGAGATATCCCCACCAGGTGCGTCCAGGCCCCACGGGGGATAAGGGTCGTCGATTTTGAGGTTTAGGGAAAGTGCCTCCTGAAGGGCTGACGCATCGGCAACACCAAAACATTCGAAGCGCCGATTTTCAATTGCCTTCAGAGACTTGATCTGAACGTCGTGATGGATGTCGGATAAGGAGGGGGAACGAAAATGAGATATCGCTTCCTCTACATACTCCGGTTTCCCATTATTCATCGATCGGTGGGTCGCAAGCATTGTAATCAGAACCGAAGATACCTCCTTCTCATAATCGAGGCAAAGTTTGGGACGCCAGGAATCGATGAGCCTATTTAGGATCGCTGTTGCCACCTTGAAATCGTCATCCACGCACAATTCAAAGAAACGAAATGCATGTGAAGTGGCAAGTACGACAGAAAGCATGCGAGAATTTGGCCAGCGCATGCTCGCCTCCCGTAAGGATGTGATATACCGGTCTGAAAGTGTCACATGGGCTCTGCCACATGCAATAATACCCATGTTCAGGGATAAAAGGTTATCGTTTGTGACTTTTGCCGAAACATCCACGGTGAGGAGTTCGCGGCAGATGGCGATCATCTCTTCAATATCCCGCATCCCCTCGCTGCACTCCAATTCAAACCGAAAAACCAATACATCCATGAGTTTTGCCATCACCTGAATTTGTGAGATGTCACAGTCGTCAAGAGGCTGGCCTCGGAGATAACGGAGATATTTGATGGCATGATGGGTATCGTGGGGCTGCCTGGACTTCCTGGAGCGTAGTAGAAGGGCGGATGTGAAGTGAAACAACATATCAGTGGTATTAGCAATCTTTTCGTCCCAGGGGTGAAGTGGGAGAAGGATTGCTTCAGTGAAATAAAGGATAGACTGCTCCAAGTCTTCGTCGTCATTCCGGTCTGATAACTCGTAGCGATGGAATCGCGCATACGCCAGATAGAAGAGTGCGATAGGGCGTGCAGGATGGGGTCGAGTTCGCTGCAAGAGCATATCCTGAAGTTCAGAGATATTGTCATTTAGTTCACGGACGAGGTCTACAAAAAACCACAGTAAGATACCATGAAATATATAGACATTGGAACGGTCGAGAATATCCTTGAAACCTACCTTGTGGGGTATCCATGATTCAAGGCTCAAAAGTAGGAACGATAAACAGCAGGCCAGATGACCGCTTGGAGTTGAGATACTTAAAAGCAAGAAATATGTACAGTTGGTCCGCAGACCGTTGCCGTTGTCATGCAGAATATGAGACGGCAACAAAGATCACCACCCACCAACATCTTTCCGCTAGAAGTTCCAGGTACACAACCTTACATATCTGGACCGACTGGACGGCTACCAGGCGTGAAGTTATTGATAAAGGAGGGACGGCAAATCAGCCTGTGATTTAGGAGTTTTGCAGAGGGAGGTTCTCACCTTTCCAGAGCACACTCGGCTCTTAAATCAATCCAGTCTGAGAACAACCAGCCATAGATCTCAATGCGTCAAGACGGGCAATGCCCATCCCAGCGTTTAGCAAGTGGTAACCGTTCGGATATGTGTTCCTTGCAATAATTTCTGATTCCAGAAGTGCGGTCATCGCCAGTCATGGCAGTGTTTTGTATTGTAGGTAGGGCGCTAGTACCTGGTAGATTGGCTACCCAACTATAAAGTGCATAGAATCTGTCGTCATAATATGGTAGATTAGCGCATTAGCCCCCATGGCGGGATGAAAACCATTTTAACGAGTAGATGGACTTGATTTATACAACAACGTATTGAATGCTTTTCAGCTGGTGTGCGCGCCCCTACGGGTGAGAGGTAAGGCAGCACCCAGAACTACTCGACCAGAATCAAGCGCCACAGCGAACGAAGTTCACCCATCGCTGACCCCGTTAGTGTTAGTTCTCCGCAACTTCCTCACACAGCACTTCTCAGTTCCTTGATTTTTCCTAATGTGAGACCTCCTCTATCTTCCTAGAGAGCATCGGCTGATAAAAATGGTGAGCCAGGCCGCGTCCATCAGTGTCCGCCATCGCCCACACCGTCTTTACTAGTAGAGCGCTCCAGAAGCCACAGTATTGTACTACCGCAGCGAGCTGCAGTCCCTCGTCGTCGAGCTCAGCCGCGTGAAAAGCTGAGAGAAACTTGAAGGCAAAATCGAGTAGGAGCTGGGAGCAGAATTCCCACCAGTCACCGTGGCTCAGAGCACACTTGGTTCTGAATTTATCCCGGTCCGAAAGAAACCACCGGTAATCGGGGTCCCAATGGACCACTGCCATGGCAGGGTTTGACCGGTAGGGAATGGTCTATTGTGTTCTTATGATCGCCGCCAGAAGAACACGCCTGGCTGCAGGCGACCAAGCCGGACTCATTTCATTGGTTGCGGTGATGGTAATCGATGATCAGTGATGCTATGCTACAGTCCCTGCGGCTAAGCAACTCGATCGACTTTCACATTAATGGCGAAGGAAAGCTAGAACAAAGATCGATGGATGGATGCAATATTATACAACAATATATCGAATGCTTTTACTGTAAAATGCGATCCAACTCGGTCTGACTGGATGCACGGCGTGTGTGAAATGAAGGTTTATCGTACCAGAATGATAATACATGAATAAATAGACGTGTCAATTTTATTCTACACCGTCACTGGTGAATAGAGAACCTGGGATGCTACTCTTGAGGCAGACACCCACGCAGCTAGACGGCTTCGTCACCCGCACCAGAGTGGGAGGAACCCGTCGTACTCTCGCTTGTCCCTGCGCGCACATTATCCTGTGCACTTGCAGAGGCACGCGCTGGTTTGCGCACACGGTCTCCAATGTGTTTGATCGCCCGCGAGCGCCCACGCTCCCGTTCGGCCACCGGAACACGACGGCGTATCGCCACGGCGGGCGCCTTGCCCTTCCAGACGTGCGGAGATTTTGTACTTACAAGGAAAGTTGTACCGAGCGCTACGAGCACGAGTGCGGCTGCGAGCACAAAAACCGCTTCGGGTAACCCTGCGACGGTCGTTGAGTAGACCATGCCGAACAAGAGTGACTGCAAGTGAGGGTACGGCAGAAGACTTCTCAGAATGGAATGGAGGAACTGAAAGAGGACTAAAGGATGAGCTCACAGCGAGGATCTGCCCAAATGCGGCGAGCATGCTCAAGCCTCCGAAGAGAGCACCAATCTCTGGGCTACTCGGTCGTGAGCGCTGCAGGATGCAAATGGCGAGGCTATGCAGCGCGGGGGTAGCGCCAGCGGCAAGGGCGGAGATGCTAGTGACCAAGGTAAATATAAGAGGGGACGGGGAAAGGCGCAACGCGACGAGAGAGTGTGATAATATGTCAAGGAGGAGAGAACCCCGTGCGACATTAAGATCGAAGGTGATAGAACGCGCGAGGTGTGCAGATGTAAGACTTGATGGGGATTCGGAGACGGGTACGGAAGGTACCAGAGAAGTTGGTTTGAAAGTGGCAATAAGGACTGGTGGGGTAGATCATTACAAGTAGAATAGACTCCTTGGCGATACGCACATGGCATAAGTAGAAGGGTGTGGAGTGCTCGCACAGCTCCGATGAAACTGATATAGTAACCCAGCTAACCCAAAGTCAGTTCTCTTTGCTTGAAGAGTGCTAAGACAAACGCGCCTGCTCTGCACCCCAGCCAAACATGTGCTCCGCATACAGATATTTAAGTTGAAAGACGCCCTGCAGGAGGGAGAAAGGTTTAAATTCGACGTTCAATATCATCCAAGAGCGTCGAATTACGCACGCCAGCAAGAAACAGTAGAAATATGCTTGTGGCAAGCCACAACATACTCGAGTCTTGTTGCATACGACCATTCACCACGCGCCTCCGAGGGGCAAAAACAGCCAGTGGTGCCAGAATTCGCTTGAGAAAAGATGTATTCTGCATGGCAAGAAAGGAGGTGTCAACCTCTTGCGCCGCGAGTTGCCTTGCTTTGTCTAACGACTCGGGGATGACGAGCAAGGCCAGGACCAGGTTCATGATGCTACATAAAATCGCAGCCGAGAACACTGCAGTCACAGAATTCATTTCACGGTGCCGCCGACCTAAAGATCGAATCTGGAGCAGGGGGTGCCGGATGAGGAAGGCGCCGAGAGTCGGCCCGAGCGAGAAGCCGACATAAGATACGCCTAAAAATCGCGAAAATATGTGAGCGCGTGAGCCGTCGGAAGTGCAGTCGGAGATATATGCCGAGATGGCTGCTTGGAGCGCCGCCTGCCCGCCAAGGATACCCTCCACAATGGGGGCAAACAGGAGGAGCTTATAACTGTGACGAGAAAGCGGTGAGGATGTGGCCGACGCGAATGCAAACGCGAGATCACTGTGAATGGAGGTGAGAGAGTGTGGGAGGAAACGTATGGATGAGGGTATATACGTGGTGAGGAGGCCGAGGGTGGAGGCCGCGAGAACCTTTGTCCGACCGTGGTTCTGACCATAATGTCCCCACCATGTGGTGCTGCATACGCTAATTAAACCGGTGATTGTGGCCATCATGGTCTGCAGACGTGCAGCACCTGCCTGCACGGCAGGGTCCGAGAGACAGTCTTGGGACAGATACTTCCCCGGGCCCTCGGTACTATCGTGTCCTCGGTGTTTTGAGAGATGCGGGAAATAGATAGGAATAGGAGGGGGAGGAATGTGTTGCGGGCCAAGAACCGGTGACAAAAGAAGACTAGAAGGAAGCATATCTCCAGACGGACCGTAGTGTTGTCGTTGATGCAGTGCATTGCAAGAGAGCTGAGTGTAAACCTGCACACGTGGTGCGAGGGTCATACCACGCTGAAAACGAAACATCAGATCAGGGGGGAGCAATGCAGTCGTTGTTGGTGTACCACAAGGGAAGCAATCATTGCGATCGGGACAATCCTTGTGAAATTAAAGAATGTCAGCGAAGCAGGAAGTGAGTAAATGAGTTGGGAACGCTGACCATAATGGCCGGGAACGATAGAATGGCTTCTTAGCGGGACGATCAGCAGGCAGGAGAGGGTCTGTTTCTGAGGTCTGCAAATACAGGTCCATGGTATTATTCTGAGATGTACAGAGAGCGTGTTGGATATTTGAGAGATGGAAGTCGAGGAGAAACGAGTGGGATGTGTTGAAGGGATGAGCGAGTGAGTCCGCAGGATATGGTGTTCAAAGAGCCCGCTTTATAGATGGAGAAAAGAGGGGGAGAGGGGGACAACGTGGCTGAGGGTAGGCAATGTGCACAGTGAGTGGAGGTGACATGATAGGCGTGAAGGCGGAGGTGGCCACCAAGGAGGGATTGCCCTGCTTAGGTAATGCATAGGGAATGAATCGATTCTTTCTTCGGTGCGGTCGCCGGTCGCCGGTCGGGAGCATGTTTGTCTTTCTTGTTGCCCACAACGCCAACGCCTCCTCGTCCCTCTCCGCCTCCGACCCATCATTTCCCCCTCAGTCATGGACTCGGATCCCCCCAGTCCATCGTCTCTACAAATCCCTCATCACAATGCCGTCGCTGGCCCTTCCTCAATCCCTCTAATCCCTTCCCCTTTCTTCCTTCAATCAGGTCCGTATCATTTCCTTCTAACCTTAACTAGCTCTCCATCTCTCCCTCTTTCCCACCAGCCGCCCCCCGTCCTTCCCACCTTCTCGAGAGCACACAAGACCTCATCTCTAGATTTCATCTCCTAACTGCCTATGACAAGTTTGTTCGCCCCTTCATCTCTCAAGAGCACGAGCCCCACACTACCCACTTACCTGCAACGCCCGCCATTACGCCCTCCCCCGACAAGGGAAAAGGAAAGGAACGCGACCCCGGCACCCCTACCATTGCATCCGCTGCAACTCCAGGCACACATCATGATCCGGACGATGACGAAGGGAGGGATGGAAAGAAAAAGAAAAACACCTATAGACACCTCATCAAAGGCATTCCAGGTGCTTACAACTCCTCCCCTGCTCTCTCCCATTTCTCTTCTCCCAAACCTCCATTTCTCGCTCCACTGACTCAGTTCCCGTCCAGGCAAACATTCCGTGAAGAAGGATGATTTCTTAACTACTATTGTTCAAGTCCCCCCAAAGCAGCACATACCAATATCACCTTTCGATCCCCGTACTCAAACCGAAGCGTTTACAGTCTCATTAGAGGGTCTCAAAGGCGTACGTTCATTTTTATGCCTCATCGACCAGAGTTGAGTTCGAATTACTCCAGTGGAATATCCATGCCCTCGTTCCCGAGTCTACACAGGCACGTGAAGACAGAAAGAAGCGGGTGCGTGCCAGGGTCGCAGATCATCTCCGACCTGCCAATCTGATACGTCTCTTCCGTTTGTAGAAAGAACTCAAAAAGTTGGCTAAAGCCCAGGGCTCAGTTGTCCCACTTTCGGCCGGCACCCCTCTACCCTCAACTCCTGCAGCTGCACCGACGCCAACGCAGCCACCTGCGCAACCACCACGTACGAGTACCCCCATACCAGCTCCCCGTGGTATCAAACGCGAGTTCGAGGATAGTGTTCTCGCGCAACCCAACACGCAGGGCCCGGGCCCGGCCACAGTTAGTAGTAGTGGTAGCGTAACGCCAACGTCGGGCCAAGTGCAAAGACCGGGTGCAGCAAAAGCGGGCGTACCTGGCGCGCGGCCTCGGCCAGTCAAAAAGCAGCGCATAGTAAGTCATGACTTCCCTTATTCACAACCTCGCAGAGTTCGGGGGAGGGGTCACCAAGCAGGCTCACGTCTATACGTGATCCCTTCCAGCTGCACTGGTATCATCGGTCTTGTCTTCCCGGTGGCTACTTTTGTAGTCCGGACCTTGTGTTGCTGACCTTTGTTTGCCCGTCCCTAACAGGACATGCAGGGCCAAGCGAGAGACATGCACCCGCTTCCACCAATACAACAACCTACTCCGCAGGGTGTGTGATGGTGTCCAAGAACAGGTTTCTGTCCTCACTCGAATTGGTGCATCGTAATTTACCGTCTGGCCGGGAGCATCAGCATGTCGTTACGCTACGTGAATGTTCAGCCAAGCCCAGAGCTAGATCATCCCACCACTTCCTCGCGTGGAGCCCGCTTGTCTTCTGTTAACTGGAACAAGTTGAATCCTGTCATCTGCCCACCCAACGCTTCTGCCGATCCTCACATGCACCCTCGAACGCACAACCATCTGCGTCCCTCTTCCCTCCCACCCCCCCTTCCCGCCCACCTTCCGAATCATCTGCCGAATATGCCTTACATGTGAAATCAATCGCACTTCCGCCCATCCCTCCATCTCCATAATCCGTAATCTCGTAAGCACCATTCATTCGTTCCCATACACGGCAGGGTACGGCGTGTACGTTTAGTACGTGCACTATATTCTACTCCCAATCAATTTGCAGCAACTTTCATTTGATGCGGTCTCGGTCAATGCGTTGAGGTGTCTGACCATCAATTCTACTCTTCCATCATAATGGTTTAGTAAGCTGACGTCCTACATTCAATCCTTCACCGTCTTTTTTTTTTGCTTTTCCTGTCTACATGCGTGCATATGGACGTTCCCAGTTGTCCGAGTTTCGAAATCGTGGCAGTTACTCTAGATAGTATTTAGTCAGTCCTGCGACGCGGTGGTGGCTCGATAGTGTTCGTTAGTGATTGAATCAGCAAGGATGCGTCCGAGCACTCTGCAGGTTCAGCAGTGGGTTCGCGGCACCAGCACCACACACCTGTACTACCCTTTTCTCAGAGCCCACGTTTATTTCCGCCTCAACCGCCTCAACTATCAGGGCACGGGAGCTGTCCGACGCGGACGTGGTCTGTGAGATTTGCTGGTGCGAAGGAACTTTAAATCGAACTAGTTCGATTCATGAATGATGATATAGAACCTTAAGGACGAAGTGCATGGTAGTGCCAGGAGATGAAACGGCGACAACTAGATGCAGTCTACATTACAGTAATGTCTACACGTACGTTGGAAACGAGGTGTATGCTAAACGGGGTGCCTCGACCGATACTCGACCTGGTCCCACGTCCCAGGCCTAACTGGGGGGTATAGCGCCATATGGGTGGGACCTCGTTGCGGCTTCTTGGCGGGGTTACGTACCGCCTATGCGGGGCTCGCCGGCCGTTTCTTTACGAATGGGAAATGAACCGACGTGACATCTTTTCCCTCCTCTTGCGCGGACTCGTGGCCCAGACCTTTCCTTTTTTTTTTTTTTTAAAAAAGAAAAAAAGAACCTGCGTCAAATGTCGGGGAGTAACAGTCTGTCGGCTGCCGCAAGATTACACGTCGTCAAGGCGGACCCTTCCGATGATATCAAGTCGCGTTCACCATCGACGCAAGAGAGGGGCCAAGTCAAGGCAAAAGGAAAAGGAAAAGGAAAAGGAAAAGGAAAAGGAAAAGGAAAAGGAAAAGGAAAAGGAAAAGCCGAGGGGATGGGAAAGGGCAAGGGCAAGGCGGGGGGGAACCACGTACGTGACGGTTCTGGTTCTCCCGCGTCCGCGCCTGCGCCCGCGCGCGAGCCGGCTGGCAGGCAAGAAGCTGATGATCATTGGGATGATTTGCGCCGCGCGTGGGCGGGGGAACTTTCACAGGCTAATAATGGGGGCGGTGGCAGCAGAGGAGGAAGCCAAGGGACGCATAATCACACCTCCGGCGGTCATCAGCATCAGCATCGTCCTGATGGCCAGCGGTCCGAATCGGGGCCTGTGCAAAGTAGAAGGGGTGGTGGTGGTGGTGGTGGTGGTGGTGGCAGAGGAAGCCAAGGAACACACAACCACAATCACACGAACAATCATCACCATCACCATCGTTCTGATGACCAGCGATCCAAGTCCTTACCCGCGCAAGGCAGAAGGGCCCGTGGTGGTGGCGGTAGTAGTGGCGGACACGTCCACGCAAGCCAGAAGCGCAAAGCGACGGCGACGAATACGAATACGAACACGAATGGTACTACGGACGACGACGACGGACGCGCGTCCAAGCGGCACAAGCGCGACGAGAGGCAGCCAAGCGCGGGCCCGAGTGGTGCGCGGCCGCATCCCGATTTTTGGCATCCCGACGGCTCCGTCATCGTCGAGGTGGAGAAGACCAAGTTTAGCCTGCACCAATCGACGCTGCAGAAGCACTCTGCCTACTTCGCTTCCGCGTTCGGCGAAAGGAATGGGGTGGACCAGCACCACCGGCGTGGCAGCAGCGGACGTGCGACGTACCTCGAGGTCGAAGTCGACGAGCGGAACTCGAACGGACACCTCCCCGTTTATCGCGTTTCCGAGACGACGGCGGAAGACTTTGCGATGTTGTTGAGCGTGATCGAAGAGCCAATGTGTGTCTGTGTTTTTTTTTTGTTTTTTCGTCCTGTACCGCCTTGGGCATTGAACTACTGTTTACTTAACTTTTTTTTTTCTGGGGGGATCGTAGCACGTACGCGGATGAGACGCCGCCAATGCCCATCCTTGCTGGTGTCCTGCGTGCAGCGCGTGCACTCTCCTTTGACGCGCAACGCAAATGGGCCGAGCGCATCTTCGATCGCATGTGGCCGGCGACGCTCGACACCCTCACGGCGGACCCAATTCCGCACGCGGCCGTGGCGCTCGCCCTCGCGCGCACCTGCGGTCTGCGCAGTGTGCAGAAGCGCGCGAGCTACGAGCTACTACGGATGCCGACGTTCGGGCAGACCGTCACGGCCTCCGTGGCGGTGGGCAAGAGGAGGGGCGCGGATGCGGGCTTGGACGAGCCGCCCCGCGCCGATCTGCTAAGGTTACTTCATGCGCGAGAGCAGCTTTGTCTCGCTTGGGCAGAGGTTGCCGGGAAGGCACCGACGGAGTTTGCTTGTCCGCGTGGCACGCAGATGCAGATGCCGCCTGAACGCGGTGGTGGCAGCAGCAGCAGCAGCAGCAACGGGGTCGTCTGCGCGTCTGCGAATGTGGACCGCGTGCATGCCCGCTGGGCAGAGCTAATTCATACAAGCGGATTGTATGCACAACGGATGGTCGACCCGTTGACGGGCCTGCAGGAGCTCGTGGGGATTTCGTGGAAGGATGAGGGGTTCTGCAAGAAATGCGTGACGGCGAGGAAGAACGCGTGGGATGGGCTCAGGAGCAGGCTATGGGACGATCTGGATGTGTGGTTGGAGTTGTCGTTGACCGCTGAGTAGGGCGAAGGTGTGTGAACCTGCCAGCTTTTGTACGATGTGTTCTTTGCACGTCTTTCTCATCCATCCATTCTCCAGCACACACAAACCCAAAATCATGCCCGAATGAGAAGGTCTATGTTCCATGTTGAGAGGTTCAGTGTTCCAAGGGAAAGGTGGTTCTTGAGTGCAGACACACACCGCTGGATCCCACCCCCGCGTAGCCCATTTTAATTTACACTACTCGTGCCGTAAATGAGATGAGCTGAGGCAACGTGGCCGGAATTACCCGTTCGGTGCGCGTTCGCTTGGCACGTTCAAGTGCGCAGCTGCACGGAATCCTCTCATCAGTGGCAGTACTTTCAAGTGCAATTGTCTTATGAACCTATAATTCCGTTCACTTTCCTCCTATCTTATTTTCTCTCACCTCCCCAACCTTCCGAAGACTGTGGGCCTTTTCTCTCGCCGCAAATAATCCACGCCTTCCCTTCGAGACCGTCACATTCCAACATTTTACAACAATCCACTTAATTCTCAAAACCCATAGACACGCACTCTCTCCATGCAAGCGACAGATGGTTCACCTTCGGAGATAGAAGGAACCGTACATGGCTTTGTTCAAGCGTTCTCTATGATCATCGTTTCCGAGATTGGTGACAAAACCTTTCTCATCGCGGCCATTCTGGCAATGCGACACCCACGCATCGTCGTTTTCGCTGGTGCATTGGGCTCGCTCGTGGTCATGTCGATCCTCTCTGCCGCGATGGGCCACATCCTCCCCACGTTAATCCCGAAACGCTGGACCCAACTCGCGGCCGGCGTGCTATTTATCGTCTTTGGGGCCAAGTTATTCCGTGAGGAAAGGACATGCCCGGTGGGAACGAGAAAGTCCTCGAGGAGATGCGCGAGGCGGAGGAGGAAATTAATGAAGACGTCGCCGAGCACGATGGCACCGGGCGGGTGACGGCCAACGGCGACGTGATTCCACTCGAAGAAATCGAGGCAGGCCATGTCGCGAATGGCGATGCACGAGAGATGCCGAGATCTCCTTCTGCCCTGAGGGAGATGCTCGACGGCACACGAAACCTGTGCAGTTTTTTTCTGGACCAGTGTTCGTGCAAGTATTCGTGCTTACATTCTTAGGGGAGTGGGGTGACAGAAGCCAAATTGCCACAATCATGCTAGCTGCTGCCATGTGAGCTGCTGGAGCCGCATCCATCCGTGTTTGTATGCTAACTTATGCGCCCATTGTTTATAGAATGTATACATTGTCGCATTCGGAACGATCGTTGGACATACATTCTGCACCGCACTTGCCGTCATTGCGGGCCGCTATGTTTCCACAAAAATTTCAGCTAAGCACAGTATGCATTACATTCCACTGGTGCCGGCTTTTGGCTTGGCTTAACCCCTCTGTCTGCAGTCACGCTGGGTGGAGCAGCCTTATTCCTCTGCTTTGGCCTGATCTACCTCTATGAAGCCAGCCAAGTGGCCGATTTTGACCCCCTTGATCATATACCCAGGGGGTAAGAGAATGTACCAACTAGATACACCATCTCGTTACGTGATCAGACTTGATATACCGCCGCCTAATTCCATTGCATTCCTCTGACGACACGCAAACTCCACCAACGGATTCTGATGATGTCAATGACAGCGTAAGAAGTGGCAACTAACGGCTTGCTTGAATATAAAATTGCTGCTGCATGGCGACTTGACCGTCATCTCACCCACACAATCCACTCATCAATATGGCTAACTACGATGCAAACTACAACCCCGGTGCAGACCCTCGCTTCGACGACGCTCCTTTCACCGGTGAGGAGGATGCTGAAGACTATGCCGAAGACGTTGTTGGCGCAGACACATCCGCCGAGACAGCCGCTCGGGAGGATCGCGACGCGACGCTAACAGATTCGCAGGAACGCCCTTCTAAATGTATGTGGATTTCAAATATATTCAGGAAGGACCTAATTAATGAGGCGTGGCAGTTGAGGTCGACTCCTTACTGAGTGATGTCCGCGAAGACGAACGAAATGTCAGAGGAGGTACGAGAGGAAGGAAGGTGGATGCTTATAAGCAGGAACGTGAGCTCGACGACCACCCGGACCTCGCTACTCAAAACGACGATGTATAAACCAGGGACGCAGTCAAAGCCTGCGGGGGCTCGCTAGGTCGATAGACAGGTCCATTCACGAATAATATATCTTGGTATATCACAACTTAAGTCCATTCGTATGTACGGGCTATGTCTTCCAATTGGAAGAATTTCCCACCTGATTTACATTATATTTCGTGATTTTTTGCCAGCGCATGCGCCCGACAGGGGCTGGTAAGACCCGGGAAGCTACGTTGTAAGCGAAAAGACACGCTGATTCGTAAGCAAATGGGTGTGAGGCGTTCCAGCAGGTTACGAGTAGCGAAAGCACAGCTGAACGCGACGTCGAAAACAACTGCAGTTGTTACAATCATATATGACATTGCAGCCTCCATGTGCATGAGAAGTTAAGGAGAGAGAGAGCAACGTATGGACGATCAGTAGGGGATTTGAGGAATGGAAAGATTTGTAAGCAACTTTGCCGAGTGAGAAATGCGCCGTCAAAACGGTGTTGGAACTCAATGAATTTAGAGACGGGCATATGTAACGTCGCGCCGGCGATGCACACGTAAAGTTATGGAGGAATAGAGGGTCGCATGCACGACCCACGGCGAATCTTTGGAACGTCACCCGCCATTTCTCGAATTTCATTTCGACATTTCATTTCCTGGGCATTCAGCCCTGTGAGCGATTAAATGCGAGCTCCGCTCGCAATAAGTCAGGGGACCCCTGTTGTCTGGTCGGCAAATCCCGATTAGTATCGTAGCACACTTCGCCCTAAATGGGCTGAGTTCTTCGAATAGAGTCTTCACATTTTACTTTGCGCAGCGATACCTACGTTTTCTCTCAGGGCGGAAGCACGCCAGGCATGGAAAGTATGCAGGCCGTCCACGTTGCTGAACGTGGAGATATTCACAAATCTTGTCGGGCTCTCGAGGTCATCGTTAATCTCCTGGACGATTATAGCGAAGCTGCGCGCGCCATTGTGACCTTGCACAAGAAGCTTTCCAAGGCATTGAAGGACGCCTCCTCCGTGAAACCCACGGGAGAGGTCCCGGGTGCGTTGTCATCTACCTTGAACACTGCCGTAGACGAATCGTAAGTCAGGCAATGCGTTTAGCGCCAGCGCTAGTGTCTTCGAAGTGCTTAGCGATGTAGACGCGAAGTTTTCAAAGTTTGTGGATAAGGAGTGTGATGCCATTAATGGAGAGGTGAAGAAATGGTTCAAGAGACTTGCGGTATGTCGCCCCGCGTCATTCAATGCTTCAAGTTGTGGGGAGGCGTTGATGCCTCCATACAGAAAGAGGAGAAGGCTCATGACGAAAAGATAGCAAATGCCAACGCCAAAATCAAACAGGCAGGTACGTCTGCATCGTATGCGATTATTACTCGCGTTCCGACGCTAGTATCAGGCCAGTTGTACGAAAAGAAAGCGAAGAGAAACGCCTTTGACGCTCCGGAGGAGCACAACCGTTATATAAACTTACTGAGTACCCTTGGTCCGGAGATATCCCAAACCAAGTAGTATGTCCGAGTATTCTCCCTCTTCCTTGTTGGTAACTCAAATCGCTCAGTGATCACGCCCTCGCTGTCAGCCAGAGGAACTCTGCCGTGACGTTTCAGGTCGCAGCAACGCTATCCCGAGTTGCCGAGGCGGAATGGCTGCGCACCGCTGAAGGGCTCCGGCGGTTCTCCCCGCTCATCGGACAACTCGGCGAATGGAAGGCGCTTTGTGAAGGTGGATGGACTGGGCCTGTTCCCGGAGATTTGCCGGACATAAACCAGACGCCAGATCCTCCTCGGGAAATGCGAGAAGCTGAACCCGACACCAGGGAGTTTGGTTCGTCCTCAGGCAGTCCATCTGGAGGTCGTTGTCGCTGAATTTTGTGGACTTTCTAGGCTTGCGTCCTGCCTCTGCGCGGCCCCTACCAGTTCCGGGTTCTTCAACTTCAACGGTCGAGTCTCTAAAGGTGCCCCCTGCTGTATATGATGATGGCAGCGTTCGTTCTATTGCATCTCTTGGATCTTTTCCTGAGCCTCCAAACCACTTCCCAATACCGCCCCTCACGACGAACTTCTCCAACTCGACGACCAGCTCTCCACCTATTCAGCACAGCTCACCTGTCTTACAAGGCAACGGGCAACTGCAGTCTCGAACTTCCTCGGACGTGTCTGGATCTAGTTCGGGTCCTTCCACAGCCTTACCCAGGGTGACGGAGTCGCCAAAGGAGGAAAGGGCGACTTCAGCATTGACGAATGAATACTTATCGCCCAAACTGCCCCAAGGTCAGCACACGATGCCTCTCACCGCCCCAGCCCAAGATGTCAAGAACGAGATTTCTGCGGGTGCAGAGCATTCAGGACCGAAAGCTGATGAGCCTGATGAGGTCAGGGCTGCGCCCTCTCCTCTAATCTCCAATGCCGAACCCGCGCGAAACTCACACCCGACTTCTGTGTCACCATCACCTCTTCTTCCTGTTCCTGTAACGCAGCAGCATCAGCAGGCAGATCCATCTCCTGGAACCAACTCACGCAGCAGTTCTTCTACTGGAGCTAGCAGCATGTTCAGGAGAGGAGATTACCTTGATAACCGGGAGTTTGGTGTGGATAGCTCCGCAGAAGTTGCGCAGCTCAGGGTGAGGACCCTGGACTCCACGCAGAGGCGTGTCGAGGGAAGCGAAGCCTCTAAAGGCAGTGGAAGCGTAGTTGCCGCAATCCGTGACAAATACACCCGTATTGTGAGTGTCTGTCCTTTGTTGCGCTGCCTAAGCTGCCACTTAAATTATGGTTAGACCGGACCAGCATCACCACCGCCTCGCGATCTTCCTCGTCTGCCACTTAGTGTTGCTACTATTGCGACAAAGTATCAGTCTGAAAGCAGCAATGAATCAGCCACCTCTCCTAGGTGGCAAACTAGGTCGCCTATCAATGATCTGCCGCCTCGTTCTCGTGATCCAGGGCCGAGTTCACCTCATCCGCAGCAGGTTCATCAGTTCCCGTCAATCGGCTCTGGTCGGAACGAACCGCCGGCTGACGAGCTAGCGCGGAGACGGCAGCGCATTGAAGAGCTCGAATCGCTCGAGCGACGCGAGCGAGCTTTGGAATTGAGAGCCCGTGAGCGCGAGCTTGAAGCACTTCAGCGTGAGCGTGCCGAGACGCTGCGCAGCAGAGCAGTTGACGGTTACGCGAGCGACACCTCACGCCCCAATCACACCCTGCCTCCACACAGGCAGCGGCCCCAGGGTCCGCAGCGGAGTCAGCCCCTCGCGCTATCACTCACGTCGGGCCGCTCGTATAGCACGACAAACCTTCTGCCACCTGGGCCGGAAGGCCCCGCGTCCTCCAGTGCGCAACGGGCAATCAAGGATGTACACCCTTCAAATTGTCAGTGCCCGGCATGTACGGTTGCACGCTACGCGGAGAAGCCGCTTACTACTGCGCGTCCACGCCCACAAGAGCGGGAGAAATCGAAAGGCGGGTGGATGCGACGGCTAAGCATGCCAGTCGTGAGCAACGCTTTCTCCGACGTTAAGAAGGCAGGGGCAATTGGTGGGAAAAGGGGTGGTACTGGAGTGTTCGACTCGCTCGGCCAAACAAACAGGAGCGCTGTGAGCCTTGACAGACGATGACACGGTGGATGTGAGCCGGAGGCATGTTCAGATTCACCAGGCTTTCAGGTCGAGCAGGGCATTGCATGAACGTTATTCCTCTTATTGTGTATTACGGCTAAATTGATGACATTTATCGTTATCGCCCCCATATCGCCCCATCCTCGTGACATAACAGCGGAACTTGAAGTGTTTAAGTCGGCACTTCGGGGAAATGCGTGAGGGGTATATATTCTTTGATTTGGCTTGGTTCTTCCTCCGGTGGCTCAGTGGAGCCCCCCACCTCCGCCGGTGGGCAATCACGGGGATTTAGTGCGCTGTTGTCCTACATTTGCGACCCCGCCACGCGTTCTCCTCTCTGGAGCCTTGGCGCCGTTGCGACAGCCAGGACAACAAAGCACATCCCCACTTTGTGATTGCCGTCGACCTGTCGGTGACTCATGGTGTGAGTGTAGGTGTCTTCCTTGCTCTGATGCCCGTACTTGTCTCATTGCTCTGTGCAGCGCAGGGAGGTTGAGCAAGGCTGTATTCAAATCAATTAACCCAGGCCATTCCATCTACGACACCAGGTCCTGTCTGCTGATGACGTTGCGAGGTGCTACCGCGCCCACCCGCACTCGATTAATGACCAACTCCGACATCCCACTCCTGATTGATGCGTCTCGAGGTTAATCACTGCCCGATGGTGGAATCCGCTGTAGGGCATGATAGCTTGATATCCTTGGTGGTATCAGCATTGAGGGGCCAAGTCCCCATGTGAACACTAACAGCGCTTGGTCGTTACGACGCCGAGCCCTGATGGTGTTCTGAGCACTAACAATGCTTGGTGTTACTACGCCGAGCCCTGAAGGTGTTATTTACAAATCAATTATCCCAGTTCATTCACATTCGACAGATGCCTTCTGACAATCAAGGCATCTGTCGATCACGTATACAATTACATCACATTTACTACTCTACCCTGACTACCTATGATGCTCGTAGGCCGAGCCGGGGGGACGTATTAACCCGCCAACCCTCATACAGTTTTAGCCCGATCGGGCGATTCTTCCTTCACAAGGAAGTGTGTTAGCGCTGAACAGTGCTGAGCTTTTGGTCAAATGAATTATCCCAGGTCCTTGCGTCTTGTTGTTAGTTGGTTACAACTTGTTCGCTACGTGTAGTCTTGTCAATATATGATCTGCACGTAATATTGTCTGAGGAACTCAACGACCTAAGTGCATGGATGGAGCTGTTGTTTGCCAAAGCCAGGATGCTGATGCTTACATTCAACAGGTTGTGGGACTCATACTGGCATTATCGAGCCTTTTTTGCGCCCTGTCTCAAGCTCATATTGGTCGACCTACAGCAAGGTGCAGGAACGATATTTTGAGTACGTGCAGCGCAAAATCACAACATCACATTCGAGTTATTAATACAGCTCTGATCCCCGCAGAATCACGAGTTGTCCGCATGTCCGCATGCTGCACACACATGCACGCTCTTACAGTAATGATAAATTTTTACTATAAAGAAAAAAGGGGAGCATCTATTTATCGATTCTTCCACCGCACGCCCTTCTTTTCCTTTTCGACTTGATCATCTGTGGGTGGGTCCGTCCAATTTCAGTGCCGAGTGCCTTTAGAGAGAGGTGCCACGCCAACGCCACAACATCCGCTCCCCCAACTATCTCAGCTTGGCAAGCCACGATGACACAGACGCCGCGCCGTTCGAACGAGTGATGGGAGAGTGTGTGAGACTTGATCGATTGACTTTTTTTAAATTTATTTTTGGGTTGACGGGGTTTCTTTTCTTCTTATTTAGGGAATGAATTGAATGATGGAGGGTGGTGATGGGATGGACGTGATGGGCTGCAGTCAGTCAGTCAGTCTCCCTCTCCGATGCTCCGATGGGCGAAGGGAGGATGAGGAAGCGTCGTTGAAACAAGACCGGATCTCATCAGGTAAGGCAAGGCGGCGATATATGAACGGCGCAGCCCTGCGTCGAAGCGTTGTGATGATGAGTGGGGTATAGTCGAAGGGAAAAATAAAATAAAATATTCGGTCCTGAGGTCGAAGACCGAGATGGTCGGTCGCATGGCCTCGTTCTGTGAAGTGATATCCACTTTCTAACATATATAACATTGATGGTCACATGCAGGCACATGTGCACCGCCCGATAACAGTTGAATAATAAACGTCGTGAGGTGGGGTCGGAGTCAAGGCGTGCGTCTTCCTCGGCCAGTGGCGTTATGGTCGCATCAGGGGAAGGTCATGCTCATGCTAGGGGAACGTCATATACACGTGTTGAGTACCAGACGAGCGAATGGTAGGGTCACGGATATGTGTACATTTCCCTCATTGCAGAGATACTTCTTTCATTCAGCGTACACTCAACCACCAGCCTTCCAGTAGGCAATATCACCGTCAACCACTGAGCAGCATTTAATCAATCATCACTCGAATAGGGGTAAGGGACAAGAGACCGCTCACTTTCATATGGCTTGCCCTGCTGCCTGAGTTTACCGGCGCCCTTAACAGCTGCTTCGCTTCCGTGCTCGTGTAGATCCGCATAACTCATGATTTCGCCGCAAATGAACTTGTTCTCGAAATCAGTGTGAATGACACCAGCCGCCTGTGGAGCCTTCGTTCCCCTACGGATGGTCCAGGCGCGAACTTCATCAGGTCCGCAGGTGAAATACCGAATCAACTGGGTCCACGGGACGAGTATCGGTTGTGTCAGTATAACAAGCGTCACAAAGGGCAAGATTTACATCTAGAGAGGTGTATCCAGCCTGCGTGATCTTGCCCAATGCGCTGGTTGCGCCGATGTTCTTTTCTTCCTCGGTCTTCTCTTCAGCGGCCAAAGGCGCAAGACGCTCCTCTAGTGCAACGGAGAAAGGAATGAGTGGGTCACCAGGGTTGTTAGCGTCGATCCAAGCTTTGATTCGGGGCAACCTGAGGGAGTCTAAATCAACATGGTCCATACACAAACGGTCATCAATGTGGACTTACCATTTATTTTTCTTGCGGATATAATCCTTCTCAGAAAGGTTGACCAGATATGTAACAGGTTTGGCTGTGAGGAGGGAAAGACCATTCACGACGTCAATCTAAGCACGAAAGTGACGTTAGTATTCAAATCATTTTAGACGGGCCAATGATATCAGGTTGTGCTCAGAAGGAAGGTTATCTCACGGGCATACTGGGGCGTTACTCCCGCCTCGATGAGCTGGGTTTGATTCGAGCGACACGCTCTTTGTCATCTCATGCAACGAATATAGGAGGGGAAAGGGGGGAGATAGGAAGAGAAAGTCAAGAGACTTACCTCCTTGTTAGTCCAATCGCCTTTCCGAACATCCTTCTTGTCTTCGCTCAGACATTTTAGTACCTTCTCGACGGTGGCCTAAAAAATTTGTGCCCTCCTACGCGCTCAATCCACACGGTGAGGAACTCACGATTTCCTCCTTCCTGGCTTTATCCGCAAGGGACGTGCTGCCAAGATTCCGACCGGTCTTTTTGAGATTTTCTAGTTGCTTCTGCACCCATTCGGTGTCTTTGAGACGAAGTTCGGTTTGAATGATTTCCATGTCGCGCATGGGGTCGACGTCTCCCTCCACATGAATGACTTCCGCGTCGTCGAAAGCGCGAACGACTTGGAAGATGCCGTCGACAGCACGTACATGAGAAAGGAATGCGTTTCCAAGCCCGGCACCTGTCGACGCGCCCTAAGTTCAACAGGTCAAGTTTTGCTTATGCCGGTGGGTTTGAGTGATGAGTTTGCTTACAGCAGTGAGACCAGCAATATCAATACACGTCAAGTGTGCAGGGACGCGAGAGGCGGGCTTGTAAACCTCGCATAACCAATCGAAACGTTGGTCTGGTACGGGCACGCGGGCTTCCTAACAGATAGATATGGAGTATTGAGCGAGATGACGGAGGGACGACCTGCCTCTGGATCGATGGTCGCGTAGGGAAAGTTGGCAGCCTTTCCAAGATCTATGAAACGCGAAATGATACTCGGACTTGTCGTACAACCCTGTAGAATGAGAAAGAAAGACGTTTACCTGTCTGCGATAGGGCATTAAAGAAGGATGATTTCCCAACATTGGGAAGTCCTATGGAATGAGAAAAGATTTGAATGAAGAGTGAAAACTTATGGGAACGAAACGTACCGACGATGCCGATCTTGAGGTTATTGCTGGGGCGACCAAGGAGAACCTTTTTCTCTTGTGGGGGTGCCTTTTTGGGTGGCATCCTTTTTTTAACGGAAGCAAGTGCTGCAGAAGAGAGAGAGAATGTTCGACGGCGGGTGAAGGAAAGAATGGGGATACAGTACTGTGTACACCATCGATCTCTCATTTCCAAAAAAAGAGTCGAGGCAGGCTGCGCTGACAGCACTGCCTCAGCGGGCGCACACCTCTTTGCTCACGCTCGCCTCTCGCTTAGCACGCAGCTGCTCCCCCCCAATGAAGGCCTTCAATGCCATAACTTTTGTCTTTTCCCTCCTTAGTCTTGTCTTGGCTCAAACCGTTACCGTTACTAATGCGTACGTCTCCCTCCTGCAAACCTCTCTCCTCGCCCGTTAAACCCCATCAAGGGCTGGCGCTAGCGTAGTTGAGCTGGTTACTACGAATGCCCTCGGCCAGTCTATAACACAAACATTGTGAGCATTTTTTCCTAGCCTTCTAGTCCACTCCTCTCATCGTGTGGACTTCAGACAAACCTTGCAACCAGGTTCCACGACCTCTAATACTGCCACCACGGCCACTTCGACCTCTGCTGCCACTGCCGCTACCTCTGCTTCAACAACATCCTCTTCTACTACTGCAGCAGTCACTACGCCTACCCAAGTTCAACAAGGACCTGTTGGCCAGCCAGCTACAACCCCCGAAAGTGCGGGCGGGCTAACGCCATACGTATATACCACTACAGATGCGAACGGCAACTTTGTGACCGTTTCTGCTACCTTCACTCCTTCCTTCGCTGCCACGACGCCGTATACCCCCACGGGAAGTGGTACTGTCCTCGGGTACAGTGTATACCTCAGCATGGTTGGCAATCACACTGCCGCCGCTCAGGCCGGCAACCCTGCATCGCGTGCGGGTGTTAATCTAAAACTGTTATTAGGTGCCGTATCATTACTATCAGTAGTCATCAGTGATATTATCGGCCGGTCACTTGTTGTTCTACTGTAAGAATATATATCACCAGTAGTGTTCTCCCTTCGGACTACTATGTAGCAGCTATTGATCTTATGGACATTGACTGTTGAGAGGGATGTGATGGGTCAATTACGTGAATTGAATATGACCACCTCAGACTCAGGCTCAGCTCTTGCTCGGGCCCTCGGCGAACCTTCAATCATGACCAGTGTGTTGCCCTCCCACAACCCATCACCAACACCGGTCGTCGCCATCGTCGTCGACTCCAGCATCACCCTCGCTTCGGAGTGGCCCCGCATCTTTCATGACTACTGCCCTCACCTCTTTAGACGTCTCGCCGGAGGCAATCCCTCCTCCCTCACGGTAAAGCTTCAGATCTTGTTCAGCTTTCAAAGCCAAGCTTAGAACCGCCATCTTCTTAGCACCTCCGCCTAGGATTCGTCACTTATGGTCCCCCAATTGCGATGGCTCCCCCGTTTTCGTCAATCGATTCTTCGCTCAAGACACTTTCAGCGAGCTGAAGGAGCATCACACCAAACTGGCGATGGGTCGCACAGTCACCGGAGGCTCCTTGGGGATGGCCGCTCTTGAGGGCTATGCAGCTGCAATAGAGGTACTTGTATATCCCACTCCACTCGCACGCGTACACAATATCTTTCGTGTTGCTAGATGTTCGACATGCTCAAGAGCGGCATCAGTCAGAAGCCACCACGCCCCCTAACTTTGAACGATAAGCAGCCTAAGGAGGAGTTTTCTTGTCATTTATGGCACTTCGCAGCTGGGCAGCCTGACGATGCCAAGCATCCACTCTGGAACATCTCGCCCACCCTTGACAGCCTTACATGGTCAACGATCCCCACCGAACTAAAGAAGGTGAGCGCACTGCCATGACCCCGTGGAACATTACGGACCTATCTTCCCTTGTTAGCGCGAGATTAACTGTTCGATGCTGCTTGTCTGCCCCTCTCCCAAATTCTTGAAGCTGTTTTCCGCCGTGCGTCACTTCTTGTCAACGTCACATCACCTCCCCTTCGCCTTACAGCATCTAATAGATCTCAGATGCGCGGTTAACACCATGGTTTCCTATCCGCCCACATCACACCGTCCTATTATCGGGCTTTGCACCGTCACCTAAGCCCAAAGGTATTGCCTCAACCCATCTCTCCTACTCTATATGACGACCGCTCATTGTTCTTACCCAGCCGCAGTCCCACCCACAATCCCTGCCAAGCGCCCCGCAGAGTCTCCCGCAGAGCAGCGCTCACCGGGCCCGAAGATTTCAAAGCCCCCTTCACAGACGGCCTCCCCTGCACTGGCGGCGGCGAAAAAGCCGGTCCCCCAATCCAGTCCCTTGGTCCCTCCTGCCCCCGCACCGCCATCAGCCTCCCCGACGCTTAACTCTTCTCCCCCGAAACCACCTTCCCGTGAACCCCAGGACTCGGGTGTCATTGATCTTACTCAACCCACACCAGACGTTGCGTTCGCAGCGGTGCAGAATCGTACCCAACCTCCCAAACCAAATCCGCCACAGCAGGCGCCTCCTGCACTGCCTAATCCGACACAACCGACACAACCTACTCAGCCTCCGACCCAAAGCCAACCAACTCCCACGTCACAGCCCCAGCCCCAGCTATCGATGCAACCTCAACCTCAACACCCTTCTCAACCCCCTTCGCTCGCCTTAAACCTAAGGCAGCTGGCAAATGCCGATGTCGGAGATATGGAGGCGAAGCTCAAGCAAGTGGAGCTACGCTTGATGGAGATGCGTCAGAAGCAAATTGAAGCGGCACAAGCTGGGCGCACCGAGGAAGCGAACAGGTACAATGTCATGCTCACTCACCAGGTGGTCGCATACAAAAAGGGGCGTGAGTTCGTGAGGAAAGTAATGGATGTGAAGAGGGCTGTGACGGCAGCCCAGGCGCAGGGGTCACCGCAGCCTCATGAGCCCGCACCGAACCCTGGTACAAGCCAGCACGGGATGCCCGCAGTATCTGCAACTCAACATGCGACACCGCCAACGAACCCACTGTCCACACCGCAGCTCGCAACACCACGGCAGTCGGGGATACCACTGAGCCAAAACCCGATGTCAGCTATGAATCTATCGCCATCAAACGTCAACTCCAACTCTGGGGCAAGCGCAGGCTCTGGCTCGCCTGCAAATGCAGCACTCCTTCAGGTGTTCAATCCTGCTGCGATGCAGATCCCATCACAGGTCGGCTTGGGTGGTGTCTCGGCACCTGTACATGGTGCACCACCACCGAATGGTGGGCACTCCCACAACAACAGTGTCGGACAGCAGCCACTACAGATGCCGCCCAACGTCGGAGCACAGATGAAGAGGCCTGTTGAGCAACATGGGCCACTACAGGGCAACCAGAGCCCCATTATTAGTGGAAATGGCGCGGGAAGGAATGCAGGCGCAAGTCCCGCAACGGCGGGAGGCTTTGGCGAAAGGGTGGAGAACCAGTGGTCGGGGACACTTGTGTGGCAGGGGACCACGCGGAATGAGAAGAAGGAGCTGCAGGCACAGATTGTAGCGACGGCATCGAAGGGCAACGCGTGCGCACTTTTTTCGATGGACATTCTGCCAATCGAAGACTTATTTTCACGCACCCATTCAGAATGACGTCAACATGGCCAAAAATCTTGTCGCTTGCGCCTGTTTCGCCAGCCGTGTCAATGGATGAGTTTCACGATTGGATCAAGAAGACCGGCCCTGTGGTAATGCAGATCCAGTCCGCTCCTGGGGCGGATGAGCATAACTATGAACAGCTGGTCAAGTTGCTCAGGGAGAAGAGCTTCGTAGGTCACCGGTGTTACCGCAGAGCTGTGCCCTCATGTCTTTGACAGTACGCCATTGCGGGGTGGGATATTCCAGGCATGGGCCGGACTACGATGAATCTTCTCATCGCGCCGTTCTCGCAGGGCCTGCTTGGTGCAGCGTTCCCAACCTCTGGGATGCCTGGGCTCCCCGCGCCCCGATTACCGCCCGCAGTGCGCCAGACGATCTTGAACTCGCTGCCGCCCCAAATACGGTCCTTGCCCGAACCCCGACTTGAACAAGCGATCATGAAGATCTTTCATCACCAGCAACAGCGCTTCCAGGCACAACAGGGAGGGGCTGTCCCCGTATTTAATCCTGCTGCCATAGCCCAGCAGCAACAACAGCAGCAACAGCAGCTGGCAGACCGCTTCCCCCAAAATTCTGGGGGTAATATGCCATCTACTGGCTCTATGTTTGGGAATGTGGGGCTCAAGCAGGGTGAACTCAATCCCTTCGTGCCTGGAAGCCAGGCGAATGCGATCGCGAGTGGGTTGTTGGCCCAGCCAACGTCGTTGCAACAACTCCAACAGCGACAGCAACAACAGCAGGCTCATGCACAACAGCAACAGCAACAACAACAGCAACAACAACAGCAGCAGCAGCATCAAGTGCAGCAGAATCAGAATCAGCAGCAGCGTGCTCAGATGGAAATGCAACGTGTTTTGAGTGGCGGGCTTGGCGCCGGCGTTGGCCTTGGCGGTGGTCTTGGCGGTGGGCTCATGAACACCGGCGGCGCGAGCGGCGGACTCGGCTTATCGGGTGCCCTGGGTCCGCTGGGGATCGGCGGAGGCATGCGCTCCGCAGGAATTGCGACGGGAGGGAACAACTACCTCGGTGTAAGCGGATTTCGCGGCGGCGCGAGTGGGCTTGGCCTCGGCCTCGGCCTGCCCGTGAGCGGCGCTGGCTTCGGAGGATTGAACTCCGGAATGGGCTTGGAGGCCGGCGGAGCGCCCAGCGCGGGTAGCGGGGGCGAGGGCGGAGGTGGTGGGCTGAGTGGGGTCGGGATGGGCGGGATGCCTCCTGGGTCTGCCGGCGGCGTGACGCCGGACATGTACCAATCGTTCATGCATCGCAGGGGGGAAGGCGGCCAGGGACAATGACGAATCTTCCGTCACCACCTGGATCACGTATACCTTCACTCACACAATGTGGTTTCTGTGGACCACGTGCACTAACTTATTTACTCTCGTACTTTGTTTTTGTTCGCGTTGTGTAGTAATATACTGTATGTGTTCATCGAGGAAGTAGGTATTGAGCGAGGCAGATGTGGGCCACGCACGGGAAGTCTTCCCCGGTGACACAAGACAAGTGCCAAGGCGGCGGCCGTGAGTGTCACTCCGCGAAAGTCCAGTACCACAAACCACAATACAGTGCCAGAGTGCGTTCCGGTCTCAGTCCGACGAGATCTTCTTATTACTTATTACTCCCGCATCCCGGGCGCACGTACGTACCGCAGACCGCAGTAATACTTCAATTCTCACGCGGGTTGTATTAGTACCACACCTTGCTGACTCAGCAAAGCCGAACCCATTCGTGATGTTGCGAAGGGGCATACATGCACAAGCGATCATGAGGGATTGAGACTGGGGACTGGGACAGTGAGCACTGACTGGGCGCCCCACTGGCGACGGATTCGCCCATTCCACCCTGGTAGTAACAACCTGACAAACTGACAAACTGAATACTGGCCCTCGGTATTTGGTCTTGACGAACATTGTCGCGTCAAATGATGCGCTGATACCAACTGGGGTTACGCTTTGGAAATCATCAGACCGAATTACGCCCCGTAATGAGCTCCTATAGGCCAGTCCCTACTTGTTGCATATGGTCACGTCCTTCCAAACGGTGCCTTACTGTACTTGTTTGTCATCCCAGTTGGCACGATTATTCAGTTTCGCCCCAGCAATATCTTGATCATTGGATCATCAGGAACGTAGACAATCAGGAAGAGTTTCGGGACCTCAATCGGGTGCCATTATCTCTTTGGCACACAACGGCACAAATGTTATTCGCATTTTGACGCCCTGAGTGTGTGGCTTAGAGTGGCAACTCGAAGCTCAAGCTCTACAATCGGCACGGTGGCGTTGGAAAAAGTGCCATACCATATGATTTTATACATATGCACTCAACATCCACCTCTTCGTAAGTGTGCCGAGTTTACAACGACAAATTCTTAACTATCTTTCAGTGCCAATAGAGAGGTGCCAACCACCCAGTGCCAACCGAGGGGGTAGGCAGTCTTCATGCCGTTCAGTGCCAACATGACGAACTAGTGTTGACCAAAGCCCATATGCCTCGGACATAAATGCGCGAACATCTCAGACAACTCTATACGTCTCCACCCTCCACTTTTACGTCTTTCTACTGCAATGGCAAGCACTTTGTCCTTGCCACCTCGACAAGGAGGCAGCTCGCACAAGACAATAGTCGTCGTCGTTCTTTCAGACTCTGCCGCATTAGATCCCCACTGGAACCGCAGCACCCACCACTATATCAATTGTCTATTCCAATGCCTCGGTGAAGAGAACCATTCACACCGGGTAAGCCCGTCTTTTCTACACAACCTTTGAGCTCACCCTCACTCTCATTGCACCAGCCAATTAACGTAGCATTCGTCACCTACGGCCCCACTCACTCTGATGGTCCCCCCATCTCGACCATCCCCTTCTCCGTCGTGGCCGCGCACGATATGCCGAAGATTCCTACCAGTCACACAATAGCGACAAATTCTTCATGCATGGCCGCTCTCGATGGTTACGCGAATGCAATCCAGGTAATTACACGTCGCGTTCCATTGCATCTAGAAGGTAATCGGCTTTGCTAGATGATTGACGACTTCAAGAGGAGACCCAAGCAGAACCCGAAAGAAGAGTTTTCATATTATCTATGGCACATCGCAGCTTGTCAATCCGACTACGCTGAACACTCTCATTCTCCTTTGTCCCCAACTCTTTTAAACATCAGCTGGGACACTGTCCCCGCTGTACTAAAGAGCGTGAGTGGAATGTTCTGATCACCGGGACGTTGCAGACGTGATTTTTCGCTCACAGCGCAACATTCACTTCTCGGTGGTACTTCTCCGTCCATGTCAGAAATTCTCGGAGGTATTTTCTATGGTGCGTGACCCCTCGTCAACTGACGTGAACTCCCTCTTACTTTGACAAACATTTAATAGGTCTCGCCTGTCAATGCGGAACCACGGTTCCCTGTTTGCCCCAACCACAAGGCCCTATTATCGGGCTTCGCACCTCCACCTGAGCCAAGAGGTAACGATTCGCAATCAAGCGTGGCTTCATCCACAGTCCCCGCCAAGCGTCCCGCAGAGACGTCCTCTACGCGCCGCCAACGACGCCAGAGAATTGAATATGCTTCACAGCCGATCCCCACACCTGTCTCGGCACCAGAGAACCAACTAGAGATAGAGATCCCCCTAGCCATCGACTTACTCCTAGCATCACAATACACCTCCCGAGTGTTTCTTCGGCAACGACACCGGACTCGCCACCTTATCTACCTACCCACGGAACACACAACCTGATCAATGATCAATGGTCGGGCACGATGTTTTGGCAACTCGATGGATCGAATTTCGACGCACGTGTTCTGGCAACTGACCTGATTCGCAATCCGTATGTACATTCTCTCGTGGAACTTCTTTTTTCGCAATTGCGATTGAGGACTTACATCTTTGCAGAATGACGTCAATGTGGCCGACCGCTTTGGAACTGGAGATTGTTGAGCTCGGAATATTCACACTCGATTTCCAAGCTTGGATGCATAAGAGTAAGGCGGCGGTGGCGCGAATCAAGTCTGAGACGGACGGCCAGGATTTCGAGCAACTAGTCAAGTCACTTAAACAGAGCAGAAGTGTAGGTCACTAAGGTTCTCGTCGAGCTGGCTTCTCATGCGTTGGCAGTTGGCAGTGGTGCGTTGGGTGATCTCAGACAAGATCCAGGCGGGCCTTCTCCTTGCGCCTATTGGCGAGGACCTACTCTGTGCTGCATTCCCAGTGTCGAATATGCCGGAGTTACCCACTGCCCAGTCGCTGCCAAAACAGAAGCCGCAACAGGACACCCCTCCTCCTGCTTATAGTCCATCTGCTACTATCTCCGAAGACGAAACGTCATCACAGGGAGGTCTTCCCAGTGAGCAGACGTATCCGCCCGCAACGGAAGCGCTAGTTCAACCGATGTTGTTGCAAGACTATATTCGAGAACAACAGCTGCAACAGTCGCAAGTTGAGCAAAATCATCAGTATGCTTTGCTGGACCCCCCATATTTGCCAACTAGTGGGTCCATGAGCGCGACCGGTGTTAACGACTCATACGTCCATGATGCCAGTAACAATGGATGGGGAGGGATGTACGCGCTGGGAATGCGCCAGTTTCCCGTGCAGGAGCATGGCTATGAACTTTAATAATATTATCTACTTCACTTTCGCGCTTACTTCAACGGCGGTGTAGTATATTTTCTTTGAGGGATGATGCGGTCAGCAGCGCATGTAATGTACGAATAACTCGCAAATACCAGGTGATCACAGAATACATTCTGTGAGCCTTTCTCTGTGCTAAAGCTGACTGACTGACCTCTGAACGGTAGGGGTAGTCCACAAAAACGTGTTCCTCCCAAGCGTCGCAAGGTGTCGAGACACAAGACACAAGACCTTGGCACGGCAACTCGGCTTGGATTCCCTCGGGAGCCCTGGAAGGGATGCGGCACTGAATTGACGATCCTTATCGCAGGTGAGAATCGTTTACCAGATTAGGAATCCTAACCCTACAAGAAAGGGTCGAAACTGCTTTGCACCTTAGACTCGGCCGCATTTATGGTTGTGGATAGTGTATGACTGACTACGAGACTTACTGGTCTCACACCTGTTCTTTGGGGTGACTTTATGCTTCTCAACGAAGGAGGCGTCCAACAAGCGCACACGGAGGTATGAAAAAATAATGGCACGAAATGGGTATGATAATGATACCGTATTCCATGGGCCATGAGCAAAGAACTTTCAAAAGGGCGATGTCAGAGACTTCGTAGGGCCAAGGCCTAGCCCTGCATGGGCGCACCCAATCCTACCAAGGCATAAATAACGTTTCGCTTGTCGTTCCGGATCACGAGCATTGGCACCTTCCTGAGCGATATGAGTCCTCTCCGTAACGTGGCGCGATCAAACACCTGACTGGGGTTTTTTTGCGTCGCCTGCCTCACGGCCCGACGCTGGGCCCACTGTGCGAACGCTTCTGCGTGCTTGCCTCTCGCTGTGCTGTGACTTGTCCCCCACTGAGCCCTTGTATAATGCTACCTTAGCTCCTTCTCTGCGTGTCGCAGTGAGATAGCGATATTTTGCGGAAGGGGGGGGGGCTAAAGTTGTTCACCGTGGGGGTGAAGCCCCGCGCCACACCACATCGGCACTTTCATCCTCCTTGCTTGTCAGCATTTTCTCACCAACAAAAGGTGGTCCTTCCTAACAAGTTTTCATCCAAGGTTTCGGTTTCTGGTGCTGCGTCGGGTTCTTTGGCTGCTGTAGCTTCCTGGAAAAGCCTCAAAGGCTAGCTACGTTCATCAGACCGTAGTCCATGGTGAAGCTGCACCCCAGGTAAGAGACCCTCCCCATTACCATTTGCCAGATCCTGCGACCCCACACGAACTCCGCGGTTGATGGCTTTGGTAGGATCACGATGTCATCTGAAAGCTTTGATGTGCCAAACACGCCTAGTTTCGCGGAAATGTCTAATTTGTAGGGATAAAATATGGTCGGCATCCGGATCAAATGTGATCGGCGTCAAGTAATGACCCGCTCAGCGCCTACGCTGCTATTCAAGTGCCAACGTGTGCCAGCCTCGCTAATGTAACCCCAACCCCGGGGTACCGTCAGGATGGACAAAGACTCGCGCACGCATAACATCATTATCTTCCCACAATTCGTCGTACTCACAGCTACCGCGATGCAACCAAATTACCACCTTGTCGTCGAACCAAGTGTACCACAGCAGGTCCACCTGCTTAACTCAACCCTGGTGTAACCACCTCACATTCAGCCATAGGTTCAATCACCCATTGGCATGCAACCCCTAGCCCAGCATGCTCAGTACCTACCTACACTTTCAGCTGATCTCGGAGAGCAGGCTCACCATCAACCCACAAAAGAGAAGATCCTTATTCCCGACTTGCCTGGGACATACGTTAAAGTCGTCCAAGCTGGGCATGCCGAGGACGTAACGAAGACCTTCGTGACATCAGTTTACCAGAGGCATCTTTGCTGTGGCCTGAGAACGAAACATAGAAGCCAGGGACTTGGGCGCAGGAGCCGTGGCATCTGACTCTAAGCATGGCATCACTCATAGTCCAGCCGAGAACCCGATGCTGGATATGCCCTCGTTGTCAATCATTGGGCCGAAGCGCTCTAGCCATTTCGCAGTGTAGATTAAGCCACATGACAACCTGATTGGTATGTCCGCGCCTGGCACACAGGGACTGGCCATGATGCCCTGGCACGTGTCCCCCTGGCGACAGCAAGCAATGTCGCACGAGGATACGCAGACGTTCATGGTGCCGGACCAAACGCAAGCGTGGGCTCTTCGGCGCCTGGAGCTTTCGGTGATATGAGAAGTGATTGGTGGACTACGAGGATGATTTGGAAAAGTCACACTCAACATCCAAGTTGGTCCATAAGATTAAGGCCCCGGTGGTGCGAATCAAGAGTGCACTTGAGGCGGACAACCGCAACTTTAGCCGGCCGGTTACGTCACTTAGAAATGGCCATGGTGTGAGTCGCCCGAGTCCACCGCCAACCTAGCCTCTCATGTTTTGATAGTACGCAATTGCGCGGCCGAATATCGTGGGCTGTCCCCGCGCGAGACTTCTCTTCGCGCCGTTTAGCAAGGTCCTCCTCTGTGGTCTGTAAGACCCCCCCCCCCGGTCTTCCCCACCCCGAAGCTACCGACGTCCCAGCCGCGCTTCAAGAAGGCGGCGAAGAGTGCTGTGACTCCGCAGCAGCCTCAGCCACAACCATGTACACAACCGCAAGGGAGTTACCGCCGTATGACCCTCACTCTTTCGGCCACTTGTGCCAGGCGATTGCGTCAGCGGCAGTCCATGCAATCTCGTTGCCCCATCTTCAACTATGGCAGGAGGCTTGTACTCAGGAGCCGCTACAGCAGCCACCAGTGCAACAGGATCAGGAGCTTGCGTCGCTGGATACGCAGAGAAAGCTAAGTGCTCGGTGGACGGATACAGGTCCAACCAGCTATGTGGCTGACTTGTCGAGCTCTATGGACATCAATTCCCGCTTCACTGGTGCCGATGCTATTGGATGGAATCTGGGCTCAGGCTTGCGCAGCGGCGGCGGAACCATGAATGGGAATGGGATCGCTACGATGCCCAATATCAGCGCCGACTTCGAAGCAAAGCAAGACTGGGACTAGATGAAATTCGTGAATTGGGAAGGGAATGAGGATTGCCGCTGTGGCTCAAAGGAAGACCTTGATTTGGTCAAACACGAGGACATCGACAGACACTGTGGCTAAACGATGTCTTCTCTGTTAGTTGGTATCGCATTTGATGTATTTTTATGAATGACGCGTTTAACAGCGCAGGGGCGCTATACATGACGTATGAAACAGTACCATGTGAGGCAAAATGGCCTGGGCAAGTGCTAAAAATACAGTCTGAGGACTTTCTTTCCCTGATCCTGTTCCCACGCGAAGGTATTCACTGCGAGGGTATGCTGAAGTTGCCCTCCGTACCTGCTCTCCGTACCTTGTACTTCTCGTGGTCGGCGAGGTTGGGCTTGGTCTCGTAAGCTGTGATGACCGGATCATGCTTGTGCAAGAGCAAGAAGGATCGTCAGGAGCATAATGCGGTACCGAGCTATGGATCCCGAAAGAGATGCCCTACCGTGACCTGACCTCACTTCATTGGCCAAGGAACCCGACGTAATAGCAGATCCGAGTTGTCTCGGCGGCTACTTGCGATGCCGGGAAGAACTGAGTTAAGTTATGGTGGACACACCACTGTGGGGATTTTCGCGGGCCTGCGAGAAATGATGTTAGACGTAAGCTACGATCAGCATATTTCACAGGGCAGGGAGAGCAGAGCAATGAGACGCGAGGAACTTGGAGGGACATGTATTCATCACCTCACCTTGTACTCGCCGACTTCGCGTCCTACGGCGACATCGAATTGTTGTAGATGGTTCCTGTCTTGGGCTTCCGGATATTTGAGATTGTTGATGTTCGCGAACTGGGTTGGACATTAGCGAAAGAAGAGTGCATGTACCTGTCTTCATGAAACCAGGTAGGAGTGGCTTTTTTTTTACAGGAATCTGTTCACCGGGTCCAGATTACGGGGTAAGATGCTGCCTCTCCTTGTGAGCACCACCCCGCTATACAACCTAGCTGATCATCTGCATCCGACTCGATATATACTGTGACTTGTGCTAGCACGCAGGCTAACATGCGCAAGGAATGTTGGAGAAAGATACAACTCATCAGAATCATGTCACTGTGACCCCAAGCTCAACGCTGAAGGAAAGCTCGTGCGGTCGCACATCACGGAATTCGTGCCCAGGTGGCCTTGCATTCGCTTGGTTGATGGATCAAAGGCCATGGTTGTCGCGTGCAGTGACAGGTCAGCTGGTTAGGTATTGACTCGTTGGTGCCATCACCTGGATGCCAGTGGCCTGCTACCTGCTACCTCGGCACCATTATCTCTGGCTCTCTCCCTCATGGCCCATATCATCCCGACGATCACTACACCTCACCACCACTCTCCCCATCTCCCCATCATCCGCATACAACCCCCAACGCACCCCCTTCATCCCCGCCACATTCCTCCCCACATCCACGAGCACTCATGACTGGCAATCCTGCGCACACTCAGCATTCCCTGCATTACCATCCGTTTATCCATCATATCTCTACCTCGAATTCCCCTCTATACCTTCCGAAACATTGTCCGAGCTGAGTCGAGCTCTTCGTGATAGACCCCAACAGCACACAGCACACTCCTCCACACCGCGCCCCCCTCCCCCCTAAGTTCTACCGCCGCCAATATCAGCATTACCCTGCGGCACGCCACATCATGCGCAGGCTGTAGCTCACCGTTCTCCGCATGTATCTCTTCGCGCCGTAGACACGCGCCTGGGTCGTTGTCATGATCTGGAGCTCAGCGCAGTCGTACAGCGTGAGGATATGGTGTTACATGGGTTCGGTAACGAGTACGATCAAGCCATCACCATATGGGCGTGGGACACGCTTGGGCTCGCCAAAGATCACTCTTGAGTGTTCTTCCCTCTCAATCCGTCTTTCCCTCAAATGATCACCAATTGAGAGACATACGTAATAAGCATCTATGATCTTTTTGCCACACCTTTCCTTGGCTAATTGGCTATTTAATGTCATGCTTAAACATCGTCGTCTTCTCTCTCGGCCGACCGCAAAGTCCAAACCTCGAAAAGCCATGGGCAGCCCTGGCACCACGATGCTCCGCTTCTTCAACACACTCCCTCGCTCCCAAACCGAAGCCGAAACTCCAGCCCTCCCCACTGCCGTGAAAAGGGTACCTCGGCCGTGACAACGATCATGCTGGATGAATGACTCGCAAACCGAGGCCGCACCCCAGCCACACCACAACCATGGCGAACCACCGAATAGTACACACGCGCACGGCGCAACGCCGACCTCAGCCCCCTCCAACACATGCACACCGCCTCGCAGGAAGCTCAATAGAGTTTGATGCACTATTATGGTATTCTCGTATTTTGAGAATCTATATTATGTATCAATTCCCCAGTGGTCACAATGCTGCCCGCCGGCCGTGCGGGTTGTCCGCCTCGCGGGACACATGAAACACCCTTTCAGGAATCCCGTAGTGGTACGCGGTACGCCAGTACTGGCGCGAGTGACATAACATTTGGCCACGATTACCCATGCCCATCAATACAGCTTGGTACTTGAATATGGCTATGCAAACCTACCACAACCGGCCCTCAGATGGGTTTTCCTAGGGTAGTACAAGGCGATGGCTGCTATCACAACCTGTACCCCCAATACTCTAACCTACTACAGTATCTGAGTGGGTTACCCATCTGTGACACAGCGTCATGCACAGTACGCTGCATGCTGTGCACTTGGGCTGTGCAGAATAGAGAGGTATAAATCAACTCTATATGTCTTCACCCTCCACTTTGCATCTTTCTACTGCAATGGCAAGCGCTTTGTCCTTATCGTCTCGACAAGGAGGCGCCGAGCAGAAGACATCAGTCGTCGTCGTTCTTTCAGACTCTGCCGCATTAGATCCCCAGTCGAACTGCACCACTGGCCACTATATCAATCGTCTATTCCAATTCCTCGGTGAAGAGAATCATTCACACCGGGTAAGCCCGTCTTTCTACACAACCTTTGAGCTCACCCTCACTCTCATTGCACCAGCCAATCAACGTAGCATTCGTCACCTATGGTCCTACTCATTCTGATGGTCCCCCCATCTCAACCATCCCCTTCTCCGTCGTGGCCGCGCACGATATGCCGAAGATTCCTGCCAGTCACACAATGACGAGAGGCTCTTCGTCGATGGCTGCCCTCGATGGTTACGCGAATGCAATCCAGGTACTCACATGTCGCGTTCCATTTGCATCTAGAAGGTAATCGGCTTTGCTAGATGATTGACGACTTCAAGAGGAGACCCAAGCAGAACCCGAAAGAAGATTTCTTATATTATCTATGGCACTTCGCAGCTTGTCAATCTGACTACGCTGAACACTCTCATCCCCCTTTGTCCCCAACTCTTTCGAACCTTAGCTGGGACACTGTCCCCGCTGAACTAAAGAGCGTGAGTGGAATGTTCTGATCACCGGGACGTTGCAGACGTGATTTTTCGCTCACAGCGCAACATTCACTTCTCGGTGATACTTCTCCATCCTTGTCAGAAATTCTCGGAGGTATTTTCTATGGTGCGTGACCCCTCGTCAACTGACATGAACTCCCTTTTACTTTGACAAATATTTCATAGGTCTCGCCTGTCAATGCAGGACCACAGTTCCCTGTTTACCCCAATCACAAGGCCCTATTATCGGGCTTCGCACCTCCACCTGAGCCAAGAAGTAACGATTCGCAATCAGGTGTGGCTTCATCCACAGTCCCCGCCAAGCGTCCCGCAGAGGCGTCCTCGACGCATCGCCGACAACGCCAGAGAATTGAATATGCTTCGCAACCGATCCCCGCACATGCCTCGGCACCAGAGAACCAACTAGAGATAGAGATCCCCCTAGCCATCGACTTACTCCTAGCATCACAATACACCTCCCCGAGTGTTTCTTCGGCAACGACACCGGACTCGCCACCTAATTCGCCCACCCACGGAACACACAACCTGATCGATGATCAATGGTCGGGCACGATGTATTGGCAACTCGATGGATCGAATTTCGACGCACGTGTTCTGGCAACTGACCTGATTCGCAATCCGTATGTACATTCTCTCGTGGAACTTCTTTTTTGCGCAATCGCAATGGAGGACTTACACCCTTGCAGAATGACGTCGATGTGGCCGACCGCTTTGGAACTGGAGATTGTTGAGCTCGGAATATTCACACTCGATTTCCAGGCGTGGATGCATAAGAATGAGGCGGCAGTTGCGCGAATCAAGTGCGCACCTGAGACGGACAACCAGAATTTTAAGCAACTAGTCGAGTCACTTAAACAGAGCAGAAGTGTAGGTCACTAAGATTCTCGTCGAGCTGGCTTCTCATGCGTTGGCAGTTGGCAGTGGTACGGTGGGAGATCTCAGAGATGATCCAGGCAGGCCTTCTCCTTGCGCCTATTGGCGAGGACCTACTCTATGCTGCATTCCCCGTGTCGAATATGCCGAAGCTACCCACTGCCTGGTCGCCGGGACAACAGAAGCCGCAACAGGATACCCCTCCTGCGTACAGTTCATCTGCTACTATGTCCGAAGACATAGCGTCGTCGCAGGGAGGTCTCCCCAGTGAGCAGACGTATCCGCCCGCAACGGAGACGCTAGTTCAACCGATGTTGTCACAACAATCCGCAACAGAATATATCAGGCAGTGGGCTCATTCCTGGCGGTGGCGGGTCCATGACCGTGACGACTCGGAGAATGACCCTGACATTGGGTCTCTTTCTGACTGATGCCAACATGCGTGAATTATGGGAGGTGACATTGGAAGGATGTTCGTGTATGAATATGGATGCGAGGACGGAGGTCCGTTGTCATTGATGGCCCAAAGATACATCTCTTGCGCATTCAACTGCTGTGTGGTATATTTTGTTGGAGGAACATGTAATCGTATGAATAAGTGGTAAATACAGTCTGAGCCTTTTTCCGACTTTTCTCCTGAACTTGGCACTCGCATGGGGAGTAAGGCTAGCAAAGTTTGAAAAAGGGTGCTAAAGCTGCCTCACCTACCCTATGTCCTCTCATTCTGGTACTGTACAACCTCCCGCAGCGGACCTGCAGAATCCTGGGAGAGGGTCCGGCTTGCACTATTGAGTCCTCCAAGAGAGTCGTCCTAACAGGTTGTGGTCCAGGGAGGATATTATGGTGGGCACATTAGGATATTTAGTAGACCCGCAAGAAAGGGTCGTTGGTCGTAAGTTACGAAAACTATGTTAGAGTGAGGAAGTGCGAACAGCTTTGTCCTTGTGATAACAATACTTGAGTCCAGGAGCCATCGGAAGAGCAAGAGTTCACCTCTACAAAGTCAGAGGCTGTGAGAGACTTTGCAAAGGGGCCTCAACTCACAGGGGAAAAGGAAGGGGAGGCTGGCATGGCATGGCATGAGCATATCCCTTGTCGTACCGGATTGAAATTGCCTTCTTGTGACGGTAGTTCGTCTATTTCATTGGGAGCAATATGTGAATCCGCTCGGGGTGTGGCTTAACGCGCTTATATAATTGACGCTGAGCTAGCGCCACCATGGGGGGTTTCCCGATGGCTCACGCGGCCTCTCCGCTCCTCACCCTCGTTCGTCTGCTTCAATTCAGTCGCTGTGATCTGGTCCCCCACTGAGCCCTCGGGCAACGCTACCTCGCTGCCGCGCTAGGTGCTACTACAATGGGATAGCGATGTAAGGTGTTTCACAAATAGGATTGCTTACTGAAAAAAAATTGTCACTGGCGCGTTGTATTGGCACTTTTCATTTCCTCGGCTTGTCTACATTCTCGCTTCACCGACAAACGTGGTCGTTTCCTAATCAAGGACTGCATTAGAGGTTTCTGCGCATCCCGGATCTTCTGTGGCTTCCTGGAACAAGCTATGTACGTCCATCAGAACAAAAGTCCGCGGACAAGCTGCTCCGACTCAGGCAGCCCTAAGTAAGAGACCATTGTCATTTGCGAGATGCTAAAACGTTGCACGATCTCTGCCAGTGATGACCTTATTTGGACCGCGATATCATGTAACGCTTTGATGTGCCAAACACGCGCATCGGCCGACAGTCTCAAGTTATAGTGCCAAAGGTGTTAGGTGCCAACGTGTGACCCTAAGCCCAAGGGGCTGTCTGAAGAAATAAAAGATCTAAAGACTCGCACCATAAACTCACTGTCCTCCCACAACTCGCAGCACTCACGGCTGCTGCGAACAAAATCACCAACTAGTCTTCAACCCAAGCGTACCACAGCAAGTGCACTTATCTAGCTCGACTCTAATGCCACACAAACATACGCGCGCGGCTATGGTTAGTGGACCTGGTGCCAGTGCGGGCGCAAGCGTCAACCCTGTGGTGTTCGATAATATGGGAACCGATAGGTGGTGGGCTGGGATGCTGATTGCAGGATTGGATATATGGGCGCTGGTCCAAACAACTGATGTAGCTCGTGATCCGTAAGTACGTCCTCTCGTGAAGCCTCGGCCGATCGAAGACTCATGTGTGTAGAATGACATCGATGTCACTGTGGCCACCTTCGTTGCAACTCGAGGTTTTACAAGCCAGATTATCCACACTCGACATCCAAGCCTGGATCCACAAGACCAAGTCCCCGGTAGTGCGGATCGAGTGTGCACCCGGGATGGACGATCGCGACTTTGCCCAGCTGGTTACGTCACTAAGGCACAGCGGTGGAGTAAGGAGTCGCCCGAGTCCACCGTTAACCTAGCCCCTCACGTTTTGGCAGTACGCAATTGCGCGATGGAATACCGTGGACCAGCCCTGGAAGGGATTTCTCTTCGCGCCCTTTAGCAAGAACCTCCTCTGTGTGCTCTGTGAGGAATTCCCGGTCATCGGTTGCCCGAAGCCACCGACGTCCCAATCGCGCCGCCGCAAAGCAGCGGGGAGTACGCTATCTCCGCGGCAGCAGCCTCGGCGACAACGACGGGCACAACCGCAAGCGAGCTATTGCCCTCCGAATGCCGTGGGATCCATGCTGGGGGATGGCCCTAATCCGTTCGGCGACTTGGGCCAGGTGATTGCGTTAGCGCCAGTCCATGGCAAGGTCGCTAACACATCTTCAACTATGGTCAGGAAACTTATGCCCAAGGACCCTCACAGCTGCCACAAGCGCAGCAGGATCAGGAGCTTGCGCCGCAGGACACGCAAGGGGTTGACCGAGAGCTAATTGATTGGCCGATGGACACAGGCTTGGCCAACCACATGGCTCGCTTGTCGAGCTATGCAGAGTATTATGCAGAATATTCCGGCTTTGGCGATGCCACTGGACGGAGCGTGGGCCTAAACTCGGGTAGCGGCGGCAGTGGACCCATGAATGGGAACGAGATCGGCGCGATGCCTAGTCATAGCGCCAATTCGGAGGCAATGGAGGATTTCGACTTCAACGCCATTAAATACGTGAATTGGGAAGGCAACGAGCCATGGTGAGGCCCAGTGGAAATTTATTATTTATCATGTCTTCTCTGCTCTGTTAGTTGGTACCGTATTTAATGAATGGCGCGTTTGACAACGCTGGGATGCTAGACATGACGTAACAGTACAATGTAGCCTGGGCAAGTGCTAAAAATACAGTCTGAGGGTTTTCTTTCTCCTAATCTTTGTTCCCGCGTAAAGGTATTCACTGCGAGGGCATGCTGAAGTTGCCCTCCGTACCTTGTATCTTCTCATGGTCTGCAAGAGTGGGCTTGGATTCATAAACTGTGATGATAGGATCTTGCTTGCGCTGACACGAAGAAGGACTGTCAAGAACATGATGCGGTACCAAGATGTGGATCCGCGGAAGAGATGCCCTACCTCGCTCCATTGGCCAAGGAACCCGATGTAATAGATCCGAGTTGTCTCGGCACCTTGCGATGCCGGGAAGAACAGAGTTATGGTGGACACATTAGGGAATTTCGCGGGCCTGTGAGGAGTTGTTGGATAAGTGATTGGCGTTTTCATGGGGGTAAAGAAAGGCAGAGCAATGAAAATGAGGAAGTTGAGGGGACGTGCAGTCCTCACTTCAGCGTGTATTCCCCAACTTCGCGTCCTACGGCAACATCGAATTGTTGCAGAGGTTCCTTGTCTTGGGCGTCCGAAAAATCAAGATTGTCGATGTTCGCGAACTGGGACATTAGTGAAAGAAGGGGTGCATGTTGGTTTTTTTTTGTCGTCGTGTAAACTGAGTTAGAATAACGTACGAGTGCCACTTTGGCAGGGGTCTGTTCGCCGGGTCCAGATTTGAGCAAGAGCGACCGTAGCTTCACTGATCCAGTGAATGGGACGCGTATGATGCTGCCTTGGTTGTGAGCACCATCGGCAGAACGAAGCCTATACGAGTGAGTGACCTACAGTTGATCGTCTGCATCCGACTCGATATACTGTGACAAGTCGATGTCGAATGACCGGTATTTTTCTCGCTCATGAGCATATGCTCACCGCTTGCTCGTCCCCCCGCTCGTTCCAAGGCTTGATGACTTCCTTGCCCTCACCAGTCGAATTTAGCGCGGTGACATTATCGCGGTCTATATGCGCGAATACGTTATCGGAAAATCCACCGGAATTTGTGTGCCCTTGCGTGTTGTCATGGCTGTGTGCATGGTCACCGCAGTTATGGCTGTGATCGTGATTGTGCGACATGGCTCTGAGTGGATAAGTGGATGAAGATATCATTCTTGGAGCAAGCGCGCGTTCGTTTCCAGGTCCCGAGTCACGTGGTGGAGTGCTTATATAAAGTCAACATCACATCTTCATTTTGTTGGCCTTCATCTTGTCGGGTCAGCAGACGCTGGGCTTGAGTGGGTGGGCTATGATGGTGAGTCCTTTATTCTATTACATCCCTTCATGATGTGTTACTCGTAATTTGCGTTCGACGGCCGTCATCCTCACACCAAAGGGGCACAAACGCCTATGTGTCCTGGGGTAATGGTATGAGACAATCTTCGTCACCCTCTGACTTTCCCTTCCATTCTTTTCGAACTCATGGTCCTTGAACTGAACTCTCTTTCGTTTCATGCCAGTCTCGGAAATCAATCGTGTAATTTCCCAGCCTCGCTTCAATAACTAGGTCTTCAGCCGATTGCGCATGCCTCAACAAAACGTCAACAATACAACCTCCGTATCGTAGATATCGACTCCCTGGCTTACGGGAACCATCGGTGTGCTGAGAACACCGGCGACCTTCCCGTCTTGTGTTTCATACGTCTGCCCTCCCCAGGTCACGCCCTCTGTGGCATTCGCAGTGCTATGCAGCACAAGCCATGAGCCCACGAACGTAATTATTCGATGGCAACTTACGGAATGGAAAGGCGCTTCACGATGGCGGAAGACGGGTGCTCTCTGTAGCCAGAGAAATCGAGAGTTAGATGTACGGAACCCCGAGTACCACACGTGAAGGCGATCAAGTTGATGAACACGGCGCGCACAAGTGCATCACCTTCAAAAACTGCGTAACCGGATATCTGTGCGTGATCCACTGTCAGTTCGACAATGCGGGTGTAACCTGATGGCCCGATGGCTTCCGCTGCGATGACGGCACCATAGTATGGCGGTTGTATGTGAGGTGGCAGAGGCTGCGGGAGCTCTGAACCATCCAGGATAGAGCGCGTCAGAGTTATGGGCTGAATCTACTACCGGTGAGCCGACGATGCCGTGCTTTAGATAGGAATTCTTCCGCACGAAATTATACTTGTAGCCGATGCCTTGGTGGAAATACACCCTACTAATACCGAGCTGGCTTGCAAACAGGGCGTAATCGAGGGCCCACAATGCCGCACCCGCTGTATTGCTCACGCCTGGCGTGCCATGGCATGAGAAACTGTTTGTCTCCCCGAGCACGTAGGTTAAGCCATTTTCCCGCACCGCTACGATGTCAGGAGCGAAGGCTGTAAGATTGCCTCGGATGCTAGCTTTCGACATGAGACCTTGTAGAATTCCGAATTTGCCACTGCAAAACGTCCCGCTATAGTGATGTTGTGAGATCCTGAAAAAAAGGAATCGTGTGGAAGGGTTTGCCCAAGTCTGCCGTAACGACGTACTGCTGGATTTGCGAACCCGCAGGTGACGAACAGATACCGTTCTCGAATATTGCCTGCGGCGAGAACCAGGTAGTATTGCCATGCGATGACTCGGCAAAGGCTGCTGCTTGCAAAGCGACCTTCGTCCCAAGAATGTCGTTGGCGACTGCCGTGACATTTTCGGCGAATGTGGTCCATCTCGGGTGGATTAAGTGTCAGGGTTCACTGGAAGCCCGGAGACCGCGAACGTACTGGGACACGTATTGTTGGACGTTGAAAGAGCTGTTTCGTGCCCCGTGATTTATGTACAGATCGGCTTCATTTCCGATCTCAATCGCCTCTAGGGTGATGTTCGAATTTTGGAAACAGGCCGAGGTAAACACATTAGCGATGGCAGTTGCCTGAAGGAATGCCGCCGTGAGATTATTTTGGCCAAAATTAACTCCCCATATGACTGAGGTCCCTGAAATACTCATTGAGCAGGGTTTCTTCCATAAATCGACTGCAATGGCAGGTGATCACCATTCGGGAGCAATGACGCGAGGCGATAGAAATTAGTTCCAACGACATTTTCTGTGGCTTCGGGATATGGCACTGTCGCAGAGATGGCGGGGAATTCGCTTGTTGAGAGCTAGGTGGATGGCTGAGAATTCCCGCCTATGCCACAAAGACAGACAAGGCCCATACCTGTACTGACGAATCGAAGATTGTGCGATCCTCCGAGTCAGCTCCAATCCTGATCCTGGGAGGCTCCCCCGTGAAGTCCTTCAAGTTGTTCAACGTGTTGAAGAAGAACGGGTTCCGCGAACCCTGCCCAACCCAGTCGGCCCATCTGTCCTGCTCGAGAGAAAAGGAGATGAATGAACGTGAGAGCACTGGCGCCGACGGTGGGACAGTCAAGGGAACCGTGACCGCGATGCACTGTGCAGAGCAAGGGGCCCATTTAAGTACCATCAGAAGTAATTGCACGCACCAGAGAATCGACATGGTGGGGGCGCTTCAACATCCTGAAGTCCCAGTTCTGAAGCTCCTATTTAAATGAAGTAATGTAAGAAGGGGGGACACATCGAGCGAATGATATCCAGGCAACAGCGTGGTGTGTTCCAATGAACAGTTTATACTCTATATAGGGAAGTGTGTTGAGACCACGATTATTACTGAAGACTAGACGGTTGACATTGGAGAGAGCTTGACCATAGCAGGATTAACACGTCACTTGAGATAGAGTGCTCGACGGCTTCGCGACTAGCCCGTTTAGGTGGGAATGGACTTTGAGCCGCCACGGACGCGACGGGATCAGTGCGAGTGATGCCAACGATTAGTCACCAGCATTTACCCGAAGTTCTCAACTCGTGTTGGATGTCCGACGAGGTATGAATACATACGAATTACTGACTACTGCTACATTTACCGCGTTTGCAAGGTTCTGCCACTGCATAAATGGTCCCGTTAACACCGCAATCCGCGGACATTAGGAAAGAGACATACGTCACAGTCTTTCTCTCCGTACTCGCAACTTCCGTCTTGGCCCTATTCAGCACTTTCTGGAACTCAGAGACCCGATGACGCATACGAGATTGCATATACGCTTTTGAGCATTTGATATGATAGTGGAGATAATCGCGGAAGAGCTGGATGTGCGAGATGGTTCCAGCCGCAACGTGGGGATTGGCAAAGTGCCGCGGGAAGAGAACAAAGGTCACGTAACCGATGTCATCCGAGTCTCTGAGACCCGGAACATGTCTAATCTCAAGTGGGGGGTCCCGGTTTGTGAAGAGGACCTGAGGCGCATTCTGGATCTGGGGCAACCGGCGCGCATCCACGAATTCCTAAATCATGCACTTAGGACTTGGGTGAGTCACGAGAGATGATCAGGGGTACCTGAAGGAAGACTTTTCCAAAGATGCGATCTGTCTCTTCCCGAAAAACCGTGGAGAAGATGACTGTGACCCTGTCGTGCGCGGCTTGAATATATATGGCCTCCTCATCACGATAATGGATGGCCATTAGATCTCCCTGCCCGGAAGAAGAGCTTTCAAGCTCCTTTTGCTTCCTGAACGCTAGCTCAAAGGGCGCAGCCAACGCATTTCGCTTCAGGAGCGCAATGGAATGGATGAAAGCATCCCTTTGTTCTTCATGGTTGTCAGCAGGTTGAACAATCCGAGCCTGAGATAAACCCACCGCCTTCGGGAGGGGCTGTCTCAGTATCAATGAGGAGACTGATATTGTACTCTGATTCTGGCTGCGTCTGAACAAGCGACCCGTACTCTCGTCGGAGGACGTCCAGAGCACCGTAGCGAACGAGTTCGTCCCAGCAGCGGATGTGCATCGAAAGAAGAAGAGCCGTTTTACGGTCAAGTGTGGTAAGGTGAAACCTAACCCCATCAAAGTCTACGAACTGCACATCCAGGGAGGTAGGCCTGCGATGAGAATAAGATGACTTTGCGTAGGGTATCCCAATGTGGCAGCAACGCACTTTGAGAATTTGTCGACCAGGGTAGTTTGGATGATATAGTTGTGTGACTGATGACGATTTATGAGCACTGCGAGCAACGATCGGCCTAATGCTCATTCACCTCGAGGAGAATCATGGTTGGCGCGGGCGCGGGGCGGACGGGCTGAGCGGGGAGTTGTCGTCGATTACTTACGATACGGGGCCGTCAGTCGGGCCAGGGCCAAATAACAGTAAGCATAGACTTTTCCATCGCACCCGACTCTCAAAAATTAGTGCGTAACTTTACACAGCAAAACTACACACACGATGGGTGGGCTATCTCCTTCATATTATCCCTCAGCGGTCATAATTAATGTCCTCGTCTGCTCAGCGCCGAAAAAGGGTCAAAAAATGTCTTTAAACGAGTTCCTGGGTGACACCAGTCAGCAAACCCAGACCCCCCTCTCTATATGCAAATTTTAAACTAATGCTTCTCCAGCCCTTGGTTCGTGGGCGGATGAGATGGATGCACTTCCAACGGCTCGTACGTGTTCTCGTGCTCTCAAGTAGCTCTATGTCTGGGGACATCCGCCTTACCAATTCCTGGTAGCCGCCGCAAGGGATGACGATCGCGGAGACCGTCGAGGGAGAGATGATTTCCTATCTAATAGGCGTGCGTCATCCATCTCTGTGAAAGCCTTCAATCAGCTGACCTTCCGAAATCCAAGCGGACAGACAGGCATTTCCTCCAAGGGAAGATCTGCCCTTGCCCACCCAACCTCCTTACACGGCATTTGTCGGAAATCTGGCATTTGATTTGACTGAGCATGACCTTGAGAGCTTCTTTGATGGGCTGAAAGTACGTTCAGTCACTAGAACCGGACAATGACCCGTCTCACCTCGCCTGGTAGACAAAATCTGTAAAGGTTATCAAGGACCGTGATGAACGACCAAAAGGCTTTGGCTATGTAGAATTTGAAGAATTAGAAGATCTCAAGGGTGCTCTCACAAAGACTGGTTCGGTGAGACCCACGGAATTCCCAGGTGTGTTCTCGGCTTGCTCAATAAGACCTGTAGACCTTGGCCGGACGAACTGTGCGAGTAAGCGTTGCGGAGCCCCGTATGTCCATTTTTTTCAAAAGATTATGGCACCAATCTTACTTTCGTATCTTAGCCAAAGAGCGCGCTGGTTTCGGGGGCTACGATGACCCAAAGTTCTCTGGCGAATGGCGGCGACAGGGTCCTCTCCCTGACCTTGATTCTCGTGACTCATCGCGTCGGCGTTATGACGGACCCCCTTCTGACCGACAGCCCCCGCCCCATTCTGTTTCCGATACCTCGAGCGACTGGCGTTCCAACCGTCCATCCCGGGCCCCTCCCGCACCCGAGTCTGAGGCTGCTCCAAGGCGCAAGACCTCAGCATTCCTTTCGGATGGTGGAGGGGCGGCTGACAAAGAAGAGACTTGGACTATCGGTAGTAAATTCAAGCCGAGCGAGGATGAGGGCCCAGGGCGTAAGTTTGGCTCATTCAGAGGCCGAGGTGACATGGCCCCCCCATCAAGTGCACCTGATTCGCTCGCAGACAGTGATTGGAGGGGCGGTCCTCGACAGGGTCTTTCATCACACAGTAGCACGTCCCGTGAGTCTGTGATTCTGTGCATTGGAAAACGATTATTTACCTGGGAGTATAGCAACGTCGTCCACTCCCCCGACTCCCCAGCTCACTCGCCGAAAATTGGAACTTTTACCACGTTCTGGGAATACCTCTACGACACCATCTCCGCTCGCCTCGCCTAAAATGGCCCAGAGTAACCCCGCCAGCCGGCCTAACCCCTTTGGTGCAGCCAAGTTCGTACCTCCTCCCCATACCCGTTTCTCGTACGCTGACAAGTCTTTTGGTTTTAGGCCTGTAGATGTAACGGCGAGAGATAAGGCCATCACGGAACGCCTTGAAAAGGATCGTGAGGCCAATAGGGACCGCATCGGCCAACATCCGATGTCGCGCAGCAATTCGCGCCAAGGAGGAGACCGTAGTGGCGCACCACGATCGCCTCCCTTCACTCGAAGCGGCGATGCCTCACTTCCCCCTTCACCGCGTGTGGGACAAGCCTCAGCGTCAAGCACGCGTTCTACGTTTAGTTTCGCTGCCGCCGCTGGTGGGAAGAGGGACGAATCTGCCGAAGATGAGCCAAAGGTGAACGATATTACGGAACAACTGGGCGAAGTCACTATTTGATGCATCGTCCACAACGACGCGTGGTTGCTTGGTGTGTCCCCCCTGCATGATCTCAATCTCTCTTGCTTTTTGGATCTCGCTTCTCTCCTCACGCCCACGCATACCTGCATGCACGCATTTTCTCCAAAAGTTTAGCTTGCAACTGTAGCCACACCGTTTCTCTTTTTTTCACACGTGCCTACTACTATTGTCTGAGGATTGACATGTACCATGATCAAGTTCGACACCTTTTTCACGAAGTAACTTTATGTTTCTGTGTTGTTTTATACGCGCAGCATGGCCAAAAAGCCAGGTAGATATGGACTAAAGAACAAAGAACAGATTGGATGGTTATTATCATCTCCCCCACGAAAGGACGTGCGGAGCGGGCCGGTGCCAAGGCTCAGGCTCATCCGTAGATTAGATTTAGATGGCATCTCGAGCCCTTCCCCTCACCACGCGGCGTACAACATGCTACCTATGCTCACCATCATCTATGCTACGGAGACGGGGAATGCCCAAGATTATGCAGGAAGAGTTGCCCATCATTGTCGGATGGCACATTTCAAATGCCGTGTATTTGATGTCGATAAATATCCTCTCGTATGACCCTTGGCTCACCTTGATATCCAAATCCAAAGTCACGACACTAATCTTCACCAGTCTGAAATTGTGACAGAGAGCGTCGTGGTATTCATTGTGTCTACATCTGGTACTGGAAAAGAGCCGCGAACGATGACTCCTCTGTGGAGGAGCCTCTTGCGTTCCGACCTGCCTCACGACCTCTTTGAGGGCCTTCATTATGCTGTCTTTGGCCTTGGGGACTCTTCATATGAAAAGTTCTGCTGGCCGGCAAAAAAATTAAGCAGACGCCTCGAATATCTTGGCGCAACGGCCGCTTGTCCTCGCGCTGAAGGCGATACCCAACATACACTTGGGTACGTCGACTCACTGAAACCGTTCGATACATCAACAGATGGTTTTGAACTATCCCTCAGAACCGACGGCGCATTTGAACCCTGGGTCTCAAGCCTAACGAATGCCCTGCTGAGATTATTTCCACTACCCCCACACGTTTCCCCGTTGCCGACAGAGGAGTTACCAACGCCTCGAGTGATTCTCCGCTCAGCTACTCCAGAAGAACTTCAGGAAGAACCCGATCCACTACTCGGAGATGACAGATACCACACATTTGAGCTCATTAGAAACGAACGGATTACTGCAGATGACTGGTATCAGGATGTTCGGCATTTCGAGTTTCGATGTCAGGATGACATCGCGTAAGTCATCATCTAGCGTCTTCGACGAAAGTGATTGACCCAGTCGGTTTAGCTATGACCCGGGGGATGTTGCCGTCATTCATCCGGAAGCATCTCCCAGAGACGTCGATTTCTTCCTCACCATAATGGGTTGGGCTAACGCTGCCGATGACCCCATACGAATACAACATATTTTTGAGGGTTTGCTTTACATCCCACCGTCAGTTTATCACGACTTATCGTTCACCATAGACCAACTTCTTCCCGATCACCTTCCTCGGGTTTCGACGCTCCGCGCCCTTTTTACAAGTCACTTGGACATAAATGCAGTCCCCAAGCGGACCTTCTTCCGGCTTCTCAAGCACTTCGCTACCGATGAGCGGGAGCGCAAGAAGCTTGAAGAATTTTCCTTACCCGAGGGCGCGGTAAATCGTCTCTTTCTCCTTTCGAGACGGTCGTTTACTTTTGCGCGTGAATAGGAAGAGTTGTATGACTATACAACCCGAGTCCGCCGCACGATCCGCGAGGTCCTCGGCGAGTTTCGTTCCGTGTGCGTGCCGCGCGACCATATCTTCGACCTCTTCCCTCCTCTGCGCCCGCGCGAGTTCTCGATCGCGAGCGCGTCGGTGGCGCATCCGCACGAAGTGCATCTGTGCGTTGCGATCGTCGAGTATAAGACCAAGCTCAAGGCGCGCAGGCGGGGTGTGGGCACGTCCTTCCTTGCTTCGCTTCCCATTGGCCAGTAACCTTTTGTTTTGTTTTTCTCCATCCTACCACGCTCAACACCTGGCTGTAACTTTTTGTCTCGTGCAGGTGTGCGCCTGAGGATCGGCATCACGAAGGGTCTGCTTGCGCTCCCTCGGGATTCGACCACGCCAGTGATTTGTATCGGGCCGGGAACTGGAGTGGCACCCGCTCGGGCTGTGCTGCAAGCTCGTGTGCATCTGGGCCAGAGGGAAAATACGTTGTACTTTGGGCATCGCGCCTCTGGAAAGGACGCGCACTATTCGCACGAATGGACTGCGCTCGCGGAATCTGGGTACCTCACGTATCGTGTCGTGGCTTCGCGGGATGGGCCTGAGGGCACACCACGAGTCTATGTTCAGGATCTTATCAGGCAGGACGCGAAGCGCGTTTGGAAGCTCGTCCACGACAGGGGCGCATGGGTGTATATCTCCGGGTGTGCTTCTCCTCTTGATCCCGCCTCCGCAGCTGTGTAGATTAATGGCCGATAGATCATCCAATAAGATGCCCACGGGCGTGCGCGCCGCGCTGGCAGACATCGCCCGGGAGGAGGGGGGAATGGGAGAGGAAGAGGCGCGTGCTTACATTGCGCAAATAGAGAGGGAGGAGAGACTCTTTGAGGAGTGCTGGAGCTGACAAAGAGGACGTGATTTAATCCGCATTTATAACGCGTAGCATGTATGTAAAGTACAAGGATATGCTACGACCCGTTTGGTTAGAGAAGCCTATGGTGTGTATATATGCATGCTGAGATGTTCATTAGATGGATGGTGTGTTTGATGCTATGGCCCCTGCCCCTACTGGGCTTCCGTCTTAATTTATGATCCCCGGTTATCGTCGGGGTCTTATGCAAGCCTGGGTAGCTGTCAAGAATGTCTCCCCGAGTGGGGTGGCGGGTCACCAGGTGTTTCGAGGTTGTGTCCTGTCGTGACTGGGACCCGTTAGGCGCCGTGATTCAGAAGGATGAGCGCCTCATGATCAGAGGCGTGCACGGTGTTGAAAGGGGTACAGTAGGTGCCCTGTTTGCTTCGCTTCGAGTTCCTGTGGCGTGCACCAGGGCGCCAGGGCAGGCCAAACCAAGGAGTCTGATGATGAGCTGGAGCTGGGATGGGTGGTCCGATAAGTGGTGTGAGAGCCTCCGTCTTGGGCAGCATCCGCGGCGGATGATCGAATGATCGAATGGATCGGATGGGTGGGATGGCAACAGTTGGTGGAGTAACTTCGATAGCGTCGAGCAGACGCGGGATTTTCTGCCGCCCTCTAAACCCCCATAATCCACCAAACTTGTGGCGGCTTGGACTCGCTGTAAAATAGACGTGAGGTTTCTTTCTGGCCGCTGTATCAGATAAGATCACATAGGCAGTCCATGGGTGGGCACTGGAAGGTAGATCCCGTGTACGCTAGCCGCCGGTTACCCTGGTTAAGGCCCCTTAACCGGGGAGTTCGTTATAGTACTTTGAGGGTGCCAGGCGCGAGGACGGCCATGGTGTTGACATGTCAGCGCCATTGATTGAAATTTGTGGTTGATGAGAAGGCCGAGGTAGCGGATGTCGTCGGGGCTTGCGACGGGTGGCCAAACAGTTGGGATGGCGATAGATGCGGGGCGGGGCTTCTGGGCCGCAGGCTCCCTGCTCCCAGTGCATGCGTGGGCCACCATGTTATGGGAGCGCGAGGCCGCATGGATGATGGAGCTGGTGGAGGATTGGGGTCGCGCGCTGAACTGGTTGGTGGGGACGACGACGAAGGTGCCATTTCAGTTGGCTGATCATAGTAGCCCGGTGGGCACGGGCGTGTCAACAGACCCAGTTCAACTGGTCCACAGAAACCGACCCTTACCCATACCTAACCATGGATGATCGGAGTTTGGGGAGTGCGACCGTGCTGTCTCAGGCCATATCCCGGGCTGCCCTTGGTTTCACGCGGGCCTGCCTAGCAGGTATCATAGATCCGACGTCATCGTCCACAAAGCAAATCGTAAAGCCGCTGGCTAGTTTGCAGGGACAGGACACGGAAGGCCCAGGGGGGTCAAAAAAATGTCGATCAAAGGATACGACGGTATGAGCGGCATTTGCCGCGAAGGTGCATATGTCTGCTTGCCTTTTGTGCAAGACTGATTGATATTGATTGAAATATAGAAAGCTAGCGATGAGTAAAAAGACATCAAACCATCGAGAAATCTTACGTGGGCGGTGGGCGGTTAACGTTATCCAGTGATGCCCCGCGACATGGTACAGCACGGTAGCTGCGAAACGTACCCTTTATTCTGGCAGAAAGGCGCAGACGCCTTTCATTTTGTTGGCAAGCGCCAGGTACTGAGACCCTGATCTTTTTTTTTTCGTGGGTTATTTATGGGCTGTGAGGCAGTGCGGCCGTGATCTTTGCTTCGGCCACGGTCAGGGTCAGCACGTGTCAGCGCACCCTAGCGGTCTGGCCAACTGCACACCATGGAAATGGGATCCTTGAGGCCTTGAGGTGTTGAGAATGGATGACCGACCTTACAATAATTGGGTGAGGTCATGCATCTCCGCAACGACGCGACGGGTGGTTCATACCTGCCTGATTTCACACATCTCTTACTTTTTGGATCATGCATTTCCGCCAAAAGTTTAGCTCTGAACCGTAGCCATTCCATTTCTCCTCCTTCAAACATGCCTACTAATGTCTGACCATCGACATGTACTATGATCAAGCTCGACGCCTGCCTTTTCACGAAGCAACTTCACGTGGCGGTGTTGTTTTATTTCCGCAGTATAGCCGAAAAGCCCAGTAAGCATGGAGCAGAGACATAGAACAGATTGGATAGTTATCGTCTCCTATGCAATTCCGGATCGACAAACTTCATTCTTCCCCGTCCTGAGAGGGTATCATGAGCGAGAGCTGCGGGAACACGAAATAAACTGTACCTTTGAACCGCACGCCATTGGTAGACGGTGCCTCTTGCTCGTGCTGTCGGCTGAGACGTTCTAATTCGTGATTGCGCGCAGCAGTCAACCGTTCATTCTCCTCGCGCTCCAGTCGCGCGTCGTACTCCTCTTCAGTCTCCTTCAGCTCACCTACGGGCTCACCCCTCTTGGCTGAATGCTCCTCGTCCTTCTGCTGCTTACGCTTGTGCTTACGTTTGTGCCGCTTGCCATCATCTTGATCATCGGGAGAACTGGAACGCCGGCGCCGTTTGTGTTGCTTGCGGGTCCTTTCCTCTTCATCCTCGGACTCGCTAGCGCTCACATAGGGCTCTTTCGCTGGAAGTGAAGAACAAAGATGAGTCATAACATTTCTGCCATAGCCCTCCAAAGTTAAGATACACGGACGTGGTGGCGCCGCTTTCTTACGCAGCTCAAGTTCGCCACAATTAAGAATGGTCACGGGGACCACAGGTCGGTCTTTCTCATCTGTGGCCACTTGAGCAATCTTGCACACCACATCGTCGAAGCCGCGGATCACTCTGCCAAAGACTACATGTTTACCTGGAGTGTATGCACACGTGTCAATATGGTACACTAATAGCATGAAAGAAAAAAAGGGGGGATAACACATACCATTCAAGTGAGGGCAAGCTCGCAAGGTGATAAAGAACTGTGAGCCGTTCGTGTTCGTGCCACGGTTGGCCATACATAACAACCTGCAATTTGCGGCGATGGCCATTTTCTAAGTGAATTCGCGAAATTGAATGCACAAAGAACTGACCCCTCAGAGTCCAGCGGACGCGTGGTGTCCTCGTCTGCAAATGGCCCACCGTATATAGACTCTCCGCCTGTTCCATTGCGTTTTGTGAAGTCTGTTGAGAGGTTAGAGTCGTTGAGCGCAAAACGGCCATCAGTGGTACCTCCGCCTTGAATCATAAAGTTGGCGATCGAGCGGTGGATGATGCTGTTCCTGTAATATAATGGCCGATCTGAGAGTGGCGACAGGCCCTTCTCCCCCGTACATAGTGCACGAAAGCTGGAAATGATTAGCAAGTCGGAGAGGGAAAAAAAAAGTGGTGGTGGTGTTTGATGGCGCGTCTCACTTTTCTGATGTTTTGGGGACAGTATCGTTGAACAACTCAAAAATCACTCTGGGAGTCTATTAGAAACGGCATTGAAACAGAATTAATGGAGCAAAATTACGAACCTTCCTACAGGAGAGTTGTCGACGGAAAAGTCCATGAAAACTCTTGGGGGAGTCATCGTGTATGAGAGCAATGAGTGCAGCAGGATTTCAAATGCGACCGCAAAGGTGACGTTCCGTTGACCCGCCCACATGCACGCCGCCTCGTTCCTGCAGCGCTGCACTGCCCAGCGCCGTGCCTGGGCTAAAAATCAATACAGATATTATGTAATGCGCCACGGGTGTTTTTGTATTTTATCCGAGCGAGAGCGAGATACAGAATCGTTTACTGAGGGCATCACAAACCGTATTCTGCCCACCTCGCTCGCTCGCTCCTCCCCAACTCCCTCTCCTCGGTCTGGTTACCGTATGACGCGCCCTTATTTCTCCTTCCTCAGCCTTGTATCCTGGGATGCGTGAATTCAATACGGTTGTCCTCGGTGGTCAGTCACCCTTCCGCTCTTCATACCCCCGCGAAAAACTGAATCGGCAACAAAGCCGGAGGGGTTGGCAAGTCCGCTCTCACAGTCCGTTTCATGCTAAATGAGTTTGTCGAAAACTATGACCCAACTATTCAAGGTGTGCACACTCGAGCTTCAAACACGTGTTTATCTGATCTATTATGATTAGAGGAGTATAGGAAAGCCATCGAGGTCGACGGGGAATTGACATGGGTAGGTGTCATCTCCGCTCTGGCGGCCAAGCTATCTGCTCCCCTCGCGAGTCGCAACTTCTCCGTCGGGTTGCAGATGGTTCCCTCTATTAATTCTGGCGCTGATGTCCCGAATATAGCTCGAGGTCCTCGACACGGCTGGAGCCGAGCAATTTACAGCTCTTAATGAGATATGCATTACATCTGGTCGGGGCTTTGTCCTCGTTTTCAGGTACCAATCATATATGTTATTGCCCCCAATCCCTCGCGATGCCAATCCCTTGCTCGTGTTTAGTTTGACCCTCGAAGCTAGCCTACGAGAGGTGACAAGTCTAAGGCAACAAATTCTTCGCATCAAAGGAGAAAATAGTGTGAGTTGTCTCGTCTCTCTAGTCTCCTTGCCACAATTGATGGGGTACCACTTTTTGACATAGCGTGTTCCGATGGTACTAGTCGGCACTAAATTAGATCTTACCAATGAGCGCGAGGTGTCGCCCTCTCACATTGAAGAGCTCGCGGCGCGTTGGAAAATCCCAGTCTACGAGACGTCGGCAAAGCGAAATTGGGATGTGAGTGAAGCATTCGAAGACCTTGTGCGGCAAATGCGCCAGTATTATCCCGTTGAGGAGTGTCCGAAGAAGAAAAGAAGAAGAGGTCAAAGAGACCGTATTCGCCGGAGAAATCCTTGCATTATCATGTGAGATGGACATACCAGCTATGGATCATTCGTTCTTGCCTTTTACTTTTAACATGCATCTCGTATCTTGGCTCACCTTTTACTTGGATTTGAATCTATTTATATACGCAAGCTACTTGTTACCACCCTTGTCGGGCTACCGTACTTCGCCATAATTGTGTTCGCTCCCTTTGTCTGGATCCTTTCCCTCCCTTCTCACTGTGTTCCTAATAAATTAATGCGATACCTGATACCTGCTTTCACAGGCTGGGAACGTATTTGTCATCAGAGCGTGGGAACTGACTATCTAATCCGCTGTTCTTCGCTGTTTGGCAGTTTGCCGAACGTGGCTTTTCTCTGCTCTTCTCCGCCTCACACTCACTCACCCTCACCCACCCAATTTACCTTCCGCCTCTCATTCACTCGTCCCTTCGACCTCAAATCCTTCACTCAATTCGTCTTTTTAGAAAAATTTTACAAAATGGTGAGAGTATGTTGCATTCTCTCCATCACCGCGCCTAACGTTTGTAACGCTTGTTCACTCTTAACCCCTAGTCTTATGGTCACAGTAACGGTAACGGTTATGGCAGCTACAATGGTGGCCATGGCGGTGGCTACAGTGGTGGCTATGGCGGCGGCTGGGGCGGTGACCGGGCGGGTGACGGCCTCGGAGGTAGCCTCCGCTCTATCGACTGGAGTCAACATAAGCAAATTCCCTTCGAGAAAAATTTCTATGTTGAAGACAAGCGCGTCAGTTCTCGTTCTGACCGCGAAATAGAGGAGTTCCGCAGGGCCAAAGAGATCAAGGTGTGATCCACTCAATTGCCTTAAGCTCCGTGACCTGACGAACTTTCTTAGGTGCAAGGGCACAGTGTACCTCGCCCTGTCGCCTCATTCGATGAAGCTGGCTTCCCTGAATATCTCATGGTCTCTATTCGTGCCCAAGGCTTTTTAGAGCCTACACCTATCCAGTGCCAAGCTTGGCCTATGGCACTCTCGGGAAGAGATGTCGTAGCCATTGCACAGACTGGTAGTGGGAAGACTATTGCCTTCGCTCTCCCCGCCATGCTCCACATCAATGCGTAAGTGTCTTGTGGCCAGATACGGCTGAGGCTCACCCATTTGCTCCTATCTCAGACAAGCTTTATTGTCTCCAGGAGATGGCCCTATCGCTCTCGTTTTGGCACCTACACGAGAGCTTGCTGTTCAAATTCAACAGGAATGTACAAAATTTGGGTATGTTGATATGTCCGTTATGCCTCGCAACTCGTGCTACCCTCGCCCTTCAGCTCGAATTCCCGTATTCGCAATACCGCCATTTATGGTGGTGCGCCAAAGGGACCGCAGATCCGTGATCTCCAGCGCGGTGTCGAGGTTGTGATTGCTACGCCAGGTCGCCTTATTGACATGTTGGAATCTCAAAAGACGAACCTTCGCCGTGTCACCTATCTCGTTCTTGATGAAGCAGACCGGATGCTCGATATGGGTTTCGAACCACAGATTCGTAAAATTATCGGACAGATTCGGCCCGATCGTCAAACGCTTATGTTTTCTGCAACTTGGCCGAAAGACGTACAACGCCTTGCCACTGTACGCACTTCTCTGACATTCCTCATTTATTGACGCAATTGATGTCTCCCTTTAAGGATTTCTTGAAGGACTTTATTCAAGTCAACATTGGTTCGATGGAGCTCACAGCGAATCATAACATCGCCCAGATTGTTGATGTTTGTAGCGACTTTGAGAAACGCACCAAGTTGATCAAGCATCTCGATATCATCAGCGCTCAAAACGCTAAGGTTCTCATCTTTGTCGGTACTAAGCGGGTCGCAGACGACATCACGAAATATCTTCGTCAAGACGGCTGGCCAGCACTAGCCATTCATGGTGACAAGGAGCAGTACGTCTATTACGCTGTAAAGCTCGAATGTCGATTAACAACGCTCCTAGACGTGAACGTGACTGGGTCCTCGGCGAATTCAAGGCCGGTCATTCTCCGATCCTTATCGCAACAGACGTTGCCTCCCGTGGTCTTGGTATGTGTTCCCTGACTGTCGCAAGTGCTTCGACGTTACGTCGAGACACAATGGGTAACAAACAATTGGCAAACGGTATAACGTGGCTGCTACGCTACTTTGTTGTGCTTGTTCGCTGGTATGATGATGGGGTCCGCTGACACCGCACAATGCACCTGTGGTGGCACGGGTCTACCGTGTGTTGTCTTGACACAATTCATCTACCAGGTTCCTGGGTGCGCCTCCAGTACATGACAGGCCGAAGAAGCTTTCGCGCATCGACAAGTGAGGGGTCCAGTTCCTTGCCCAGGTGCCTGTTCGGGCACAATCCCGCTGGATCCATCAGTAGGCGTCCTAGACACCGACTATGGATTCCGGGCTCCATGAACTGTGTTCGTTGGTGCTGTAGCGGTCGTGGACTGAGCGGCTGATTTTTGAACGTTGTTCTGCCCCTCCACGGACTCGATGAATGCGCATACAAGACTCCTGCCTGTCTGTAGCCTGGATGCGTTGTGGCGTGGCCCAGCCCGTTGCATTTACCCTTGGACATAGAACCCTTGTTTGTGATCTCTGTCTTCGGCGATGTCGCGGTGCTTGTTATTCCTTACTGTGTTAGTTATTGACGGGTTGCGTCTGTCTCCATGTTTTCGTTCTTGATTGGTTCTGTGCTTCTACAATATCCACTCTACCTGCAATCTTCAGATGTCAAGGACGTAGGCTATGTCATTGTAAGGCTTTCCTTATTGTTGTTTCATGCCTTTGCTGACATTGCCATAGAATTATGATTTCCCGAATAACTGCGAAGATTATATTCATCGCATTGGTCGCACTGGAGTGAGCATCCTTCGTTTCCCTTTTCAGGATGACTTTTTAAACCTCTTTTCCGTCAGCGTGCCGGTATGAAAGGGACGTCCTATACTTACTTCACCACAGAGAACGCGAAGTCGGCTCGTGACCTCATTGCAATTCTTAAGGAGGCCAAGGCAGACGTTCCCCCTGCTCTTGAGGAGATGGCCATGTTTGGTGGTGGTGGCGGCGGTCGAAGTGCGTGATACTTTCAACATGCTATAGGATAATAACTTGACGCTCGAATAGATCGCTATGGAGGTGGCGGCCGTCGCGGTGGAGGCGGTGGAGGCGGTGGGGGTTATGGTAATTCTGACTATGGATATGGCGGTCGTGACAACGGCTACGGCAGCAAGGGAGGCAATCGATGGTAAATGACCATCCTTTTCTCGCGTTTCCCTCCTCACGCGCGCCTTGGCCCGGGTGGCGACATACTTGATGCCCACTACGTGCCCGCCTACTCGTCCTTTAACGCTTCGGACGGCTGTCCTGTCCATTCATTATGTGTAATAGATTGTTTCGGATACGTTACGCATATAGCTCTCCGTAATATATACGTATCATACGTTGCCTGCGACGAACAATAGATGGGGTGAATAGGGGTGCGGTACTCCTGCATGATTCACATCATGTCATTGTCCAAAGAAACGTTGGTCTCCATCTCCCCTTTCACCTCCGAGAATTATCACCCCTGGGCCGATGATATCAAATCTTGCCTTCAACTTAACGGTTTATGGCGCCTGGTGAGCGGCCTGGAGAAAAACCCCTCCGCTCAACCTGAAATCAAGGACCCCAATGGTCAAATCTTATTTCCTGCCGTAGCCGTGGACCAGGACAGGCTGGAGCGGTGGGAAATCAAGGCTGAGAGCGCTACTGGCGCCCTGAAAACAGCCATGTCTCATGAAATTAAGGTGCTCATCAGGGACTGTGAAGGCGACCCTATAACGATCTGGGAAACTCTCAAAATATCTCCCATCCAGCAGCGTACCGCACCACGCTTCAACGCGTATCATGCTCTGCTATCTGTCCAGAAGGGAGACTCTGTGTCATTCGATGCGCTCATCAGCAAGGTAGATGAATGCATCAGAGTTATCAAGTCGCTTTCCCCTACGTCTTTCGCGCTAGATAATCTCTTCGATGAACTGGCCGTCATGACCATCATCAGGGCACTCCCTTATTCCTTCGACGACGTTGTGCGCATCATCTCATTACCGGATAAATTCGACAGACAATCTGTTGTCCAGTCACTCCGAAACATGGAGCAAGACGCGTCTACATCTCTCGGGCACTAGCTCAGCGTTCTCGGCCTCGTCGATCTCATCTAGACATCCAAAATCTTCCTCTTCTTCATCCCGACCCCAGAGCTCACAAAATAAGGTGTCCAATCACCACAAGTGTGAATTCTGCTCTCGCCTTGGACATCAGGAATCAAACTGTTTTCTCAGAGCAAAGTTGATGCGTCAACTATCCCCTCTATCATCCTCCACATCTGCGCTATCTTCCACTCCATCCACGATTTTCCCAAATGCCCCTTGATGCACCGCAGTCTGCTCACATCAGGTCGGCGAGCGCTCTGTTTTCCGTCTCTCAATCTGGCTCTCACGACTCTTTTGGACTGCAGACACTGGCGCCTCAGCTCATATGACGTTCAATCGTCACTGGATGCGAAATCTAGTAGCTCATCGCATCCCCCATACAGTTGGCTGATGGGTCTGTAATCTATTCATTCTGAGCATGTGGGGATGTGGTTCAATCCTATCCTAGGGGGGAAGACGATGGGCCCTCTGGAGTTCACGAACGTGTTATACGCTCCCTCCCTCTCCAGTAATCTCCTTTCTGTGCTATATCTATATCTCACAATGTATTGTCGGTTCGAAGTCTCAATCGAGGAAGACACCATGCGATTTATTCGGGATAATCAAGCCTTGTTCAAAGCACAAGTAAGCACATCCAACGTTGCACTTCTCGTTGGGAACAACATTCCTATTGAGCAGCTCCCCTCACTCCCGCTGACCGCCACTCTTCCCTTGGACCTAGATCTCTGGCATCGTGGCCTCTGCCACCATCACTTGTCAGGTCACTGGCCTCGTGCTCGGCTCTCAGGAGGAACCTGATCCGGTGTGTGAGGCTCGCAAAGCTGGAAAGATGCATGCGGATCCCTTTCCACCATCACCCTCTAAGGTATCCAGACCACTTGAACTAGCTTATAGCGACGTGCATAGTCCACTAAAGGTGCCCACCCATCAGGGGCACCGTTATTGGGTCACGTTCATCGACGACTTCTCTCGGTTCAAGGCTCTTTATCTTTATCTTTCGAAGCACAAATCAGAGACTCTTGCTGCCTTCAATCAGTTCAAAGCTTGGGCTGAGAACATTACTGGGCAGCGGCTGGGATCGTTAACAGATGACAAAGGTGGGGAGTACGTCTCCAAAGACTTAAATGCCTTCTACGTGGAACATTGCACCCAGCGCCAGGAACCGCCCCCAGCAGAATTAAATCGCTGAGAGGGCCAATAGGACGATGGAGGAGGGTGTCGTCTCGACGCTATATGAGTCTGACATGCCTCCCTCGTTCCGGGGTGACGCGCTGGCATCGTTCGTCTATGTGAGCAATAGGGTGACAACTGCCGCGCTCTCGAACGCGACCCCTCATGAAGTCCTCTATAGGAGCAAGCCTGACGTCTCCAGGCTTCGCGTTTGGGGCTGTACCACCACCTATGTCCTGATTCAGAAGGATAAGCGCCCCACCGAGCCTTGGGACGCACATGGAGACGTGAGTCTTCATTGGATATCCTCAGGGATATAAGGCATGAAAGTTCTACAACCCCATGATCAAAAAGGTGATTATTTTAGAGCGTGCTGACCTTGATGAAGGCTTCTTTATCAATCGGACGTCCTCCATGCCCCAATCGTCCTCTCCCCTTTCCGGCTCACTGACTGAGCCCTCCGCTCTACTATTCATCTGCCTCGCCTCGAGGACGATACGCTGGAAGACTTTGTGATCTCTCACAGCAGCTGGTTCATAGGGGAGATGGATCTGCGCACTTTGGCCCATCCCCTGTTCGCTCCCCAGATGCCTCAGTTCATCTCAGATGATGCTCCTTCCGCTTCTGACTCTGCTACTCCCTCCGTCTCACCTTTACCTTCTGGCACTCCGGTATCTCCTCTTGTCAACACTAGACCCCAGCGCATCAGGCGCCCTAGAGATGTATGGCTACCTGAGCGATGGATCATCCCACAGCGCTACAAACGAATGCGTGAGCCCACACCAGCCATTCCTTCCTCCGATGAGGAAGATGTGCTCGGCCAAGATTTTGGAAAAGGGGCGGAGGTAGATTGTGCCGGGGTCATCGCTTCCGGTGCACCTGAGCGGGGCGAGTCCGGAAACCCAGGAAAGCGTGTGCAAGCCCTTTTTTTTGCTCGACCTTGCGGCGCGCAGATGTCAAGGGTACAGAAACCCTCCGTAGACTTACTTTTAGTTGGATTGGGCGTCGCGTCACATACAGTACGCCAAGTCTTGCGGTCGTCAGAAGAAAGAAGGGTGCTTCCCTCAGCCATTGCACAAAAATGTAGATGTACCTGTTGGAAAAAACGGGGTGTACGCGCGCGGAAGAAGGAATGATATTGCCAGTTGGGAGTGGGCAAACGCGCGCCCTTCCCAGATACTAAGTACGAGACACTTGTACTATTCTAATTTGTATGTACTGTCAGAAAAGGAGTGAAAGGGGATTAGCATGGTACTAGTACTGTAACAGAATAGAACGAAATATGGCGAGCGGCGCAAGCTCGGTTTCAACAGTACCTAGACCTAGACGGACGGACGGAAAGCAAAGAAATACTCCTCCGAGTTGACTCGGGCTGCACGGCGCAATGAGAGACCATGGACCATTGCATCTAAAAGTTGTGCAGTAGATATTGTTTTTTTTTTGGACCATCGCGCCGATGTCACGGTGGATGCACGCACGAGAGAGGTGATGCCGGTGATGGGCTAGACTCTCTTATTTTTCGCACTTGGTGGAACAGCCTTGCGTCGCAAGGGCATGCATGCATCGCACGAGCGTGACACGGCCAGGCGCCATTCCGAGTAGTATGGGTATGGGGGGGCACGAGTAAATAAAACGAGTGTGGACGTAACGAGTTCAAGTTCCCTAACAGTTGAAAATTTTCTGATAAATGCATGGGGCGCTTAGAAACCGGGTTGCTTCCGATTCTTCATTCATGGCTCAGATGTGCATGTAAATGGAAGGATGGGTAGACATAGATGGTCACCATAGCCATGTCAATTTTCGAGCGAGGTTATTTGAGGAGAAATTATGCATTATGAGAATTTCGACTGTAGAGACAATTCTGTGTTGTTCGTCAGGTGTCTTTTTTTAAACCTCGTCCTCTCAGTACCTCCCAGCCTCTACTGCCCGCCAGCCCCTCCACTCTACCCTTCCGAGTCTGAGCTCAGGCTCAGCTCAACGCTTGGTCAGTTTGGCCAACTACGCTACGTGATGCAGCTCAGGTAAGCGTAAAATAACACGTACATGCGCCATCCAATCACACGACTATACTTGGTTGTGACCCACCACTGACCGATCGTCTCCGCAACATATGACTTTCCAGGACGAATTTCGTGTCGCCGTCCTGCGTCAAACCGCCACAACACCGGCCGTTGGCGGAGTGCTGAAGCCTGTCAAACCAGTTAAGTAGCCCACGAGATACGATACATTCTTTGGTTTCAATATATCACCGATTCGTCACTTTTACAGGTGGATACAAGGACAGCTGTGCCGATCTGGCCTATGCACTGTATCTGGAGTCTCGCGAAAAGCGGAACCCATCCATCAAGCTGATTACGCCCACCGCGACGCCAGACCCATCCGTGGATGCGGATTGGTCCTTTGGCGACCACAAGGAGACCATACTCGAAGTCATCGAGAAACACGGCGCCAATGTCCTGTGGGCCAACACCAACGTGCACTCGACTCACGCCCTCCTGGAGGTCGCGAAGCGACATCCGGACGTCCTGATGGTCGGGCAGGACCCGCGACAGGTAGACAGGTACGACGACAAGGCGTGGGCCAGTCGCTGGCTGCAACGTCAGCCTGGCCTGGAGGACGCTCTCTCGCACTCGTGGATCGTGCCTCGTGATACCCCAGAGGTCCTCGATGACCTTCCGCTTCCCGCGATCATCAAACCTGTGCGTGGCCGTGGCTCGCAGGGCGTCGCGCTCTGCCACTCCCGGGACGAGCTGAGGCAGCGGGCAAAGAAGCTCTGGGAGACGGGCGACCGCGTCGTCGTCGAAGAGTTTTGCTCGGGAGAGGAGATCACCGTCGGTGTGCTCCCCCCTGGAACGTATGACGAGCCGGTGGGGATGAAGGATAAGCATTGGGCACTCCCCGTCGTGCGACGCTTTGATCACACGGACGGTATCATGCCTTACAGCGGCGGCATCCCCGTCACGGTGAATTCGTGCCTTGTCCCGTTGGAAGAGGCCAGCGCCGATCCAGAATACGAGAGAGTACAGAGGCGGTGCGAACTCGTAGGGCAAGCCCTTGGCACGCTCGCGACCATTCGAGTGGATGCTAGGAGACGCGGCCAGGCAAAGTTCGGTGCGTGTTTTTTTTTTCTTTCTGCGTTCCTAGGGGTTTCGTGGCCGACATATGAGTGCAGGGAAGGACGCCGAATTTGCACTGTTCGATATTAACATGAAGCCAAACATCACGGGCCCGGGCAGGCCAGGCAGAGATGCCCAGGCGGCATTGACCGCACTTGCTGCAGAAGGCCTCGGTTGGTCATATCGTGACATGGTACGGAACATGCTGAGGCAGGCAGTGAGGCTCCGTAGCCTACTTTGAAGCACGGGTATGGTATTCGTTTAGTTTACATGAGCCACTGGTTAGCCTTCTTGAACCATAGTCGTCAGCCAGCAAAGCTATTCATCCCGAGGGGGCAAAGCTATAGGATTTTGTAGTGGGCCTTATCACAGACAACAGACACATGCCGCGTCTGCCGAGAACTAGGGGGACACACGCAGAACGAAGAGTATACCGACAGCAAACGAAGGGGGGTACATCAACGTGTGAATATATATCAGGAGCACGCCAGAGAGGAGATTGGGGAGCACAGAGTCAGTTACTGTTGCAATAGGGCCCGTGAAAGCTTCAGAAAAACCAGTAAAAGTCCATCGGGTGTGGCGGCGAGGGTTCGGTTGGGTCTGGAGGTCTGGAAGCTGAAGAGTGGACTGCTTCTTATATATAATATATTAGCCATTGTGAGATGATTCTTGGTCCTAGTGCAACACGCGGGATGAAAGAATATGAGCAGAGCTTCTATGGCTGACGTCATCACTATATAACTTCTGATCCACCGTACTCTCCTTTACTCACCTCACCTCCCTTGTCGACGCCATATGGATGTGCCAGTGGACGTGGTGAAGGAAACACTGAATGTTGCTGGTCTGCGCACGAACGTGTATGCGCGATCCGATCTGCGCGACAAGCACTCCCCAGAGTCCATCGTCGTGCTGTTCTTCTTGCACGGTAGGGGACAATCTGCCGACAGCATCGATCCCACTGCGCGGTCAGCATTCGCGTGGGCCGCCCAGAAGCAAGTGTCCTCAAGTTCGAAACCCCGGGATTTCATAGTGGTTACGTTCGTACGTGGCTGTCCTCGCTTTGCGGGGAGGAGCTCTCTCTCTCTGTCGTGACAGGCGATCTGCGAGTCGATGACCGGGTTGTGGGCTGTGCAGGACCAACGGAACCATGGCGAGAGAACGGTGGATGAACGCGCGAACTTGGGATGGGGCCGTAAAAGGGAGGAACATAACGAACGTCACGCGCGAGTACCTGGTCTGGCAGGCCATCTGTTTTTTTTTTTTTAAAAATTGATTTGTAAAATGGATCTGCTGACTTTGTCCTCACTATACACAGCGTCGACATGTACGGCGTGCTAGGTGAGTGAAAACAATACAGTGCTCTGGCGCGCAAGGAGCACTGAACTGAACTCGGACTTGCGTTTGTTTGTTTTGCAGTGGGCGCCGTGAAGGACGTTTCGTTCCTCATCGACGTCCTTCCAGCGTACATGTTCCCGAACGACGAGCGCACCATCGGCGAGTGGGTCCTAGCAGGTTTCAGCCTCGGCGGACACGCGACGTGGCTCGGCCTCCGACACGGTACGTGCAACGACCACATCAACTACCCCTTCCCAGCCCCGCCCCCCCCCCCCCCCCCTCTCTCTCACCGCTCATCCATCCACCCTAGAACCGAGGATCCGCATCGGCATCCCGATCTGCGGCTGCCCCGACTATCTCACGCTCATCGAGCGGCGCGCAGCGCATCTCGACGTCCCCCGCGCGGCACCGTACATCCCCGCGTCGCTGTGCGCGCTCGTGCGCGCACACGACACCGTCTCTGCGCCCGCGGCCGTCTTTGCGGGGAAGAGGGTGCTGGTGCTGGCGGGAGCGGAGGACGCCCTCGTGCCGTGGGAAGCGTCGCGCGCGTTTGTGGAGGCGCTGGACGTCGGGCGAGGAGGGAGGAAGAAAGTCGTGCTTTCGTCAGGGGTGAAGCACGAGTTTACGGATGGGATGAGGGAGGAGATGTTTCGGTTCTTTTGGGAGGAGGCGCTCATTGGTGTAGATGGGGACGCGGCTGCAGCTGGTGTGCGACGCCGCAGCGCGCTTTGAAGGCTGAGGGTCGGGTGAATGGAGCAAGGTGAATGTAATAAATGGATCTCGATCTCTAGACGCGGAGTGTAATTCGCAGGCGCCGATAGTCAACCAACGACAAGGATCACGCGAGTCTGTGGGCACATCTTGACTCTGCAGTTCTTTCCTCCCCCGGTACCACTTCCACATCGACCCCTTTACCATGGTGACAGAACAACAAACGGTGGAGGAAACGGGCGTAGAGCCACCCGAGATTGCATCTCATGAGGTACGTATCACTCAAGGTGGCAAGATTCGTGCATGGGTGGAATTCGCTCTCAAATTTTTTGAGGTATGTAAGTGTCAGTGATTATTAGGCCTTCACGATGAAAAAGTGCATGGGCACTCAGGAGAACGAGGAGAAAGCGTTGGTACTACACACCCTCCCCGGGGCGATAAAGTCCAAAAAGACAGAGGTCGCTGCGGATGACGACAAGGAGAGTCGGGAAGCGCCGCAAGGAACGGATGGGGGCAATAAGGAGAAGAAGGGGAGACTTTCGGTGTCTACCATCACGATACCACGTCTGATTTCGGTCGTGGAGATCATAAAGAGGGAGTATTTGGCCGCGATGAACGTCAAACGATCCCCTGACCTTGTGGGTTTATATCAATACAATGAGATGGGTTCTCTGGAAAATGAAAGAGGGGAGGACGGAGAGGAAGATCGGGTCAAGACGATTACAGAGGCATTGTCCGGGACCAAAAAGTGAGTGGGACTGTCGATCTCTGGGCCGTGCTGAATTTGTTAGCGTGAGGATGGAAAGATCGCCGTACATGAAGATAACATTGTGCCGGAAGGAGGTTGCGGGAATGAAAGAGCGTGGTGCAACGTGAGTGACACGATGGAATCGATGGTATTGAGATCAAAGGGGACAGACGCAGGTCGCAGGCACCGTTGAAGAGGAAACTGTCGAAATCTGCAAAGGGACGACTGAAGAAGAGGGTGAGGAAGTCGGAGTTGAAGTCGGAGGATGGAAGTCGGGAGTAGCCGAGAGGGAAAGGACGCGAGGGACTGGCTGACCGAGCGAGCGTGAGCGCACTGCACTGCACCGCTGCTGTCCCGTCCTCTCCTCTCCCCTTTGCCGCGCGTTAGTCTCGGTATCGTGTCGTTTTGACAATAGAGTACCCCAGAACCCTCCACGGGATCTCGCAAAAGCGGCGTTCGCTGGTGGATAAACGGGCTTCAAGTTGATTCATTTAAATCATCCGAATCCGTGTCAAATCGACACTACTAAAGTAGCAGTCACCGTCCCCTCAATGCCTCGTCGCGCTGCCGCCTTGGCCACCCCCGCCACTTCCACTCCCCTCACCGACATCTCACACAACCCTCAACAAGACGACCCCTTTGCCGCAGAGGTATCCCTCCTCAGACGCCAGTGGAAATGGGCGGCCTTTAGCCAGTTCTTCTACACTTTTGCCTCCCTCTTTGCCATCCCCGATGTCTCTCTTACCGTAAGCCACCTTTTTCTTTCTCTCCGAAATCGCGTCCCCCCTCGCGTCTTGCCTCTCTCTCAACCCCCTTCTAGGACATCGAAGACGATTTGACGCGCTCTACGTCCATCGTCATTCATCGAGTAATGCACCGCTTACTCGTGGCCGCCACTCAAGATCGAAAACTTTCGTACGTCACTTCTCGTGCATTCTCGTTGCGTAACCCCCCTTGACTTTTTGGTTCCGCCTCAGCCTGGAGAACTGGCAAACGTCCTTGCGAAAGCAGTACAAGAAGCGCGATCCTGATCTCAATCCCATTGGTCCAGAACCCGTCGTCCAACTCCCCACCCCGGCACCAGACTCGCCCCCCGGTCCTGACGATGAAGAACCCAAGGCCGAGTCCGTCTCCACCCCGGGTCCTTCTTCGGACCCTCGCCTATGGAGCGCGCCTCCAGCCGACATTGCCAAGACGGATATCCACGAATTCAAGCGCGATCATTCAGGCGAGTCCTCCGCTGATCTCAAACTCGACGAGATGAAAATCGAGTCCACGAGTGTCCAAGGCACTCCCCTTCCCGAGCTCGAGGAAGAGAGCAAAGACTGGCTTACGCTCCCCATGCTCACAAAGCTCGACTCGTTACATCTCTTAACAGAGTGGCAATTCCATAATGTAAACCGCCTTAGAACAATTATGAAGGATGACGACGAGACAGCTCAGTGGGCACGTATCCATCCATCTTGGTTCCCTCTCCTTGCTCATGGAATTTTCCATCTAACAGCGTATTGAGCCAATCGGCTACGATTCAAAGGCAAACGCGTATTGGTTGATCGGACGTATGTTGCATTTAGCGTGTGGCTGTGTTTCTGGTCTGCTGCTAATCCCCTCCTTGTTAGCCGACCGCCTCTGGATCCAACGTGACATCCCAAAACCTCCACGCAAGCTGAAGCGCAAGCGCGCGCCGACCAAGCGTAAACCTAAGCGACCTACCATTCTTCTTGACGATGAATCAGATAGTCCACCAGCCCCTAAGAAGTCCAAGGTCGTATCCACTGTGCGATCTAGCACGATGAAGACCCCTACCATCACCCCCAAGACCCCCACTCGTTCTACACGTACACGCCGTCCCCCGTCTTCACCTGAAGATTTGGGTCCTATCACCAGCCGAGGTCCTCGCGCCGCCAAAATGCAGGCCAGCGTAAAACTGAGCGCTCAGGCCAAAGAACTTGCAGAATTGCAGCGGCAAGCCGCGTTGGAAAGTCGTCGCTCAGGCAAGCGTGTCTTTGTGTCACCGTCACCGCCCCGGAGAAGCAGCTCAGGGCGCACTATGGGCACGCGCATGAGCGCACGTCTGCGGGGCGTCTCCCAGGGTGATGAGGAGTGGCAGGAGATTCCAGATGAGTGGCTTAAAGAGCCAAACGAAGCGGAGGAGGACGGTGGTGCTTCTGGAAGTGAGCGGTTAGACGGTGAGGCAGAAATGGGCCAACATAGTGATCCTGACCCCAGTCCGGAGCTGGAACCCGAAGCAGTGCCTGACCCCGACACGGATACTCAGCGAACCAAGACGGGCCTGGAGAGCGACAATGACACAGTCAGCGAGTTGACGGAGCTGTCCGAAAATTCACCACCTGCGACCATCCTCGTCTCTCCTTCCAAGGCGAGGAAAAGCTCAAAGAAGGGCAGTAGCAGCCGCAGAAAGACGAGCCGATCTAAGCGCCAGAGTTTGGTCGTTGATGACGTTGTGCCCCTGGTGCGGCCTTCTGAAGAAGTTGAGCCTGAGGAGGAGATTGAGCCCGAGTGGCGCCCGCCAGATGACTTTGTCGAATGGGAGACAGTGCGTGTTTTTTTTTCGGTTGATTGTACCGGTGGGTTGGATGACAGCCTGAGTGTGCAGATATGTGTCACCCTGTATGATTGGGAACACATTTGTGACTCCTTTGAGGGTGCTACGCATTACGCCGAGAAAGCCTTGTACAAACTACTTTCCCAGCACATAGCGCCCGCAATCATTGCAGAGCTCCAGGTAAGCCTCTTCTTCACAATGTGTTTAAGAACCAGATGTGAACAGAACATATCAGGAGGTACAACGGAAGCGCCAGTTGGATGAAGCCGTCTCACAACGCAAACGCTCCTCGCGTCTCGCTATGAAAGAAAGCGAAAAGGAGGAAGCTCGGCTGGCCGCGCTGAGGAAAGCCGAGGAGGAGGAGAAGCTGAGCCGTGTGCGGAGATTAGAAGCGAGACTGAAGAGGGAGGAAGAGGAGCGGCTGAAGAGGGAGGCAGCTCGGGAGAAACGCCGGCTTGATAGAGAGGAGCGGGAGAGAAGGGCTCAGGCAGGGGAGCTCGAAGAAGCGTAGGTGATGTTTTTTTCACAATGCCTGCGTACTCGCTGACGCTTGTGTGTCACTCCCAGCGGGAATGCGAGCTCGTCAATCGACATTGTCGGTGACGACCCACCACAACAGCGCAAGGCTCCCACGAAGGCCCCCAAAGGCAAGCCCGGCCGGCCAAGAACGAAGATCGCTGCCTCAGTGGCGGCGACTCCTTCGGCTAGCGCAAGCGGTTCGCGGACACCAGTGGGTGAAGATTGGATGTTGGATTGCGAGATCTGTCATCGAGTCGGTGTCAACAAGGTACTGTGTACAATGGATGTTCCCCCCACACATTTGTGCCGCGGAAGGCAACGGTTTTTTTTTCGTTCACACACAAACTAACTGGAAATCTTTTTTTTAATTCTTCCAGGACGATGGTTCCCCACTGTTGTGCTGCGGTAAGTGCTCAAAGTGGCAGCACATCGCTTGCCACGACGCGGTAGATCGTAAAGCGGGACACCCCAAGCGTAATTGGGACGCGGAAGAGTTCATCTGCCGTGCCTGCCGGCAGGGCCTCCGTGGCATCGGCGTCGTGAACGGGACTGGCAGGCAATCTGCCCTCAATGGCTCGTCATCACCCGTATCCACATCCTACGACGTGGGCGGCCGAACTCCCAGTCCTTACTACGCCCGCCAATCATCTATCGCTGGCTATTCTGGACAAACCCCTTATAACGGCAGCCAAAACTATCCTCATCCTTCTTCTCATCCCCGAACGCCATACCAACAACAACACTCGGCCTTCACGTTCTCGCATTATCAGCCTCAGCAGCGCGGATTCACCACCGCCACCCATTCATCGGCATCGCCGCACGCGCAGGCGGCGATGTCTCAAGCATCGACGATAACGCCGTACGCCCAATCTCCCTATAGCGCGCACGGCTCGTCTTCCAAGCTGACGCAGTACCCCACTTCCCAGGCAAGTGCAGCTTCAACTTTGATTGCGCATTGTGCTTGTTCTCTTGGGATGAAGAAAAAACTGACTTTTGTTTTTTCGATCGATCGACAGTACCCTCCTCATTTGTACTCGAACGGCACAACAACTTGGCCCGCCGCTGCGTCCTCCCCCTCCCCCACCTCTTCTTCGTCACCCGTGCGCTCAGGCGCGAGTTGGTCCACGCATCCACATGCGCAGCAGCACGTCGGACAGACTCAGACTGCTGCTACTACTACCACCACTACCCCTACCAGCTATCCGGCAGTTTCGTCGTCGGCGGTGCAGAATGGGAACGGGAACGCAGCTGCGGCCACGGCCTCAGCCGCCTTCGTGCAGTCGCAGCCCTGGCGAGGAAACCCCTACGTTGCTCCCGTCGGTGGCGCCGGCGGCGCAGATAGTGGTATATCCTACTATTCTCAAAGCTCGCAATCGACACCACCTCCGCAACATAGAGCACCCTGACTTGGGCTTTTTTCTTTCTTTCTTACGGTTGGACCCATTTCCGCGTGCGCGTGTTCCTTTTTTTCTTCCCCTTTGTTTTTGTTATACGCACACGGGTGTGTTGAACATCGTGTAAAGTGTTGTTTTGTATCACAGAAATGTAGCTAGCCTCCCCTTTATAATCTTGTTTGTAATTTTTTTTTTCTTTTTGGCCTTGGTATCAGGATGGTTTTTCTGGTGAGATCATTCGCTCTGAAGGCGTTGGTGAACTTGTTTCCGTCTTTGTGGTCGACCAACTAGATGCATGTCAAGCCAAGGGCTCCTGAAGTTGAGGCTCTACGGGAAGGACAGTCATCTGCAGCTTGCAACCTTTACGTATCTCGTGATTCTGGTATTTTTTAATCTCATGGTATCATGAATAGGCAGCCAAAAAGTGGACTAGGAATACAGTGGGCCATGATAGTATGGTCAAAGGACAAGCAAAGGCAGCGGTGCACAGGCAGCATCGGCGAATGCTATCGGATGTGTTCATACATTTTGAACTTGGGATCGACAAAAGGGAAGGGATCGTCCCACGATGCTTGGTCCCTGCACAAAGGAAAGGAGAAAAAAGTCAATTGTGAAAGAGAACGGTTGGAGTACAGTTCATCACACTCACTCTACGGGACCCAACATCCTCATGCCACGGACATGCGTGTCTTTACCGTTCATGTGGTTCGCGAGTATGATGACTTGGAGGATGTACGCGTGTATCGGTTTGCTAATCTCAAAAAAAAAAAAAAAGGAAGGATTTGTTCGTTTGGTTGGTTTTGTGAGATATTATAAAGGATCGTGGACGCACAATCCCTCGCCATCCTCGTTTGGTTCCGCAGAGACGTCGAACGTGATCCACCCGTCAGGACGGTCGAGCGTGACCGCGCGCACTTCTTGTAGGTCGCCAGGGCTCGTGCCGGCGCGTACGGAGAGCGCCGCGGGCGTGTAGGAATCGTCGAACTTGTAGCTGAGGTAGAGGCTGAGTTTCTGTGTATACGAGGGGGGGGGGACAAGGAGAAAGAAAACAGAGTGGAGGGCAAAAGTATATCAGCATACACACAGAATACGCAACGAGGTTCCTGGACTAGAAAAAAAAAGAGAGTACGTTTACCTGAATTGCCATCTTCCGCGGAAACTCGACGGTTATGAAGTGCGGTTGAGGGCCATCGGAGCTTTTGGATCGTGAGAAGCAAGTAAACAACGAAAGGTTAGAGAGGGGTTTTGGGGGGGAGGGGGGAGGAGGAAGAGGTAGTTGGTTTGTGTGGACTACTCACTGCCAGAACGTCTCGGGATCCTGGTCTTGCAGGCACTCAGGTCCAAACCCGAACTTGAACGAGGACACGGACCACTTGGCGAGGTGGCCAATGTCAGGCCACGGTAGCACCGGTGGCCGCCTAACTGTTTTTTTTAAATTAAAAAAAAGGTGATGACGCTTTGTGTGAAAGAGGCGTTGAAAATGAATATTCGGGCGGGCGGGCCAACGTACGATTGTGAACGAGAAAGACGCCTTCGGGGGTCGCGGCGGGGATATCGGGGGGTAGAGGACCGAACTGTACGGCTGAGCTCATATTTTCCACGCGGGTTGCCTATGGATGATGATGATGATGATGCTGCAGATGATGAGATCTGGAAGGGAGCGGGGTTGTCTAACTCTAACTAAGCGCGCGGATTATACTTGTCAAAGATCGTGTGCCGGTCGAGTCAACCGTAACACCCATGGCCGCGAGCAATCTTCATCTCGACGATTACAAACGTTATGGCAGGCAGATGATCCTTGACGGCATCGGGTTACCAGGCACGCCCCCCCCCTCTCATACCCATATTTTTTTTCGCGGTGTTCATCACTCCACCGTTGACGCGCGCCTGCGTGCGCATACACACACCGCACCGCAGGTCAGCTCAAGCTCCAGCGGGCCGCCGTGGTCGTCGTTGGTGCCGGGGGTTTAGGCTGCCCAGCCTTGCAATACCTCGCCGCGGCTGGAGTCGGCAAGTCTGTTTTATTTTGTGGGGCTGGCCCCCCCATCTCTGCAAGCAACTTGACTGACCCTGGCACGCCGACCCCGCGTGATGATAAAAAAAATAATATCCTTGTAAAAATCATATAATGCGCAGGTCGTATCGGGATCATCGACCACGACGTTGTCGAGCTATCGAACCTTCAGCGCCAGACGCTGCACACCGAATCTAGGCTGGGAAACCCCAAGGCAGAGTCTGCCGCCTGCGCTCTTAAACAGTTCTGTTTCATTTCCGCTTTTTTTTTTTTTGAAAAATTATCGATTTATCGGCCCCGCGCGCTCATGGATGAATATTTTGCTTTTTTTTTTGTTGCCTCGCAGGATCAACTCGCGCCTCCTCGTGGACGCGATTCCCGACGCGCTCGTTCCCACGAACTCCCGCGTGCTCCTCGAATCCTACGACGTGATCCTGGACTGCACCGACAATCCCGCGACGCGGTACCTGCTCTCCGACACGGCCGTATCGCTGCGCAAGCCGCTCGTGAGCGGCGCCGCGCAAAAGTTCGATGGCCAGCTGTGTACGTACAACCTGGGGCCGGACGGACCTTGCTACCGCTGTCTCTTCCCGAGACCCCCGACGCCGGAAGCCGCGCCGAGCTGCGAGGAGACGGGAATCTTGGGCGCCGTCACCGGCGTCATTGGCTGTTTGCAGGCACTCGAGGCGATCAGGGTCATCGTCGGGTTGCACGGCAAGTCGTTATCTATTCAATTCGGTTCAAAGGTAGGTAAAAAGTAAGGACACGACGCGTCAGCAGACGAGCAGCAGCCATCCCTGTTGGTCTACACCGCCCTGGCTGTGCCGCCCTTCCGAAGTGTCAAACTTCGGAAGCGCCGCGCCACCTGCCCAGCGTGTGGCACCGAGGGACAAAAGGTGGGGAAGATCGAAGACACCGACTATGTGCAGTTCTGTGGAGGGGCCAGACCAGATTGGGAAACTCTGGGTCTGAACCCCGGTACTGGTGAAACGAGGATAACCGCCAACGTGGGACTCTCTGCAAACCAAACTTTCGTAAAAGAAAGCGTGTTGATGATCCTTCCTGATGTGCAGGAGCTCAGGGGCATCATGGATTCGAAGCCGGTTAGGATACTAGATGTACGACCAAAAACAGAATTTGGGATCTGTCATCTGCCTTGTTCCATCCGTACGTTTCACCAACTCACACCGCGCTCAAAAGATTCTGGTCCATCAATCAACAGATGTCCCTCTTCACGACATAGTCGCCAACCCAGGTGACTATCTGACCCCAGAATTCGAAACATACGTGGTGTGCCGCCTTGGGAACGACTCGCAGATTGCGGTGGACGCCCTGAGAGGCGCTCCGCCTGGCCCCACTTTCGTCATCAAGGATCTAGTTGGCGGACTGCGCGCGTGGTCCCGCGAAGTGGACCCTGAATTTCCCGTCTACTGATCACAGCCTGGACGGGGAATAAATGTACATGTGAATGTAGTTAAGATAACAGATGAAGTTGACCAGGTATATCTAAGAATGTGACGGTGTTACTAGACTACAGGACGCTTCCTCAGCAGGGAGTAAAGGGGACTTAATGATACCATCTGGGCGCAAGGCGTCACTTCTCTGAGAAAGAAAGTGAACAAAGTAGACAGGGTGAAACATCAGATAGGAACGCACTGGCACCCAGCTTGAGCCATTTGGGAATTTTGACTTCGCCGCCAGTCGAGTCCCTCGCCGTGTTGGAAGAGCTAGACGCCGATACGGCAGACGACGGTGCTTCTTTGGTTTTCTGATTTCCATCGAAGCCTGGCGCTGCAGGGAGATCGACGGCATGTTCCAGGACCGCAGATGCCAGCGGTGCAGGCAAGTCCGAACCTGGTGACATTCCAAACGAGAGAGAGATCAAGCAATCAGTCGGTCTGGACCGTTTCGGATAGGCAGACAAGGAGGGGGGCCTGATAGAGAGCGAGAAGCGAACTGAGAAGAAAGCAGACGCACGGTTCAGCGCGTCGTCGACAAATCGGAGGTGAAGGACCGAGGAGGGCGCGAGACCCAGCTGGGCAAGGGTGAGATCGCGTACGGCCGGATCCGATACTTTCAGTTCGTGCAGTGGCGGGTTGGACGCTGTTAAGTTATTTCGAGGGGGGGGGGGACGTCGTGAGCCTTTTCTCTTCCTCTTCCTCCTCCTCCAGACGAAAAAGAGGATTTTTTTGCTTGGATGGGGATTAGACATGAATTGAACGCACATAAGATGAACTTGACAGGCTTGACGTCCTCGCGCAGGGAATCGCGCACGAGCGCGTAGACGGAACGTATCTTGTCGTCCGACGGGAACGTCTTTTCGAGCTGCGTGCGGTCGGGGAAGCGCACCCTGATCGTCGTCTAAAAAATCCCCAAAAAAAGTCCCAAAAGGTCAAAAAGGTCGAGATCATCGTTGCGTGAATCGCTGCCCCCTCTCCATGGACAACGACGGGGAACATACATACATTTGGCCAGCGATCGCTCTTCATCTTTGCCCGCTCATCGCGCTGCGCGCGCGTCAGCAGCGGCGCATTGTTCAGCGTGGTGGCGCGCGCATGGAGCTGCTGCTGCCTTGCCTTGAGATCGGCGATCGTGGGCGTGAAGTAGTCATCTGGCAGTTCTTCTGGGTCCGAATTGAAGCTGGAAGTGAGCGCATTTCCTCTTTTTTTGAATTTTTTTTTTTTAATACGAACCCGGCGGTGCTGAGATCTCTGGTGGTTTGTACACCTTAAACTCAGGCTGTGGCTCGGCGGGCGATGGTGATGATGATGATGATGGTCGTGGTGGTGCCGCCGCAGCCTCCGTCATCAATTCACTCCTGCCGCTCTTGGCTGGTGCTGTGGATGCGCGTGTGGGCGTAGGTGAAGCTGCTTTGTTTGGTGGAGACATTTCAATCGGTGTCCAGGAGGTGCGTACGCGTACGCTTATCGATGCGAGGGGCGGGCCGGTGTATTTGGCCCGTCAACTGCCTCGGCATTTCCCGAGCATGCTGAGCTAAACGACCCGACTGCCTCACGGTACTGAAGCTCCTGAGATCGGGCTAGTATCGATACACCAACTCTCCCCAGGAGAAAAGAGCAGCGTCTCTGAAGTTGATGTTCTGTCGTTATCGCGTGGTACCATTCGCATCACACGTTTATTCTTCTTTCTACAATGCCCAAAATTACTATAATAGCCAGGCACTCGTGTAATCGACCTGCCCTTGCTTGTGGTGCTGTACGGACGGGATTCACGGTTCACGGAGAGACGTCATGCGCCCGACGTATCTGAGTGGCCAAAAATATTAGCGCGGCCCACGGCCAGTAAGAAAGCGCGTGGCGTCGTGTCTGAGGTTTCAAAAAAAAGGAAGGGGATGCTTTCTCGAGAGCGAAGCGATGTCGCCGCGGTGGGGGTAAAATCCCGTGGTCCACTGGATTTTTGTAGATAAAAAAAAAACAAGGGGAACGTCCAGCTTTCGCCAAATCATCTATCACCTTTCTGATGCTTTCCGTGGACAGATTGTCAGTGATCGAGCGGTGCTTACAACCGCCCGCACCCGAATAAACGGAAATGAGAACTTGAAACAGTGACATTGGACATGGACCACGAGATGGTGCCAAAAATACCCAAGGCCATGGCCACGCCTACACCTTCCCCTTGCATGAAACGAAGAGACAAAGGCGGTCAGGGGGCATCAGTCAGATAAGATTCGAGGGCATCGGCGCGACGTGACTCCCGATGTCGTGGAAACTTAACATATCCGAACGCCGTTGATTTCCCTCGCCCGAGGGGCAGACCGTACCCATGTGTGCATTTCCGCGTAGCACGGGTATCATTCAAAAAAGGCGAAAACAAAACCCACGGCGAGTGGGGCAGGGGGCTGATCTCTCTCGGGGATCCTGTGCCCGAGCCCTGAGAGCATGGCCAGAGGCGCGATGTCTTCTGTGCGATGGCCGAGCGTGCGCATCTTCGAGAAGCGAGAACGACCACGTGTAGGAGTTTAGCCGAAGTCAGGTTAGAGCGCAGTGACAGTGATTGTGGCGACAAAAAAGCGACTCTATGAAACAATATCCTACTTGGGAAGATCAAAAATGTCTTTGACTCTCAACAAAGTCTCCGGGTCCCCGGTGTTCTGCATTGCACACAAGGTTAGGCCATTCTCCCGCGGTTATAAAGGACAAATTCACCTTGGTTAGATCATCACTGATCTTGACACATGGGAGGTTATTGATTGACGCCAGTTTGATGACCATGTTGAGCGCCTTGCTCTTTTCCTTGCCTTTACTGGACAACGATTTGAAGTCATTCGTGAGGAAGGTGCCAATACCGAAGGCCGCTGCGCACACAGGATCACGCAGCTAAAGAGATCACAGGAGGAATAATGAAAAAACCCACGTTTGAAACCAAGCTCGTCGCAATGCTTTTTGAGCGCGATTGCCTTGTCGACGTTGAGCCAATCAGAGTAAGCGATCGTCTTCTCGCCAAGGTTGATGCCCAGTCGCTCGTAGACCTCTTTAGCCAGCGGAGCAAAAACGAATGGGTCGCCAGAGTCCTGTCGCAATCCATGCCAACGGCCTGCGCGTTCCGCGTCGGTGGCAAAGTCCTATTCACCGATGCCGGCGGATGAACGACGGAATTTGGTTTGGTAAGGAGAAGAACTAGGGGAACGAGACCTGGCGCGTACCTGGAAGAATGCCTTCGTTGTGAACGTGTCTGTGAGTGCGAGGAGGAACGTTCCATTCGAGTAGACTTCTTCCCAGAGGTCGAGCGCGATTCCATGGACGTGCTCGTATCCGCGCAGGGCCCCAATCTACTTTGATTTTCGAGAGGGGATGAACGGCTGCACATGACACCTAACGTAGTGGGACTTCTCACCCCCATGAACCACTCGCTGAGAGAAGAATATTGTATCATTAGCCCACGAAGGAGGCACAGCTTTAACGGAGACACTAACTGCCCGATGGTGCCAGCAGGTCTTAAACCATACTTTTGGGCAAAGTGCACCTGCATAACGAGATCGGCAGGGAGCGACAGGAAAATCGAAGTATAACAGACGTTGCTTGTTCCGAGGAGTATCCCCTTTCCCGGATGGTCCTTCTCTGCGCGTACCAGCTGGCCGATTAAAATGTCCTGGACATGATAGGAGCGCCTGCGACGCGTGCCGAAGTCATTGAACGCACAGCCAGCCTCGAGCAGCTTGGCGCCCTTCTCATACGCAAGGTCTATATACCCGACGCGCACGAGGTTTCATCATTCCACACATACATACACACCTGCAAGTGGACGCACGCTCCTGGCCTTCATAGTTCCAGTCTTTATCGACAGTGGTAAAGTAGATCTCGCTCAGAGTGGCCATAAGAGGGACTTCCCAGAGGATCGCCTCGGCCCACGGACCGGACACTTCAATCTCGATGCGGCCCTCGTCACTGTCCGGAGCGCGCGGCACGAAGGACACCTGGACTTGGGAGGGCTTGAAGCGATAGGCAGAGAGATAGTCGAGATAGGTGGGCTTGAAATCGGAGCTCGCTGTTTGCAACCAAGTGCGCTCCTCGGGCGTCAACGACAAGGTGGAAAACCCTGGGTGATCATGATGTCTACAGAGAGAATAGGAGCGGGAGCGAGACATCGTGCGCACAAGGTATGGCTGCGGCGAATTGCTCATAGCACTGGCGACTGAAATATACACTGGCGTCGCGGTGCGTGAACCTATATGTTGACTGGGCATCGGGAAAATGATGCAACACGGCCTGCTGCATCGTGAGCTGTTGGCGAAGACATTTGTTAGCTGTGTTATCACCGGGCCGAAGGCGCGAAACTCGAAGGCGCGAAACATTTACGAACCTTGTAAAGGTCCGTGTCCAGGAGCGACCTGGGCAAGATGATGACCCCTGGATCTGGTTGGCTGGGCATGACTTGAGTGGGAGAAGTTGCGTGGCCGCGGGTGGAGCGTAAGGGTACGGAGCAGATTTGGTGTGTTATCGGCCTTATACATAATCTAATCAACTGTCTTGGACTTGAAGATCGCTCTCCATCCATACTTACTCATTGTACTTTATGTAATAAACTCGAACGAGTACTATGGCTGGCTGAGTAGCGACTAGTAGCGTCGTTGTGTCAAGTCACCTGCCATGTGCGTCCATGCACGGGGCTCAGACTGGCGATCACGACATGACCGCACGACAGTCCAAATGGTACCTTCCTCCCTCACCAAAAAACGATTCTTTTGACACCCTCACTCACAGAGCTCACGCATCGAGATCTTAAACGAGGGCGGATTCCGCTCCGACGGACGCCGGCAGTACGAGCTGCGCGAGATCACCTTCGACTCGACCACCCAGGCAGGCGCGGACGGATCAGCACGCGTCGCGCACGGGCTCACAGAGGTGCTCGTGAGCGTGTTCGGACCACGCGAGGCCCGCGTGCGCGCCCAGACACTGCACGATCGCGCCGCCCTGCACGTAGAGGCGACCATAGCGCCATTCAGCAGCGCGAGCGACCGTCGGCGGCGCGGGCGTGGCGACAAGTGCGTTTTTTTTTTTTTTTGTTTTTATTCTCCACCTCTCCACCTCCCCAATTCAACTCTCTCTCTCCGTTTTTTTTCTAATATGAACAAAAAAAAAGGCGCGTGTTGGAGCTCGCGGCGACGGTCAAGGCGACGTTCGAGCCGGTGGTGCAGACGAGTCTGTACCCGCGCTCGCAGATCGATATCTTCGTACATGTGCTGCAGCAGGACGGTGGGGTGCTCCAGGCCGCGGTTAACGCGACGACTGTGGCGCTTGTCAATGCCGGCGTGCCGCTCGCCGACTACGTCTGCGCCGTCACTGGCGGTGTGCACGCCGCGGCGCCGATGCTGGACCTCACCGCGCTGGAAGAGGCCGACCTGCCGCATGTGACGGTGGCGAGTATGCCACGGTCGGGCTGCCTCACGCTGGTCAGCATGGAGACGCGGCTGCATGTCGACCGGTTTGAGGAGATATTGAGGTTGGCGGGGGAGGCTGGTGCGGTGATCCACAAGGAGATGCGCGCGGTGGTAAGGGAGCGCACAAAAAACTTGCTGGATGGGATGAGTTCCGGACTCCGGACATCCAATCCAGGAGAAGATGCGATGGTAGAGGATGAATAACTTTCACCCTATGATAATGGCCCGAAACAAAAAAAGTCACAGGGATACAGATAGAAGGGCTACAGGGGTGATACTGGTACTTCTCTTGGGAGCTCTATTCGTCGAAAGCACGCTAGCCACTTCTCGCCCTTGTTTCGCTCCACCTTTTGACCTTCTTCCGTGCTGTTCCACACGGCATCAAGTATCGGCCCCTTGCCTTCAGCACGGAGCATCTCCGTGTCAACGCTTTCAAACAAAGGGAACGCGCTCAAATGTGTTTTCATCCATTCAGCCAGGTCCTTTACGTCCGTGATGGTGTACACGATGCCACCTGGACGCAACGCATATGCATATTCTGCCAGAAGGGTCGGCGAGATGATGCGTGCCTTGTGCTTCCGTAGCTTGAAGTGCGGATCGGGGAAAAGGAAGAAAATAGCGGAGAGGGAGTGCTTTGAAAAGTAATTCGGCAGAAATTTCATGGCATTTGCACGGACAATGGACACGTTCTGATACCCACCGGGAGCAGTCGTGGATGTGGACGCGGGGCCCATTTCAGTAGTGGAAGGCTGATCAGGCAGTGGGGGCGGTTCCGAAGCGGTAGCACGGAGGGCTGCGATCCGATCTTCTACGTATTGCGAGACTTGAACGCGAATTTCAAGGCCTAGGAAAACCCCGGTCGGTTTGAGGCACGAAGGAAAAGAAAGAGAGGGTCATATGCACACGTACCGAGCATCAGCGTGTCAGGATAAAGCGGTGCGAGGGTGATAAGCAGGCCGCCAAAACCGCACCCTACGTCCGCAAACTCCGGGTTCTTTCCCGAACCAGCAAATGCGGGATAGTGCGCATCCCAGTCGACCTCATCCGGCGAGGCTGGATAGACGAGATTGTGGTCCGAGAAGGGATTGGCGTGTGCGCGCTGCCTGTAGTGTCTTTTCTGCAAATGTAAATCTGATGCGATAGCGCGGCGGAGGCGAACAGGACGGAGCTTACTTGAGGCAGCAGCGATGACGCGTCCGCTTTCGTGGGCGGTGATTTGACCTTTGCTCTCTTTCGTTTGCCCATCTGATGGGGTCGGGATTCGGTTGGGGCACCCGCACACTCGGACTTGCTCGGAGGCTTGTCAACCAGTCGGGGAAAGCGGAAGATAGCGGAAGATAAACTGCCACGCGAAAATAAATAAAAATGACCCAAACCAAACTAAACTAAACACACTACAGTACCAACTTCTTGATACCGTACCGTCCGTCCTCCGTCCCACTCCCTCCCTCAATATGGCCTCTGCCCTTCGCACTTCCTTTAGAAAGGTTCATTTCTTTTTCGTCCTGTCATATCCCATGTACTACTTGTGTGCAGCATTCACTGACGATAGTCGTCTAGACTGGCTCGCCCTTCCTCCGCTCTGCGGCTTCTGTCCGTCTTTTATCGACAGCCCCGAAGCAACCTACGCTCAAGGAGCGTCTCGCAGAGCTCATCCCTGCTGCCCAGGAGAATGTACGCACGCGTTTTCAGGCGCAGCTCTGCAATGCGCTAGCACTTAAACACTCGTCATTGACGTCATCCAAATACAGGTCAAGGCGGCCCGTGCTCAGCACGGTAAAAAGGCCTTTGGACCCGTCCTCGTCGATCAGCTCTATGGGTGCGCCTGACTGTCCCCCGTGCTCGCCGTCGTCTAATCATTGATGTGCCACGTCACTAGCGGTATGCGCGGCTTGCCCGCTTTGATTTGGGAAGGCTCGGTCCTCGATCCTGGTGAGACTTTCTTTGTTGTCACCAAAAGTTCCTGCGTCCGATTCGCTTTGGTTTATAGAGGAGGGCATCCGCTTCCGTGGCAAGACCATTCCCGAGATTCAGGACCTACTTCCAAAGGCGCCGGGTGGCTCAGAGCCCCTTCCTGAGGGTCTCTTCTGGCTCCTCGTCACCGGTGAAATCCCAACGTATGAGCAGGTCGCCGAGCTTTCAAGAGACTGGGCCGCTCGTGCTGCGATCCCGGACTTTGTGGAGGAGCTCCTCGACAGATGCCCACCTACTTTACACCCAATGAGCCAGTTTAGCTTGGCTGTCACTGCCGTACGTCATGCGTCATTCACTTAGGCTTTTTGTACCGTCTCATTTATACTTACGTACATCGTCATAGTTGAACCATAATTCTGCATTCGCCAAGGCTTACGCTGAGGGTATCTCAAAGAAGGAATACTGGGGCCCTACCTTTGACGACTCGATGGACCTGTAAGGCATCGTTTGGTTCTTAATGTGATTGTCCTAACGTGGCACGTGAACGCTAGGATCGCAAAGCTGCCTAATATTGCGGGCCGCATTTACCGCAACGTGTACGGTCGGGGCAAGCTCCCACCGATCGACGTGCAGAAGGACTATTCACACAATCTTGCTACGCTGCTCGGCTTTGGTGACAACCCTGGCTTTGTTGAGCTGATGAGGCTCTACATTACCATCCACAGGTGACTTTTTGCTATCTTCAACCAAGTCTGTTCTAGTGTTGATGGTACTGTCAGCGACCACGAGGGTGGCAATGTCTCTGCACACACCGGAAAGCTCGTCGGCTCTGCTCTCTCGGATCCCTTCCTTTCATATTCGGCCGCGCTCAATGGCCTCGCTGGTCCTCTACATGGCCTTGCGAACCAGGAGGTGCTTGTCTGGCTCACAAAGATGCAAGCCAAGATTGGAGAGGATGCCAGTGACGAAGCTGTCAAGGAGTATGTCTGGTCTACGTTGAAGGGCGGACAGGTTGTTCCTGGCTACGGCCATGCCGTCCTTCGCAAGACGGACCCACGTTATGTCGCGCAGCGCGAGTTTGCGCTCAAGCATCTGCCGAATGATAAGCTCTTCAAGCTTGTCGGCCAGATCTACAACATTGTCCCGGGTATACTGCTCGAGGTACGTGTCCGCGAGGCCTTTTGTTAGGTTCTGCTCCCTTATGTGCGACGGGTAGGCTGGCAAGGCAAAGAACCCCTGGCCCAACGTGGATGCGCACTCCGGTGCGCTCCTTACTTACTATGGTCTCACGGAGATGCAGTACTACACTGTCCTCTTCGGCGTATCCCGCGCATTTGGCGTCGCCGCGCAGCTTATCTGGGACCGTGCACTCGGCGCTCGTAAGTATTCTTCCATGCACACGGGAGAATTTCATTCCATTGACATTCACTTCGCAGCCCTCGAGCGGCCGAAATCATACTCAACGGATGCCATCAACAAAATTTTCAAGGATAAAAACTAGGCCCCTCGCGACTGTCGCAGAGGGATCGTTGTAGGGTGGCTTCTTGGGGTGAATGTGTTACGGTACAACTCCTGGGCAAGGCACGAGTTCGTTGGCGTGAGAGTGGGCGAACAGGACGGCCTGGTAATAGATTAGCTGGAATCTCCCGGCGTGAACCTTCTAAAGACGCCTAATTTTACTGCTATCTTCATCACTTTGGCTCGCGATAGTTACCGTGCGCGTGAACTTCATTAACCGGCGGATTTAAGCACATCTTGACTGAGTTCTTGCCGTTAATCCTTGGTTGGGATGTGGCGGGGGTCGGTCTTGGCCGTGGTGTGTTGCACCGCCGAGATCGAGACCGGTCCGGCCCACATCATCATGCGTTGCACATTACAGTACAAGGTCCAATTCATTCCGCCGGTTGCCCTTCCGGCGGCACACAACTAAACTTTCCGGCTCCCTGGTTCCGTCTCGCTTCAGCCACACAACCTGACCTGTACACGTGCGGTATTCTCCCCGAAGAACGAAAAAAAAAAGAACAGACAAAAAAGTCACATCAGCAACCACCGGACAACGGGGAAAAAAAACCAATAGAAGGTAAAAAGAAGAGGGATGGCCGACGTTCGCGCGCTACTCAAGGCAAAGCGCCAAGAGGCACGCATCAACCACCCTTACGCTTCCTATGGCGCGAATGGCGCGCTACGATGTACCGCATGTGGCGTCGCGATCAAGTTTGCTAGCGCGTGGGAGGGCCATTTGGGGAGCAAAGCGCATCGCGTGGCCCTGGCGAACTTGAGAGCCAAGGCCACGACAACCAAGGAGGAGGAGGAGGAGGAGGACCAGATGGTAGTGGTGGAGACACGGGCCACGGCGTTATCGAAGAGGAAGGCAGCAGAGGAGCAGCAGCAAGAAGGAGATGGTCGAGACGGCGGCCAGATGGAGGTGGAGGTGGAGGGAGGGGGAGAGCTGGAGGCGCGGCAGGGGAAGAAGAAGAACAAAAAGAGGCAACGCACGGAGGAACGCGAGGCTGCGCCGCCTGGCGCAGGCGCGTCACGCCCATTTCCTATGGACTTTTTCTCGGACCCTGCGCGCGCACCGCCGCCGACTCGGGATGATGAAGATGAAGACGAGATGGATCAGGATCAGGAGCAGGAGCAGGGGGAAGGAGGTATCAAGGCGACGGCAGCACCGAAATCGCAATTCGAGACCGAGTGGGCCGCGTTTGAGCGCGATTTGCAGAGCCTACGATCCCACCCACCAAACGCGAATGAGGAGGAGGAGGGATCGACAACGATCACGGCTGACGCCCCGCAAGAGATGTACGCTGGCGCGACGATCGCTGTGGAGCCCGAGCTGGTACCCAAGTTCGTTGGCCTGCCGCCGGGGTCTGGGTCTGGTGCTGGTGCTGGTGCTGCGGAGATGGACGAGGGCGGAGGCGCCGGCGCCACGGCGGGGGCGGGGGCGGGGGCAGAAGCGAAGGCGGAGGGGGAAGAGCGTAAGCGCAAGGAGGTGGAAGAGCGCGAGCTCATCATGGATCGGTTGTTGGAGGAGGAGCGCGCGCAGGAGGATGCGTATAATCGCGTCTCGCTGTTGAAGAATCGGGTCCAGATGTTCAAGAGGAAGCGCGAGCTCGCAAAGGCAAAGGGCAAGCAAGCGGATGCCGCACAGACCTGAAGGAATTTTGGCGGGTCGTCGTCGTCGTCGTTGTCTCTCTCTCTCTCTCTCGTGTGAACGCAACGCGATTGTATAATGATATGTGTATACATCATAGATCCAATGTACGAAAGACAATATTTTACGAGAGTACCACGCCAGGAGAACGGATCTAGTGCATACTTGGCGTTCACGTTTATCACTATTACGCAGTATCTTCGTTTTCCTTTCGCGTGGCTCCGAGTCCCATGCGCTGCAACCAGTCTACGTCATTCTTGTGCACGATCATGAGACCAAGAACGACAGGGAGCCACCAGAGAGAGTGAGCAAACACGGTGCGCGCGCGAGCCTCGCCGCCAAACTTGTGGAAGCGCCACGCGGCGCGCAGCCAGATGGCGTTCGGCACGACGCTCGTCAGCGCAAACGACCACGTCGTGAGCCCGGAGAGCGGGACGAGCGCGGCGCAAATGCCCGTCAGGAGCAGCACGTGCCGCAGCGCGACGAGCCGGTTCTGCCGCGCGTCGAGCACGGCCAGCATGCGGTAGCCACCCTGCGCGTACGCGCCGCGCACAAAGTGCGCCAGCGAGTTGAAGTGCGGGAACTGCCACGAGAACATCAGCGCGAACAGTGCCCACGGCGCGAGTGGATTGTCGACCAGCATCGTGCCACTGGCGCTGCTGGTGGCGGCGGCCAGGAACGGGGGCAAGGAAAGGGTGATGGGGTGCGCCGCGCTCGGGAGGAGAGAGCCGCCGACGGCGGCCCAGCCCATGAGGGGCGGGACGGCGCCGACGATGGCGCCGACCCAGGTGTTCCAGTACGTGCGGCGCTTCATCCAGGTGTATGGCCCCGCGTAGAGGGCGATGTTGGCGGCGCCGAGGAGGGCCGTCGTCGGATTGCACATCGTCCAGAGGAGCGCGGGGCCGGCGAGGCCGGTCGTGGCCGCGAACGCGGCGGCGTGCGAGGGGCTCAGGGCGCGCCGCACGAGCGGGCGTGCGCGCGTGCGCGCCATCTGCGCGTCGTAGGGGACTTCTTGCAGTTGATTGAGCGTGTTGGCCGAGGCGCTGCAGAGCGCGGTGCCCAGGGCGGTCGAGAGCAGGACCGGGACAGTCGTGGGGATCGGGGAGAGCGCGACGCCGGACATGGCGACGAGCACGTTGAAGGCGGTTAGGCGTCCTTTTGATAACTGCGCATATATTCCCAATGTGCGTTTGGGGCTCAGGGCTGGAATGGCCTGATACGCGGCTGGATGGACTGGTGGTGGAGGTGGTGGTGGAACGCCTGTCTGGTGCAAAGGTAATTCAAAACCTTGCGGTATTTTGCCATTGTGAAAGAAGAAGAACGAGAAATCGAGCGGTTTTGAGTTGATAGAAGTTGAAGCATACCGCGTCAAGATGGGTGGATAATGGCGGAGATGGAGTGGCAACGCAGGACATAAAGATGAAGACCTAGAGGCATTTCGCAAAAGGCCTGGCAGCATAATCTATCGCCCACCGGGGGGCTTCTATGATTGTATTATTTCATGTTGTGCACAAGGGATGGATATGAAGAGACAGACCTTGTTCTACTCTGGCTCTGGCTCTGAGATCTGAGCTGTCAGGTCCGCGTTTCCTCAGAATCCGGGACTTGCCTTTCGGAGATTGAAAAAGCCGCAGCCTAGGACTCCTCAGGTCAACTGGCAAACCAACCGACAGCAACAACAACAGCCAGGTCGTGTCTCCTTATTTCCTCCCCCAATCGGTTCTATTCGTACAGCGCGCACACCCGCTCCCTCTTCGTTGCGCTTTAATTGTCTGCAAAGGCAGATTCCTCATATTCGTCACACCACGGCAAGCGCGCTACCATGCCGGGCACACACCTTCTCCCCCCGAACTTGCTAAAACTCTTTGCCCCGCGACCCCCACTTACATACACACGACCCGTCGACAAAGACATCGACCGTGTCACCAAAAAAGATGTTTCCGGTGTTGGCCCTCTTCTCGCTGTGTTGAAGGAAGGTGCCATGGCGGGCCTGGCAAACGGCACCGCAGACGGAATGGAGGAAGGGGAAGAGCCTACCTTTACCCTTTCAGAGGAGATGAAACGTCAAGTACGGCGCGAAGAGCGGAAAAAGAGGAGAGCTGAGGAGTTCGCAAAAGCGAAAGATTCTTGTGCGCATATCTATATTTTTATTGTCCTCTACGGTCCTCTGACTGATGTATCAACCAGACAAACCGCAGGAAGACGCAGAAGCGGTTGGTGACCCTTACAAAACGCTCTTCATTTCCCGGCTCGTGCGTTTTCATTACAGAATGCATACGACACCTAGCTGATCAATATACATAGCACAAAAATGCCACGGAGAATGACCTTCGCAGAGAATTCGAAATTTACGGCACGATTGAACGAGTCAGAATTGTGAAGGATAAGAAGGGACGTGGTCGTGGCTATGCGTTTATCGTCTATGAACGAGAACGCGACATGAAAGGTTATTGAGACCTCTCGCGATTTACTTTTGCCACGTGCACGCTCGCTAACCTAGCCGACTCACTTCGTCTGCTTACGATTCTAGCTGCTTACAAGGAGTCAGACGGCCTACACATAATGGGGAAGCGCATCCTGGTCGACGTCGAGCGCGGACGCACTGTGCGCGGGTGGAAACCACGTCGCCTGGGTGGTGGTCTCGGTGGCCGTCCTAAACCTGTCGAGCCTTCGTATGGGGGCGGGAGCGCGGGCGGGGGCGGGGGCGGGGGCGATCGTGGCAGAGGCGGCTTCCGAGGCGGCTTTGACCGCGGACGTGGTGGCTTCCGTGGGGTGGACGTGGATTTGGCGGAGGACGTGGGGGAGGATACGGAGACCGAGGAGGATTCGGTGACCGGCCTGGCGGTGGTTTCCGAGGTGGAGGCGGTGGCGGCTTCAGAGGAGGCCGGGATGACTTTGGATCGTCGAGGGGTGGAGGTGGCTATAGGTTCGTGTTCCGCTGAATGACGTGGGACTTGTCCAGTTTGACGCTTCTTGCTTCTCGTTAGGGGCAGGGGTGGTGGTTTGGGCTACCACGGTGGAGGATTCAACGACGGCCCGCCTCCAGGCAGGTACGGAGGCATGTCTGGACCCGGTGGTGGGCCCGGTGGACCAGGTGGGTATGGTCCTCCTGGCGGGGGTCCAGGTTACGGTCCTCCCGCTCCCAGCAGCGGTGGCCCTGGTGGTTATGGAGGTGACCGAGGATATCTCAAGCGAGAGGGCCCAGGAAGTTTCGACGACCGGGACACAAAGCGCCCACGATACTAGGTTCTGGCAATTGCACCCATCAGAGGATGTGTAAGTGGGTGGTATGATAGCCTTTCCCCTTCTCTCTGTCTCTTCTTGCCTTTTCTCTCTTTGTCTGTTCTTTGCGCCTCGTAAGTATGGCTGGGCGATTACGCGATTATAGGTTGTGGAATATCGATAAGTCAGGCAAGTATACACTCGCGTTGTTTATTTTTGATTTTTTTTTTTCTATTCCCGTTTGGGGCAATCGCAATCGCAGCATGTTCGGAGCGATTGTTGAGCACTACATGAACCATGGACGAAATCGAATCGAATCGATCCATTGAACGCACCGGCGCAACAGGTGCGGATGAGGCTGTGCATGATGGGAGGATTTGAGTTGTGATGTGAGCATGTTCACGTTTCGTGCGACAAAGAAGTGGCGCCTGTGGGTGATTCCATTTCAAAAAAGTTGGGGTTGGAGCCGAGGGCTGTTCGGTGATGAAGAAAGGAGAAATAGCCCGGGAACGTGGCAGGTGTGCTGGGAAGAGGAACGGACCCTTGATCAATGACCGAAAGAGAGGGAAAGGGGAGAGAAAAAAAAAAAAGTTGTTGGCAAAAAAAGATCGGGGTCAATAGAGACAGGCGTCAGATGCGAGAAAGAATGGAAGTGAGAGTGATGGAATGCTCTTTTGGTGCTACAGTTGTAGTGCAGCCCGCTAGACAAGTACGGCTCAGCTCAGCGGCGGTGTGTAGAGTGGGACGAGGTCGGGAATAGGCCGGGGGGGCGTCGGCCGGTGTCGCGTCGTGTCGCGATCAGAAGACGGTGGGCGCGTGGGTAGGCCTCATCGACACGGCGAGATGTGATCCCCTTCAACATAGCAACCCAGGACCGGGTGCCCTCTTCCCGACCCCGACAATCTTTCTTTGTCCGTATACGGTTCCTCCGCTCCTCCTTGCCAAGTTCCAGGCCCTTTCCCCTGTTGCACCGTAGCACTTCACTCTGACAGTGTCCGTAACGCGCCCTCAACGCAATTCATCCAGTCCCTTGGGTCCTTTTCTTACTCCTCTTCTCTGACGTACTTGCGTTGCGGCGGTGCTGTCACCCGCAGGAACCACCTCAAACGGGTCCCGTGCTTGTCGAGATCCCCTTATCATCTTTCCTTAGAAAACTTTACATGCTCTCCACCCGAGTCATGAGACTTCTCTCGTCCCTCTCCTCGGAGCGGACGGACTCCCAGTCGTCCCAACTTGTGATCGGTCGGGCAAGCTCGTGGTACCCCCGCTCACACCGCAGTATGTGGTCAACGAATCTTCCAAGGGTGACTGCGCTCGGTGCGGTGAAACGCGCGCGTTCCCTTGCCAGCCGAGCGCCAAAGCCGAGTTTCGTTCCTGGAGAAATGAGATTGAACTGCACCCTACAGCGGCTAACCTTCTCAAGCTCTCGACATGATCCCTTCTCTCCCGGAATCTGCAACAGACTCCGTGGGACCCCCCCCCCCCCTTGCGCCCTTCTCATTCCGTAACGTCGGAGCCTGAGGGCCTTATCCCCACCTGGCCACGCCTTATCATCCTTCCTCGCCTTTCCGTTTACAAGAGATACAAAGCCCACCCGTTCCGCTGCTCCCTGTCCCCAATTGGTCTCACTACGCTTTTCTCTTTTTTTTTTTTATTCGTTGGTTGCAGTCATCTGATCGAGATCCTATCCAATCCCGATCATCGGTTTCGCACACGCGCCCTGACCAGACCCACCCAGCTGGCACCGCGCATGCGTGAAGCGCCCGTCTGCGAGCCGAAAACTCCACTCTCCATTCGCTCTTTCTGACCAGCTTAATCTGGGGGGTTTGCTTCATCTACCTTCGTCGATTTCTTCCCCCCAAACTCCTCCCCCTTCAACTAGTCAACCTGGCGGTAACCCTGCTGACACACCAGCCAACTTGGGATTTCCCTACAATGGAACGTGAGTGCTGGGCTCGATTCGACACGACACGACCGACCCTTCTGACGCTGACGATGTGGTTCCCAACTCCCCGTACAGCCAGGGACGAGCGTCTCAATAACCATCATCACCACCTCGCTGCTCATCCCGCACCCGATTTCCCCTCCCGCCTAGAGCAGGTCTCCTGTGAAGACCCTGAATTCCCTCACACAGAATCGACCATGTCCTCTCCTCTCTCCGAGTCGGTTTCAAAGTCTCCCCAAGTGCTGCCAGAGTCTGCGAGCAACCGCGCGGTGTCCCCCAGTGCGAAACCTGAAGTCACGTCTTCGCCCGACGTCAACCAGCGCCGAGTCCCGGCAAGTGGCAGTAGGAACGCGGGCACTGAGAGAGAGAAACGGAAGCGGTCTCGGGTAACACCGGATCAGCTTGTCCATCTGGAGCGATTCTTCAGCATGGACAGGAGTCCGACGGCGTCGCGAAGGCGAGAGATCAGTGAGCTGCTGGGAATGCAGGAGCGTCAGACCCAGATCTGGTTCCAAAATAGGTGAGCCATCCTCTCCCTGCCAACGCTATGCCTTCGTTGAAGCGGTGGTCGCGGTGGCGCAGACGTGCGAAGGCCAAATTGCTCAATGGGAAAGGAAAGGGGAGAACGGATTCCACGCCGCCCTCTACGCCACCCGACTTGCTTCCTGGTTACGATGCAGAGTTGCATAGTCTCATTCATGAGAGCGAGCGTGAGTCCCACTCGTGTACTACCACCACAGGGCTGGAGGTCTAACTGAAAGTCCCCTGGACAACGTACAGCCGTCACCATTATTCCTTGTACGGACCTCACCATCGGGACGTGGCGACGGATAGCGTCGCACTCACAGAGCAGTAAGCACGACCTTGTCGCGTACGTCTGCGAGTCGCGGAGCTGTCTTATCTGGTTTATTCATTCGTCGGGGTACGGCTTCAAAATGGAGATTCCCTTCAGTATCATCGTCGAGACAGAGTTCGTTAATGCGGCGCCTGGCTCTGGCCTCGCTTCCTTCTTCCTTTCCCAACCTCCGCTCTTCTTTTTGGAGGACATCGTGATAGATCCCGCAGGCGGACCCCCCGTGCGCTCCTGGAAGCGCTGTACGGATTGGACTGAGGGGATGCAGGCCACGAAAGTTCACCGCCACGACCTCGTTGGCTCTGCCGTGCAGCTTGCGTACGTTCTTCGAAATTTTCAGGTGACGCCTGCTGGCTCGGATATTCGCTTGCGTTGTCCCCCATACGTGCGGTCAGAGCCTCCCTCGGCGCATTCTATGGGTCACGGCTCTGTTCCTCTGCCTCCTAGTCTCACGGCCGATTCCCAGAGCTACCGCCCACCGTTTGGTGGGGGTACACTTGATACTGTGCGAGATGACCTAGCGGCCGACGTACCGAAACGCTATTCCTTCCCTAGTGGCAACGTACCGCTCAGCGCGCCAGCGGACACCACCACGTATGGCGATCCTCTCGGTACCGCATCTCATTCCCATCTCGCACTTACGGACGGCTCGACGTCCACATCGCAGAACGCATTTTCATCTTTTCCTCTGTCCGCTACGTCGTCCTCGACCAGCTACTCTACTGTATCCCTATACCCGATCGAAGTTCCCGTCCAGAGGCCCCAGTCTCATCTTGGCAACTACGCCCATGTGTCCCCCGCCGGACAGTCGCCGTACGTCGGACAAGGACAGGGATTCTCTGTACCGGCGCCGCCTGCGTCTGCGCCCCCGTCCCACTCGCATTTTGTACTTGCGCCGACGTCCCCATCACCGTACCTTGCCCAGCAACAGTACCAAAGACACCAAATGACGAACCAGATGCTTGAGCCACCGTCAGTGCCAGTCTCGCTGCCGTTTGGCAATAGTTTCGATGCCAGCGGGCAACGCGGTGAGTAAGGTGCTCAGTGCCGCCGGTTCCATGATGAGGCTTCATGCATGCTTCACGCTCTAATTCTTTTTTTTTTTTCTTTTGTTGTGCTAATGTATCGCTTGCGTTTTTCTCGTCGCCTACCCCCCTCTACTACGATACTTAATAAGGGCATCTAAACATACCACTTGTTCCATAGCACTGTCCGGACATTAACATACGTACATTTACTCAGAGCTCAGGACACTTTCTCCCCACAGCCTGTATCCTTTTGATCCTACTGGTCCACGACTTAGCCGAATATTAGGAGCTGTTTTACCGTAAACCGCCACCATCATGTTCTCAATGATCTGCTACAAACGAGGCTTCCAATCACCTCATCGGCGTCGGCAGAGTTTTTTTTTTCGTCTTTGTTGTGGGCGCACATCTCGATCGTGGGTAAAAAATGATGAAGAAGCCACTCAAGAAATAAGCGATCGTTTTTTTTAAAAGAAAATCGACTTGTCCATGTGGATATACCCTCTACTCTCCACACGAAAAAATCAGTATGTACCGATTGCCAGACTCCGCACACCCGCGGTCATGTGTTCGCTTAGGGACACAGGGACACCAGACGCAAAAAACATAACCGTCACACGCAGCAGCAGGTTCTTGTGCCCTAACGGGACCAAGCCGTTCAGAGCTGGCCTTCCAAGCGCTCCTTGGCTAGACGCGCCGTGTACGTGCGACTGACTATAGTGACTGGGGAAAACGATTTGTTTGTCAGCATTGGGTAAAAAGGAATATCGCCGCAAGTGGCGTTTCCTTACAGGCTTCCATGTATCGGTCAAAGCAGCGCGAAAGACACGTCTAATTTGTTGACGGTGAAAGCGCAACAGACACACACAAAAAAAAAGAGGTTTTAGTCTAATAGAATGCCCACGCCAAGAACCAAATAAATAAAAAAATTGCGCCGCACTTCTTCTGAGCTAGATAGAGAGGTAGATGGTTTGGTCACGCATTTTGTATAGCACTTGTCATTCGTTTTCTGTGTGATGGCAGAGAAGGGTCATCTCACATTACGCTAGGTGAAACACGAAGGGGGAAGCAGCACCACGAACATTGATGAGTTCCTGGGCGTTCGCGAGAGCAAGTTCATTGCGAACGGAGGTCATGACCGCCTCCTTGCGTGCATTGGGATCTACGTTTCCATGTGGAGTATCAAGGTTAGCACTGTGACCCCTCCTCCCCCAAAGTTGGGCTGAGGAAGGGCAACAACGGACTAAGTGGGGAGAAGCTCGGTCAATCACCTTTGGTAGGAACCGTTTCGGCTGAAGTTGAGCTGCTGCCGCCAAAGATGGATGACATTGCTGTTTCAGAAAAGAAAAAAAAAAGAGATAGAGAGATAGCAGAAGCAGCAGCAGCAGCAGCACCACTTGTGTACGTAGGTCCGTCCGAGTGGAAAAGAATCAAAACGGAAAAAAGAGGGACTGAGATTGTGAGCGAGTGCGAGTGTCGCACGTGATCGATGATCGTGTGGGGCAAAGGCCGGGCCGGGGATTATTGAGAGAAAGAAAAGATCGTCGTCGTCGCGAGGTTAGTTTTTAAGAGTCAGCAGCAATCCCGCGGGGTTGTGCGCGTCCCTCCCCCTCTTTGACGTTCTCTAACCCCCTGTGCAGCAGAGGTGACCGAGCAACTCAGCTATCATGGGTGCACGCGAATCTAGATCGCAACAACAGGAGGCCGATGACGACGGCGCTGCCACTTCTCAGGATTACTATGCGATCCTCCAGGTGGACGAGAACGCGAGCGCCGATGAGATCAGGGTAAGTTCTTTTGGTCTCCGGGAAGGGGTAGTCGTGCGCCGCCTCATGATGATTGGCTGGCTGGCTGGCTGGCTGGCTGGGTCTGATAGTCATCCCTCGTACACAGCGTTCGTTCCGACGGCTTGCGCTCGTTCATCATCCCGACAAGAATCCCGACGACCCCGAAGGTGCGACCCGGCGCTTCGCCGCATTGCAGCAAGCGTATGAGGTACGAGTCATCGTTTTTTTTTTGTGCGCCACACTCTGGTAATGAGGAAGGGGGGTGCTGAATCCCTTCTCAAACCCAAATCAAATACAACTTTTTTTTTGGACAGGTACTGAGCGACGAGCAGGCGAGCCCGTACGCCGATGATGTGTCATTCTGATCTCACGATCTCTGCAATCGTCAGGAGCGTGCATGGTACGACTCCCATCGGTCATCCCTCATCCCCGAGCCAGATGCAGAGACGGTCGTAAATGACATCAAGAAGGGCGCTGCTCCCTCGCGTGCGCGCGATCGTGGGCTCTCTGTTCGTCATATCCAGGCATTTCTGAATCCTTCCATATGGTCGGGATTCGGAGATGGGGAAAATGTACATTCGTCGATATCTGAGTCTAAAATGCACCTACAAGTTTTACCTGATCATGTGTCTCACAGAACTTCTTCACCGTATACCGGAATCTTTTTGACCGGCTTGCGAGTGACGAACGTCATTATACTGACGTAGGATTCCCGTCTTTCGGCTACTCGACATGGGATTGGACCGGTCCACCCAAGGAACACCCTTCCGAGGCAGCGCGGCAGTTCTACAATTTCTGGCTCCATTTTGCCACGGCCAAAGAGTTTGCCTCGTCCGACCGATGGGACATCTCAGAGGCACCCGACCGCCAGGTACGGAGGTAGGTGGGAAATTCGTCATGAGCCTCGCTGACAGCCATTCTCATGCGACCGGAGTCCAGGTTGATGGAGAAGGAGAATAAAAAGGCCAGAGACACTGCACGCAAGGAATATAATGAAACAGTTAGGGTACGCATGACGACTGATCGCCCTCCAGTCGCTCTTTAGTAACTGCACCCGGTAGGCCCTCGTGATGTTTGTGCGTAAACGTGATCCACGATACAAGGCGTACATCGCACGCCAGGCGCAATCTTCCGGGCAATCTCCTCCAACGGTTGCCTCGGGGACTGTGACCCCGAGGAAAACGGCGCTAAAATCGACTTTCGTTGTCCAGGACTGGCAGAAGGTTGCCGAGCCATGCGACGCCACAGCAGACCTAGAATGGGCGCGTGCCGAAGGTACTGATGATGAAGAGTGGGAATGCATCGCTTGCAACAAAACTTTTAGAAGTGAAGCTGCGTGGAACAGCCACGAGAGGAGCAAGAAGCATCTTCGGGCGGTGGGGCAGTTGAAACGTGAGATGCAAAACGAGGAAGTAGAGCTGGACCTAGGTCAAGATGATGACGAAACTGCTGATGGGGGTGTCAAGGGTGGCGAGGATCCCGAGGACCAGGACACAGCGGAAGCCGATGCCACAGTCGATGATTCTGGGGATAAGGAGGCCACCCCTGACCGCGAGATGCCTGCACCCATACCCAAAAAAGAGGAAGATGCCATAGAGGGTGAAGAATTTGTTCTCCGCCTGGGCACGCAACAGCGGACTAATCAGAGGGTTCGCACCCCATCACCATCACTTACGCCTCCAGTTCCCAAAACGTCCCGGAAAGGACGTGCGCACGCCGCACGGGGTTCTTCTCCCCACCAACAGCCAGGCGGCGACCTGGTGTTCTCCGGAGAGAACCGTGGGACAGCGCCAACTTTGGGAGAGTCCTCCTACGACGCCAGGAACGGTGGTGATGATGCCGTGCGTGAGGACAATGACGCCGGCGCGGCAAGCTCCACAAAGGGGGGGTCACTATCAAAGCGGGAGAAGCGTAGGGCCCGTGAGGCGGTGAAGAAAGCGCGCGACAGTGAAGCGAAAAGCGGCTGTGCAGTGAGTTCCTCGACTCAATTCAACTTGCGCGCTCCTTCCTTGGTTCCTTGTGCCCCTCCCCGTATCTCCGGGCTGATTCACCCATTTTGGTTATGTCACGTTTAATCGACTCATCATCATCTCGGACACAGTGCAATTTTTGCGGGGAGACTTTCGAAACCAGGACAAACCTGTTCGAACACGTCAACAGGGAGGGTCATGCACTGGCGGACACACGTGATAGGGACACGCCAAAGAAAAAAGGGAAGAAGTCGAAGCAGCCTGGGTGATTTAGATCATTTGGATAGATGGGAACGAACCGCGAAACGGTGGACTGCGCGCTGTGTCCCCCACTTGCGATTAGTAATTTCCACGTAAAGACGGCACGATGGTTCGCGATAGGTGAGACAGTCGTGCAGATGCAAGGTTATGTCATACCATATACAGCTGTATCAAATGATTTTTGATCAAGTAAACACAGGCAACGCTTCACACGGTACTTCGAACCGATGGAAGCGAGAGAACCTGATCATAGGAAAAAGGCAGGTGACGCGGTGATGGAAGGCCCACGTCAGGTCATCCCATGAGTTGCGACACGTCATCTGGGGGATACTTCGTCTGTGAGAATGTCAGGAGCCTGGTCGAGCGGCAATCAGCGTACGGTTTGATCGTCCGATGCAAGCACACTCACCGCTTCAAACTCTGGATGTACTTTCTGCTAACTTCGTCATTCAACACGTGAGCCACCTGGTCCGAAGAAATCTTTTCGCGCGCGGATCGCTCATGAATACTATATGGGATCAGGGAAGCCGGAGTGACGGATCAACATTTTGAGACACTGCTGCCGTGCCAAGAGCGTGCAACCTACCCAACCATGGTAACCCCGATTGGCCAAGGCGCATTGCCAATCGAGAGACGGAGATACGCGTCATTGGCTCGCTGGTACTGGCGCTTTTGCATATAGTGTACGATCTCTGCCAGACGTGGCAACATGTCATCCGGAATGGACTAAGATCACCGGTTGCGTGAGCACTGCAGGAAAAAAAAAAAAACAAGGTTCCAGAAACGCGAAGGACACACCCTCGACCGTAGAAGCTTGAAGAGAGGTTTGAGGTATTGCGCAGACTGCACTTGCGTCGCAGCGGCCAGCTTTCCCTGAGTCGTCCTTTTCACATGCTCTGAGGTTCGTGTCAGCGACCAAGAGAGAGAGATATGTCATCGAGTGGGGTCTTACCGGGACGCTCAGCCATGCTCTCGCCCCATTCCTTAAGTACCCTCTTGAGGGCGTAATAGATGACAGGGTACAACTTGTCTGGATCTGTCTTGATAAGTGCCATGTCGAGCACCGCCACCTCGCCCTCGCCAGAGGCAGAATCATACTTTTTCTTTCCCTTGCCCTCGTCGGCCGTCGAGTTTGCATTCCGGTCTCTCATCAGCCGCTCCGCACTCTCGACGTCCTCCAAGGCCTTCCGGAAATCGTTCTGCCCACCCACCCGCTCGTGCCCTTTCTCCTCGATGAGCTCCAACGCGCGCAGGCGAAGACGGCGATCCTTGTCGGATTCACCGAACAGCCGAATCGGCTGCCCCTTGGCGCGGAGACGGCGGATCGTCTCCTCGTTGGAGATGTTGAAGGCCACGCCGGGATTCGGGGGAGGCGTGCCTGAGAGGCCCTCGGGGCCTGGAGAAGCAAACGAACGCGCCGTGTCGGGTAACGAGGGCGTCAACGACGCGGAGCGTCTGGTTCCAGTATTCTGAGCTCCAGCGATGTCTCAATCTCTTTCGGTATGCTGTTGGAGGGGGGAAGTAGTGGAACGCACCTTGGGTAGTGCAGCCTTCTGCGCCGCTTCCTCTGCCTTTTGAGCCGCCTCTTCGCGCGCTTTCCGCTCTTCCTCCTCCTTCATCCGCTCTATGTCACCTCTCCGCATGTATTTGTTAGTCCGCTGTGTCCCATTGTCAAGAGCTTTGCGTTTGGAGGCGATTTCAGCTTTGAGCGCGTCCATGGTTGTTGAATGAGTGGATGGCGGAGAAAGGCTATGATTACCTAAGCAGAATCAACCTCAAGTCGTTCGCCCCATTTTACTCCGGAGCCTCCTCCTAACACCATCACAATGTCCGACGCAGACGCTGTTCAGAGGTGCGCCGTGGCTACATATTTTGAGATTTCTGAGAAATGCGTTTAATACATGTTTCTATGTAGCAAATACGTTCTTCAGACTGCCGGGTTCGATGGTGCGTGGCTGCGACACGTCTACGGTTTCCTGGGTTCACAAACTAATTCTGTCTCTTAGCCCGCTTCCCTTATACTAATCAGACAAGGCATTGGTAAGACAGACTCTTTCTGGGGGAGATTTACCTTTCCCCTGACCCAACAATGCAAGTTTCCAAAACTACACGGACTATTTCAAGTGCATTTCAGCTAAGGGCGAAGATTTTGCGCCATGCAAGCAGTTCAGACGCGCCTACCACTCGCTTTGCCCCAGTACGTCTTTGGTTTTTCTTTGAAATCTACGTGTGTTGATCTGAATACCTCTAGACGACTGGGTATGTACCCGTTTGGTCACGTAGCCCGCAACACTTGGGATGACCAGCAATTTTATTTGCAGATCTCCAGGTGGGACGAGCAGAGGGAAAACGGCACCTTTCCCGCATCACTAGAGCCTTGAGCTACTGTGTCCCTTCAATAACATTGTAGAGAGCTTACCTCCGAATACAAGTGAACACTTCATTTGTCACTGCCAGACAAGTACTTTCAGCTGAGTATATCAGACACAATACTACCCCTCGAACACGAACAGTATGTCGTGGGCCTTGGACGAGATACACGGCAGGAGTTTATCAAGTTGTCGAGGCGTGATCTAACCAGAGTGCTTTGATGCCTTTGACACAACGTATGAGGGCCGCTGTTGGCAAGTGAGAGGCTTTACTCACTTTCTGAGCCTGAAGTGGAGATGTGCTTCTCCCACTCCATACGTCCGGTCACCTCAAACTATCTCATTGGCGCACTTCACCTCATCGCCGTAAACGACACATCTGGGCTCACCACAGGGCACGCCTCGTTACCGAGAACCCCTCAACAGGCACCGCGCCGCATGATGGCATTTTCTGGCGCTATTGGTTGGGAACACGCTAACTATTCGGGGGTTTCATGTCCATGAGGTGCTTGTGCATTTGCGATCATCGACATCGTGATAGCATTCAGTTCGCACAGCAGAGCGCTAGTGCCAGTCTCAAAACTACTACTGTTCGAGAAGCCAGCTTGCAGCTTGAGGATTGGTTTAGTTTATAGTTAAATGTTACAATAAGATTTTCCGGGTGTAGTTGTCGTCAGGATGACACTGCACGGGCTCAGCTCGCCCGTCATTTTGAGGCGGTCAAGTTCGGCCCGGGCTTAGCAAATTTGGCTGCGTCAGGCGTCAGTGCTCACTGCTCAACGCTCAACGTTCAACGTCTGGCTGGCGCTCCTAACAGTCATTGTCTTTCCAATTACTCAGTGTGTGCATGCGACTTGACCAATGTCGGGTATCAATTTCAACTCGTGGACCGAGAATGCCACTCGTCTGGGCACGCGGATACAGGAGACTTTGGCGGAGCATACCAAAGACTTTTCCCTGAGTAGTAGCGGCGCAGGCTACTACGATACGGGTGAGGATAAGACAAAGAATATTAAAGCGCAGCTAGACTCGAGCAGTGAACGCGAAAAACTGGAAGCGATGAAGCGTCTCATTGCCGTGAGTGTCTTTCCGCTCCCGTATTCTTCTTCACGCGTCACCCAGAGGGTACTAGATGATTTCGAAAGGCCGCAATGTCTCAGAGTACTTCGCGCAAGTGGTCAAGAATGTTGCGTCACCAAGCTTGGAAGTCCGCAAGCTTGTGTACATATATCTCTTGCGCTATGCAGATGCAGAGCCAGACCTCGCGTTGCTCTCCATCAATACGTTCCAGCGTGATCTTGCAGACAGTTCACCACTGATACGCGCGATGGCTTTGCGTGTTCTATCTGGCATCCGTGTACCGACCATAGTGAGCTTGGTTGTGCTTGCGATCAAGAAATGTGCTGCAGATACAAGTCCGTACGTGCGCAAGACGGCGGCACTGTCCATACCAAAGTGCTACAGGTGTGTGTCTCTCTCTGACTGCGGACGGGATATCCCAGAAGGGAGGCTGACAAGGGTCGTGACAGTCTAGACTCAACTCAACTCCCTTCTCTGATCGAGATATTGTCCACGTTACTGCGTGATCGCTCCCCATTGTCCATTGGTAGCGTCGCCATAGCCTTCGAAACAGTCTGCCCTACGCGATTGGACCTCCTGCACACGCACTATCGGCGCCTCTGCCGTGTGCTCGTCGACGTAGATGAATGGGGTCAAGTAAATCTCCTCGAACTTCTGATTCGCTATGCGAGGACGATGTTGCCACGTCCGACCGCTTCGCAAGACAGCCCCGGGAACGAAAAGGAAGACGTCGATCCAGACGTCGAACTGCTGCTGGTATCGGTGGAACCCTTGTTCCAGTCACGTAACCCAGCTGTGAGTAAATGCGATTCGTCGTTCCTCCGAGAGCCAACCCTTAAAGATTTTTTTAGGTCGTGATGTCGGTGACGCGTGCATTCTATTACTTGGCTCTGCCGTCACAACATCACAAGATAGTACACTCACTACTCCGACTTCTCGCAGTGTCGCCAGAGGTGGAACGCGTCGTGTTGGCCTACATTCTCTCTATCTCACACACTGCTTCGGTACGTCCAAACGCAATTTCGAGTTTATCTGAGAGTTGAGTGATGTTAGCACTTATTCTCCCCTCATTACACTCGTTTTATTGTTCGCGCCGATGATAGCACGCAAGTAAAGGGTACGAAGACACGCCTTTTGCGGACTTTCGTGACCGTTGAGAATTGTCAAGCCCTGCTGCGTGAATTTATCGTTAGTCCCCATTTTCGTCCTCCGAAAGTATAGCCGGCCAACTCTCCACCTTCTTGGTTTCTAGGATTATACGGATGATGTAGATGAAACGCTGGTGGCAGGGGCGATCCAGGGCATCGGGCATATTGCCCGCTCGCTCCCCGAGTCAACTTCTCAATGCCTCAATGCGCTCATGGCATGTATCAAGAGTCCGCACGGTAGATCCTATTTTCCATGCCAATTCGCTTTAGCAGCCCCCTAAATTGACCACTTTGGTAGACTGTGTCGTGGCGAATGCCGTCGTCGAGCTAAAATCTCTCGTTCAGACTCAGATGCAGGTTGCCACCCACGCGGGCCCGTCGTCAGCACCACTGACGATCGTCGAACGCCTTGCATATCGCATTGATGAGATTCGGCACGCCCAGGCAAGAGCGTGCATCATCTGGCTCGTCGGCCAGTACGCCGCGGACGATTCATCGAACGCTGTGGTCGAGGGCGTGGCACCCTGGGCTCCAGATGTGCTTCGCAAGATCGCCAAGTCATTTCGCGATGAGGCATGTGGCCATCGCTTACTCCCGCTCAGTCGAGCTCGCTAACATTTTGTTTATTTCTGTCCAGACTGCCACCGTCAAACTGCAGGCCGTCACTCTCGCCGCGAAACTTCTCGTCCTATCCCCGGCGCACGTCACGCTGACGCAGCTGGCCAAGTACGTATTCGCGCTCGCGCGCTACGACCGCAACTATGACGTGCGCGATCGCGGCCGAATGCTCCAGCAGCTGCTCGCCGGCGTGGTGCCGGGTATAGGCGCGGCAGACGCCATGGACGTCGGCGGCGTCGTGCTCCGGCGCGCGCAGGTGCGTGTCGTGCTGTTCGAGGGGAAGGAGAATGCGGCTCCGCACGGGGCTCAAGGCGACGCCCCGCGGGAGCGTCTCGGTACGCTGGGACTTGTCCTCGGGCGGGACATACCGCACGCGCGCGTGCTTCCCGACTGGCTCGAGCACGGCGTCGAATCGAGCCTCCGCAATTCGCCGGATGATGCGTTCCCAACGTCCGCAGTCACCGCGATTGGGCACGTCGCGGCGGCGGTGGCGGTTGCGTCGTCGTCATCGTCGCGTCCCAGCTTTGGCCCTGGCTCTGGTAGTCATTCGTCCCCGATCGTCGTGCTCACCCCTGCTGGCTCTGGTGGACCATCGCCTGCTGGAAGCGTGCCAAACAAAGCCGGGTGGGCTGATCTGGATAAGTTCTATGAGAGCGAAGGAAGTGAGGAAGAGGAAGAAGAGGAAGAGGAAGAGGAAGAAGAGGAAGGAGGAGGAGGAGGGGGAGGGGAAGGAGAAGAAGAGAGCGAGGATAGGGAGGACGATGAGGATGGGGAAGAGGAAGAGAATGCGGAAAGGTCAGAAGCGGAAGAGGAAAGCGATCGTCAGTCAGGGTACGAGGGAGATCGTGGGGCTGGTCCGCCGCGGTTCTCGGAAGAGGAGGACAGGAAAGGGGAGGACAGCGAGGAGGTAGAAGAAGGCAGTAGCAAGGTGGTCCCTGTTCGATGACGAGCCAGCATATTGTTTCTGGCCCCATTGTATGTATCCCCGTAAGGGCTGCACTTTGCAACGAGGCGAGTTGAACGAACCATCCACTCGCCGTACCAGGATGAGGGAACCTATCGTGATCGCATAGCAGAACCAGCACACACTCGACTCACATGCAAATGGAAAATGAATGACCACTGGGGAGACGCCAGCGACAGGTCGTTTGCGGATAAGGAAAATCACACCATCTCCGCCATGATCAGGGATCAGGCAAGCAAACTGCCATTGGCCCCGCGGGGCAACGCTACTCTCGCGGAATACCTCTACAATAGGACATAGGACTAGGCAGGGGAAACAACAAGGGACAAGTGCCACTAAGCCGAAACATTACCAGCGCCTGCAGCCAAGCCAGCTTCTACAGGATCAAAGGGTCGATGTTGACGCTGGCGCAGACGTTCGAGGTAATTTATAGTACAGCGGCTATCGGAGAAAGGTGGGGCCGACCCCAATCGTCAACGTCAGCTCTGGCGCGCTCGCTGCTTCGAATTTGCGACAGCACATCAGGCACGTACCGTGTCAAAGACGTGGTAATAATGACCACGCACACCACCGGAGTCCTCGTTGCCGTAGAACGTATCAGGGAACCACTGTAGAATGTGGTGATAAAGAAAGCGTGAGTGAGCGCTCGTGGAAGGGAGAAAGAATAAGAAAACGGGACACACATGTTCTTTCGGGAGATCTTCCTTCCACGCGCGCCGGTAAAGATCAGCTTCGGACACCTCGACTTCGCCAGTGGTCGTCCCGTAGCTCGGGACGACAAACTGGCCCACCTGCAGCTCCGTGTCCGTGACCGAGCCGCGGGAGATACGTGCGTAGGCCGTCCTGTAGAGTCCGCGGAAGAATATGTACTCACACCAACGGTCCGTGTCCTCCTTGTCGATATCGTGGACCCGGCCGTCAGTGACCATGATTTGGTAAGGCGCAGCTGGGAACGGGGTATAGTGGTTACGACAAGGGCACTTGGTCGTCACTGGAAGCGTGCAAAGACTCACGACGTTCGGCGTGGGGATCTGTGACAACGTATCCCAGGAAGATGAGTGGGTCTGGGTACGATGCCGACATGATTCGTGCGAGTTCGATGGCCTGTAGTTCTCGGTCGAGCGGTGTTTCCTCTTGAACCGGGTCAGAGAGATCCGAGAAAACGTTCATGCGTCTGAGAGCCTACCCTGTCCGTTATGCGCAACGATCACAGTCACGTTTACGCCATAGGCGTCAATCACGGCTTCAATAGCTGGCGCAAGCTCTCCGTCTGGTGAGGGCAAGAGGTGGTGTCGGGAGCTAAGAATAGGGAACTAGACACAGCAATCGTCAATCAAGATATAGTTCACCTGAGAGAAACGTGTAGACCTTCGACAAGAGCACACAACCCCAAGTGTGCTTGTTTGGCCCTGGTCCAATGTCCACGTACTGCACAACAGATGAGCATTAGTAGAATGCGAGGCCCATTGGTACGCACATAGCCCAGGTCTTCTGCCGCTACTCGTGTCCTGAAAAAGGCAGCTCAGAGATTAACGCTATTTGAGAGAACGCTACCTAACCCACAGATCTCTACTTCCGAATACTGGCCGCTATATATATGCAGTTCATTAGCACAAACCAGAAGCCGCAAAAACTATAAGACAGCCCCCGACTCACGTGCAGATCCGTCTCGAGTAGACCAACCACGTCAAGATCTAGATCGTGGATTAAATCCCGTATGGCACGCTGGCTATCACGCCCCGGATTATCGATGCCAAAGTGGACAGCCCATATCCCAGCATTCAGAATCCTTCCGCGCGCATGTGCAGACGCTGGAGCGGACACTGGGGGCGCGGACTTTCTGAGTGGACCTATGAGCGCAGCGACGGCGATGAGAGCAAGCGTGGTGCGAATGTAACGACGGGCTAGTTGCGGAATAGGCGGCAGCGGCGCAGGTGAGGAGACGGAGAAAGAGCGCCAGTTGAAGGAAGGTGCGAGGAAGACGAGCTGTGCGGTTAGCACCCTGGTAGTAAAATCAGAGTACGCTCACTTGTTGAGGACAAGGACCAGGAGAGTAGTAGAGGGTCAACTTACAAGTCCGTGCGCTCACGGAAGCTCCATGCGCCAGGAACGAATGCATATGCAACGGTGAACGTGCCGACGAACAAGAACACGACCCAGACCGTCCATGCCGTTCCAAAGACACGCCCGGCACCACGAGCTCGCGCAGCGGCACCTGCGTTCTGCAACAGCGGGGGTGTGATGAGCGTTAAGAATGCGGCATGCAGTAGTCCGCCTGAGTAGCCGACCCATCCGGTGCACGTGTGCAGTAGATAAGTTGAAAGTACGCCAATCGCAAAGACGAGTGGGTGAGCGGAGATGTTTGGAAGTGCGGGAGCTGTGGACGACGTTGGCGAGACCAAGGGTGAAACTGCGACGACGAGTAAGGCGCCAACTACTTGTGCGAGGAGTGTGAGTGGTGCATGAACGTGTGGGTGAGGGCCGCTTGTTGGAAATCCCGACCAGGACCAGGCAAGAAGGGAGCTGGGATCGGAGAGCCGCTCGTGAAGCGAATAGATCAGGGTGCCTAGCGCGATAGAAGGGAGTAGCCACTGCTCCTGGTGAGTTGGAGCCTGGTGATTACTAACTTTGGCTTTGGCGGCCGGGGGAGAACGCTGGGAGGTTGTTGAGGACGCCGAAGCCAGGGAAGCGGGGAAAGGATAATCCGGGCGCGTCGCAAATTCGATTAGAGCGAGGGAGCCGAGGATGAGGATGAGGACATGTTGACCACCTGAGGCAGAGTCCACAATCATCCATGCTGAAAGATCAAGTCAAAAATTCAGTCATCTGCCTTCTTCACAAACCCAAAAAGGCCAGCGTGCACCTGGATTGTTCCCGTGATTCAAGTGTTTTGACAGCGAGGAAAGCATGAAGCCTAGCAAAAAAACTAGGTTCCATCATATCGAAGACATCAATAAGTATACCGCGTTTCCAGAATAGCAAGGAGAGCATGAGACCACATACCGACAGAGTGGTATCCACGTCCAACATCTGAATGCCACTCCGCGGCCCAACGGATTCCTGTGCAGAAGACGCCAACCATCACGGCACCGAGACGAACCCACACGCTCTCTGCCCACCAGAGACCTAGACCGATGGCCCCTGCGGCACCAGCCAATGCAGTACGGCCACCACGGGAGGTAGCGAATGATACGATGGGCGCGAAGCCAAGGAGGAATGGAGAGAGGGTAGCAAGGGTGGAGAATTCTGGTCCAGCCAGGGCGAGCTTCCAGATAGAGAAATAGAAGAGTGTGACGGGAAGTGCCGTGATCAGGGTCCAGGACTGGTAGGCTGCCAGTCGGATTCAATGCAATGAGTTTTTGACGATATGTAGGGAGACGAACGCGCACCAAAGTACAGGTCCGACAGGAAACTCAATGATGGACGAGAACAGACGAGAAGTCCGTTGACGCCGAGTGAGAGTGTTTCGGGATGAACTTCTGCATGATTCTGTACAACAGGGGACTTCTCCCCAACAGACAGTGTTGATACAATTGGATCGCTCGGTTCGCTTGTTAAACTTTTGTGTCTGGGGTCAGAGTGTCCATTCGGGGAGACAAAAAAACAGAAATAAGCATTCGGTTCATGTAAGACGATGGATTAAATTGTACATTTCACTACTCTCTGGATTTTGTCTGTCTCTATGATCTACAGAGATGTTGAAGGAAACCTGTATGTGGACCAATGGGAAACCCGAAAAACGAGAGAATATTGCAATGATGCTCACCTCTAATTTGTTCTTCTCAAAATCCTGGATTGTCACAGAGTCATACAAGATGTCAAAAAGTATGAGGGACCATTCGAAGAACGCATAGTGAGTATATGCTGATCATCGCCCAAATGTGAAAGTGCACTTGGTTCAGATAATGTGTGCAGTGTCAAGCAAAAAACACACCTCCAGGAATGCGATGGACCTTGTGTTGCACAAAAAAGTAAATCATGGGGAGGAGGGAGACCCAAAATCTGAAAATCCAGGAAGTTCGGGTTACCATCGGCCACAAAAGGTACAGCCATTGCTTACAACAAAGCAATCCTGATTCTGACGAATTGATAAATATGTTAGTCTTATGAGAATGGGCTATGATCAACTAGCGCACACCTCTGACGACGTGTGTTCCCCTGCGAGAGGCGAATATTGCCTAACATCCAGGGCACATTGAGTAGAATATACAGAATCATGAGGACGTCGTGGACATCGTGGTCGTCGGTGGACGTTATGTAGACCCAACCTCCGCAAGAAAGTGTGCGCAGCACACCCGTTGCTAAAATAAAGCTAGGAAGGGCCGAAGAAGGGAATGCTTTGCAGTTAAGCAGGTAACCAAAGCCGATGAGTGCAAAACGGGGGCCTGAGAAGTGTTCTACTGTTAACCTCATAGGGAAGAAGACAGCAAGACAGGACACTCGCCAGAATTCAAGGCTATGAGGATCTGAAAGATATTCCGTTCTGGGTACCAGTCACCTATGCTACAAGATGTAATTCAAGTTTAGGCACATATTCCCCACAGGAAACACCAAGGCCAGGCGCATAGTAAGTGCATTAGTGGACTTGAGGACCACGAAAGTGAGTACTCACGTTGCAGACACGCTTGGAAACCACTCTTCAGGCCAGCCTGCGACGGCATTTTTCACAACTTTAGTGTAGTGGAGGGAAGAGGCTACTACAAGGGCCCCGATGAACGCAGTGAAGGACAAGATGGTGTGTAGTCGAGCAAGCCGAGAGGCTCGAATGGTCAACAAGGTCGTTGGAGGCATTTCCTGACAACCAGCACGGGTCGAGTCTCTCGCGGGCACACGTCTTTTCTGTGGCTGGAGCGCCCGAACGGTGCTTCCATACGATGCAACTCGATACGTACAGTACCGCGCGCATACACTCGGGCCTGGATACGCGGGCCGCGGAATGCCTCATCATGCATGCGCTCATGCTGTAGAGATCTTGGGTACTTAACCCCATGTCTGGGCCATTTCCCGCGTTCATTCTCCTCTCCCCGGCACAGAAAAGCAACACCCAGACCGGATTATCATCAAGCCTTCCTAAGGCAGGAGGGAAGGATTCGACCAAACCCAAAAAACGCGATCGTTGCCGTGATCGACTCGGGGAACTTTACTAGTTAGCTATAAAGACGGGAGCGCCACGGAATGCATGCGAGCACGATATACGGACTTGGTGCTCATCATCCCCTCCCATCTCCGAGCTCGCGCTCGATGATGTCCAAGGTCTCTTCAATACTCTGAACGAATACATGCCCAAGACCATCCACTTCAACATCAACTCAAAGCTGTTCTGCGATACTTTGTCACTCCTGGAGCGTCCATCGCTCGCGTGGTGGAAAGGGGTAACGTGACAGTCGTGCAGCACCGCGACAAAGTGAAGACCATTACCTTTTTTTTTTCCCATCTTCCGTCTTCTTTTCACGCCTCTTCTCGCCTACATCTTCCTCCTGGGACCATCGTTTGGACTCGAGGATGCTGGTCTGATGCATTGAATACCTATGGGATAAAACAGTCTCATCCATGCAAGAGGTCCTTGGCATTATATACCTGGAGAAAGCCACTTGCTACGTCTACAGGTAGCCATCCAAATTCAAAATATGACTCAGGGACAGTGAGCTGCCGTCAAACTACATCGAAGGCTGTGCATCGCTTATAAGAATGAGCACAACTCGATAGCATGGTACAGTCCCCGAGAACTCGTAGCAAAACCCACAACCTCAAGCAACAAACGAAATATCCTCTTCTCTGTAGTGGAGGGGCATCTCAGTCCCATCAAGTTACGATGGGACCACGAACGGATGAGGATAGAAGACTGGTAGCATTAAACAAAGGAAAGCTAATCTCAGTTCACACGGGACGCACCATCTAACTCCACCCCATTTCACATCGAACATGTTTCGGGCCAACTTCGACTTCTCTTGCGGTGTAACGTAACTGTGTCGAGCGCTGATTTGGCATCCGGGTAAGGCTACCAGGTTAGGTCGATGTCATCGTTTCAGCTTCAGACACACATACTCCTTGAGCGCTTAGTTGTACTGGCTATGCGGTCGTCGAGCGTACCAAGGAATATCCTGGTCCAGCTTGCCCAATGCGTTCGAACGCAGGCTTACCCGTCCGCTCGACGATATTGATCTCTTGCGAGCCGCTCGTCGCCGTTTACTTCATATCCCTCTCGAAGCTGCCACCACGGTTGCCTGAGCACCGTCCTGCAGATGTATGCTTGGGAAAATGCCCATCGTACGATAAAAAAAGGGGGGTCACATGTCGTATTCCTCGGTGTTGAGCACAGGGTTAAGTAGATTTCGTTGCGTACATTGGAGATCGCTTTGAGAGACGAAGTTCTACATGACTCTAGGACACAGCTACCGGACCAATGTTGTAATGAGTGCTGCGCCCAATGTTTGCATAACTGTTCTACGGGAAATGGCGTCTGCAGCAGTGTCAGTTGGAAGGAGAAGACATCTTCAAAGGGCCCAAATCCCCTCGAAGGTGTGCTGATCTTTGTTGACAATGTTGGTTGCACTGGCAGGCCTTCAGAGACCGCAAGTTGGATATCCTGCGCGCATTATTGACGCTGATCATGAGATCTCAATAAAGTTACAGCTGGCCAGGTGTACCTCAAAGGAACCGTAGAAGGAACCGCGTTGCCATATGTTGGGTGTAACCATTTGTGAAACGGGTAGACATAGGTTTGAACATATGCCACCGGAGACCATCAGTCTGAATCATACATCTTCTGTAATACACAGATCTTACCCCTGAGAAGTTCGAAGTAGTTCCTGGTATTTTCCATGGCACCGATATCTTAGCCGGTGCCCAAGGACAGGAAGAAAGCTGAAGACCGTGCCTGCCAAGGCTCAAAGCACATACACAATTGAATTTAAAAACAATAGCGAGCACTGGCATATGGGGGGGTCGTCGCTTCCCAAAGCACAGAAACACAAGCTACACAAGTGTGTAGATGTCATTTAGTGAGCTGATGATATTACCTTGATGACCTCTTGATAGATGATGCAATGATGATCAACCTCCAGACTGAGTCCAATTTGGGAAGCCGTGTTTTACAAGCGTCTCACTGCTGCAAAGCCCTGCCATACGGGACTCGATATGCCTTCGAGCTCGGATACCCCTTCAACGATCCCAATAACGGTCTTTACAGGCTTTCTCGGCGCAGGCAAAACTTCTATAATCTTGTCTCTTCTTCCGCAACTACCCAGAGATTATCGCGTCGTCCTCCTCAAGAATGAATTCGGCGATATAGAAGGTCACATCCTTGTCTTTTTTGCTCGCAGCTAGTATTCTTGATACGGGGGACTTCCTGTCCAGTCGATAGTCAACTAGCAAAGCAGAGCAGTCTGACTGCCGTTAGCGAGATCCTGAATGGTTGCATGTCAGAGTCCTTTCTCGGCATGTTTTTTCGGTCTGCTCGCGTCTCATCGTGGCGATTCACGAAAACAGGTGCTGCGTGCTGGTCGGGCAAATGAAGACCGCACTGCTAGAGATCTTAGGTACCTGACCCCCCAATGTCCGAGCCGTTCCCAGTTTCCATTCTCCTCTAATACAATTACAACCACGGCGCAGAAAAGTACCATCCAGACCGGATCATCATCGAGTCTTCGTGAGTAAGAAGGTTTATCCGTCTGGCTCTCCCCAAAAAATGCGTCTCTCATTTCACCCACAAGCGGTTCTGCGTTCCCAGCGACCCTCGCCTTCCAGATCCACGAGCTCGAGCGCGAGACCTCGCGCGCGCTCGCTCTAGACGCGATCGTCACCGTGATCGACGCGGAGAACTTTACCGGCTACGAAGACACGAGCGTGACGGCGCGCCTGCAAGCGCAATACACCGACGTACTACTCATCGTCAGTCCATCCATCCACCCCCTTATCTTCTTCCTTCCCTCCCTCCCTCTCTTATGGCAGTGGCCCACAATATATATAGAATAAATGGGAACACATCTCCGAGCGCGCGCTCGACGACGTCCTGGAGCACCTCAATACCCTGAACGAACACACGCCCAAGATCCGCTGTGCGGGCAAGTCCGTCGACCCCGCCCTCATATTCGGTGGCGTCGATTCGAAGCTATTCCGCGATGCGCTGCCGCTCCCGGAGCGCCCCTCGTCAATCGGAGGTCGCAGTGCCGCCGCCGCCGCCATGGCGGAGGGAGTACTCGGGAAGGGTGACGTGCGGTCCCTCACGCAGCACCATGACGAAGTGGAGACCGTCACCTTGCTCCGTGGCGGACACGCACTTGGACCTGCGCACGAGCATGAGCACGAGCACGAGCACGTACACACGACGACCACCTCATGCGACCACGACCATCCGCACGCGCACGCGCACGCACACTCGCACCCTAATCTTAATCTCCATCTGCACCCCCGCAAAGAGCCCATAACATCGCGCGCATCGCACACACTACCACCGCCGCCATCGCTCGACGAGCCCACGATCTCTGCCGCGCTGAGCCGACTCCCAAAGGAGAGCGTGTACCGCGTGAAGGGCTTTATCCGTTTCGCTCCCGCTTCCAGTTCCACTCCCGCCGCCGCTGCTGCCAGTGATGATGCGAAAGAGGAAAGGCCGCCGTCGCCGTCGCCGCCGCCGCAGTGGTGGATCCTCAATTGGGCCTTTGGGCGCTGGGAGTTCGTGCATTGTGCACCCGCCGCTTTGCCGATTGCTATTACTGCTGGTGCTGACGATAACGAGCGTGGGGTTGTTCGCTTGACGGTGATGGGTGAACGTGGGGAGGTGCGGCGGTATGCGAAGAGGCTTGCCGAGGCGCTGGGCGCCACGGTTGTTGCTTGAACGTGTGGAGAGAGGAATATTAAGGGAAATAGGCATCATAGGATCAGTGAATAGATTGGTATGGTATGGTTGTGAGGGCTTTTCGCGTTCCCTTACATCCTTCCCGGAAGGGCGCGTATCATGCGCCATTATATTAGCTTACAAGTTGCTCCCTTGATCATTATCCCGCAGAGGCAAAAGTGTTGAACAAGAGCAACAAGATCAGTTTAGAGCGCATATCGAGGGGTTACAGCAAGTAGCGAGTGGATAGAGGCATTCGGTTTCGGGTAGGTAATGAAAAATATAACGAGGTAATAGGTCAAGCAAGAGAGGCGGGAAAGGCGAAGGCACATAGACCCCGACAACAACAAAAAAAGGTAGACAAGAGGTTGAGACGAGGGCAGAACGAGGCTAGAACACAAAAGGTTGATTCAAGAAGGGATATAACACGTAAAACGGGGAGACAAGACCTTAACAAGCGACACAACCGCGATCAAACCACTACCTCCCCTCAAAAAAGGTTAGGAACGACATAACTCGCAGTGACTCTTTCCTCCCAATGCCAGTGCACGCTTCCCCTTCGCATGCGTGCACGCACAGGGGTGAAGATGAGGAAATGATTCGACTACGCGACTACGGGCCCATCACGTACCCCCGCACAGCACGCTGGTCCGGCATCCACATGCTCATCGAACCGGGCACATGCACGCCAACATCTTTCTCCTCGAGCATGTAGCTCTCCTCTCCACTCGCGCCCCACGGCACAGCCGGCTGGTGCGCCACGGCGGCCTGCGCGAGCAGTTGCGTATAGTCGCCCCCGCCATTCCCGTTCCCGTTTGTGCCAGCGGGAGCCGTTGCGGCTGCTGCCGCCGCAGCCGCAGCCGCACCAGAGGAGGCTGGCATCGCGCCTGCGTTGCGTGCCTGCACCTGCGTGCCATCGGGGTAGAACGGATAGAATAGGTTGACGGGGACCTCAGCGAGCTTCGTCTCCACGGTTCCGTGAACACCACCGTTGCTGTTGCCTGCGCCGGAGACATGAGACCGAGAAGAAGCGGGAACGGCAGGTCCGATGGGCGGCGAGCCAGGGAAGGAGGGCGTTCCCGAGGCACCGTGATTATATGCAGCATTGCCGAGTGATGGTGTCGAGGCCGCGGCATGGGCGGCGACAGGGGAACCAGTGCCTTCGAGATCCCAGTCGATCTCAGGCATCAGCACGGGATGAGAGGTCGGGCCAGCTTGGCGCAAGTTGACCCCAAGAACCTTCTCGGCGAGGGTCGCGATGAGTGGGTGGCTGCCATTCATCTCCTTGCGCTCCCATCGCCAACGGAAGGATGGGAGCATGTCGAGTGCCATCCAGACATCTTCGAGCGCGACTTGACGGGTGAGCGAGTCGCATCGTGACATGTGACCGAAGAGGATGACCATAGCGGCGATGTGTAGAGGAATCGGTGAGACAAAGAATGCAATGTCAGGGAAGCGGAGCAGCTGATTGTGCACGACGATGATGTTGTGTGATACCAGGATCGCTGAAAATCCAAGTCAATGACGGGTTTTAGAAAAGTTGAAGGCGGTCAGCTCACCATCTAACAATGCCTTGTGCCTTTGCGGGAAGTCCAAGTCCTTGTTAGAAAAGAGAGCACGAAGTAGCAAGATTTTTGCGATCCCAATTTTCAGCAGCGTCAGGCCTTCGTCCTCCGTTATCTCCTGGACAAGCTTCGTCTTCTCCTCCAGCGACCAGTCTACCGTCCCGCCAAAGTAGCGCTTATACTTCTCCGGCAGCTGGCGGCGGAACTCAACAAGGCTCTTCACAATCCTCGTTGCATGACGCATGATCGAATCGGCACTCTGTCCATGGGGGGTGTACAGCGAAATGATGATGTCCGCCTGGATTTGTGCGATCGGATGGCTGAGCAAGAAGTGCTCGCTCACGTCGGGTCGCGTGGACTTGGGCCGCACGGGATGAGGCGCGTTGGTGTCATTTGGCGCGATAGCCAGAGGGCGGCCGAGCAGAAGGGACGTCCCACGATCATGCACGAGCACGATTCCCCAGAGACGAATGCGTAGCTGACACTCAGACTCGTCAAAGATGTTCTGCGTGGTTGGATCGTGGTTGAGCCCGAGCTCGATGCCAAGGCGGACCATGCTTCCAACAAGGCGCCAAAGGGTACGACCTTGACGCTAGAACGATCAAGTGATCAGAAGACCAAGAAAGCACGCGTAAATGAGGAATCTGTACCTCAGTATACAAGTACCAATGCAAAAGAATGAGTGCCTGCAAGCTGCTGATCGTGACTCGAAGTTCAGGCTTGACAGCAAGTGCACGCTGGAAGAAATCCTCGTGATCGGGCCATTCTGGTGGCATGAGGGTTTTGACATTGACGTTAGTCAGAGACGGAGAACCCCCTCCGTCGGACTTGGATCTGGCTTCCTTGTCAAGCCCGCATGCACGGTGGTTAAGCTCCGAGAGGGTGCCAAGCGCGAGCACAAGATAGACGGAACACAAGAAACCTGGATCATGTTGCTGTGCCTCGCCCGCATAAAGTTGCGCAAGAGCCTGGTCAAATTCGTGGCGCAGGAAGACGGGTCTATGAAAGTTGAGACGCTCGAAGTAGATAGTCACGACATGTTGGACTAAATCGCGGTCTTTCGGCAGGAAGACCGAGAATGTAGGGGCAGAACCAGCAGCATTAGGGGACGAGATGACGCTGTTACGGCACATGGGAATGAGCATCCATTTGTTAACATCATGGCGGAATGCTGCCTCGGCTGCGATTGCCTCGCGTCCAGATATGAGGCCATGCGAACCAACAGCGATATCTTCCCTGTCGAGAGGCTGGGGTCCGAGCTTGAGTTCATGCATGATATCTGGGGCAACGCCAAAGCTCTTGGCGAGCGCCTACACCACGTGTCAATAAGAACACCCGCGTTAGGAGCCCTAAAAAAACATACGCGAGGGTTGGACATGTCGTGGAAGCCGGGGTCCCCTCCTTTGATGTCTGGTAGAGGACCAGCAGCAGAAGATAACGGACGGGGGACGGGCTGAGTCGGGGGAATGTGCTGCGAAGGGAGGGGTTGCGGAGGATGCTGGAACATGGGATGCAAGTGAGGATTGTAACCTGGGGGAGGTTGCATATGCGGGGGATGGGCATAAGGAGCTGCACCTGGAGGGGGATAATAGGGAGGCATTGGGGGATAGCCAGGAGGGATCATGTGTGGTCCTGGGGGAACATAAGGGTAGCCTTTGGGAGGAGAGCTACCACCTGGAGAAGAGAGAAGGTAAGGAGCACGATAAGAACGGTTGGTTGGAAAGAGAAAAGCATACTGGGACCCGAGGTGAACTGGAAGGAGGCAGAAATAGGCGGAGGAGCACTGGACTCGACCTCGACGCCTTCACGGACGAGAAATTCATCCAGGTTGTCTATATCAAAACCAGGGATACGGCGTTTGAGAAGGGCGTCGCATTGAGCGAGCTTGTGTTCGAGATGTTCAGTGTGGCCACGCAGAGTGAGAGTCTGACGATGCCTGTCCTCCTGGTGGCAGGGGGTTCCGGCGGTTGCGCAAGCGGTGCATCGAGGATGCTTAGAGTCGCACTATAAAGATGAAAGAAAGGTCAAAAGGAGAAAAGGAGAACCTGGAGGGTTGGTGGGAGGGAAAATTCAAGTGGGAGAGGAGAGGCAGGAAATTGCCGACGGTGTTGACCGACGGGACTTGCCACGACGTGCGAGCGGACCATGGGAGGAAGAATTACGGCTGATGGTACCCACCTTTATCTTCTTACTCCTGCAGCGGGCGCATGCTTCGTGCGAGCGACGAAGGCGACGGGGTTCTGCGGGGGTGGACGGCTCACCGTTTTCGGCCTTCTTGCGCTTTCTGCCTTGTGGGGGAGTAGGTTGAGACTGAGGTTGCTGTGGCTGCTGAGAATCGATGTGAGGCTGCTGATCCATTTGCTGGATTGAGTTGTGTCCGTCAGAGGAGCGGATGTCGAGCTGAGGGTGTGGTGGGAGGACGTGGGTCATCGCGATAGGCTCGACGCCTTTGCCTGAGCCTGACTGACTGCGTCCCCGTCCGTCTGGTCGCCCGCTCAGGCCAATTGATTTCCTTAATTTCTTCTTCACTTTCTCACGCTCCCCCTTTATTATATATTTTTTAATTTACTGTCATCTGGCACGGCACTGGCACTGGCACTGGCACCGGCAGCACCGACACCACCCGAGGCTACAGCGCCAACGCCAACGCCAACTGCATCCTCATCCCCCTTGCACTCCATCATGCAATCCCCTCCCATCCATTCGAATGAGTCAGCTTACACCCTCGCAACCATCCAACATCCAGAGACCGGCGAATCCTCCTCTCTCCTTTCCTCATCCTCATCCGCCTATGGTACCACCCCCGTTCATCTACTTCCCAATAATACCAGAAGAGTCGTATTTAATGCCACTCTCAAGATGGCTCTCATCTTCCTTATCAGTTGTATTTTTCTTGGAGGCACTCTATGGATTGCCCTTCCAACCCTAGATCCGTACGTCTCGTCTTCCATTCTGCTCTCGCTCTTACCGGTTTAAGCACCCTCTCTTACCAGAGAGGACCGCTCATTGTTGCGTATACCAAAGTCATTTACTCACCTTCAGGATCTCAACTATCTCCTCAAGAAGTACCGCGACATACATCCTTTCCGTGTCTTCCTCTCTTACGTCGTCACCTACCTCTTGCAAGTTCCACCTTTCCGTCCTCCTCCGCCTATACCCTGATCATCTCCCTAGCCTCCAAGCATTTTCCCTACCAGGATCGATGTACCTTTCCATCCTTGGTGGCGCCGTGTGGGGTGTCCCCCGGGCCTTGCCTTTAGCTTGTGCATGTGTTGCCACCGGCGCCACGCTTTGCTACTTCATTTCCGCTGCTCTCGGCCCTGCACTCCTCGCCCTTCCTGCCTTCCAATCCCGGCTCGAGCTTTGGTCCTCAAAGATCAGCGCACAGCGTGCCAACCTCATCCCCTTCCTTATCGTCCTTCGCATCGCACCCCTGCCCCCTCATTGGGTCGTCAACATCCTTGCACCGCACCTCGGCATCGGTCTCGTCCCCTTCTGGTCTAGCACCTTTCTCGGGATTTTTGGTGTCACAGTTATACACACGTCCATTGGCGGCGGTCTGGATGAGATGACCTCTGCCGCTGATTTCCACCTTATCTCGTGGCGCAACTTCCTCACCCTCGCTGCCGTCGTTGTTGGTGCAATGATCCCAGTTGGCATTAGATACGTCTTTGCGCGCGAGGCTGCAAATGTTGGCGATGATGAGCGCCATGTGGTCCTCGAAGGTCCGGACGATGCCATCCTCGCCCATGGCCCGCCACTGTCACCGCTCGCGAAGAATAAGCAAGTGGAGAGCTCGTTGGTTGTGCATCTAGATGATAATGGTGATGAAGAGGACCTCTTGGGTGACGAGACGGACGAGGAAGGGGACGCGGATGTGATCCTCGAAGCAGGTCCTGCTCTGATCATCAAGGACAAGGACCCTGAACCCTTGCAAAGTCCCGTGTACCGCCGTACAACATCCATGTCGTCGTCCGAAGTGCAGCCTCTATAGCCTACAAGATTTGTGTCACAATGCCTACATACCTTTTTCCGCGATTGCGTCCTTATTCGCAGCGACCTACGATCACGACTACGCCCTTGTAAAATCTACCTCCTTTAACGTGTTGTACTCTACAAATACTTTTTATGCTCTATCATCTGCTGTCCGTCGGAGATGGCATTTACAGTTAATACAGTGCACATATTTTTTGGACACGTCACGAATCAATAGAATAATGTCGCTTGCTCGCCCACTGATTGGCTTGGCTGTCTGAATAGGGCACACTACCGTCTCTTTTTTGACAGCGGTGTGTGATCAATTATTTATCGATTGCTCACGGGTCATGCTGTAGCGGTCATGTGGGACTATTATCCGCACGGAACACGGTCCGTCGGCGCAAGTTGCAAGGGCTATTCGGTTCCCCAAGGACACCTATCCTAGCCTCATGCTCATCCTGACAATGACACTGGGCCCACCGATAAATAGCACACATCATCTACCTTTGGCACCGCCCTGTTAACCAACCGGGAACTGACGTGCCATCGTCGTCACAGCCATTCACCAATCTGCGAGCTGAATCTCGATTGTCTCGTCTTTTGAGACGCCCTTCAAGAGTCGAATCTGACGCGACATGTTGTCTCATGTATCGTCTGTCGACCCCCTTCCTCTCAGTGGCGCAGTCGCGCGGATAGCTAGTTACCCTTCGCCAATGCCACCGCTACAGCAGCAGCATATCCAGCCTATGCAATTCCCCCTTCTGACGGAGGAACACTTCATGGAACACTTCATGCAGTTCTCCGAGGCTACGGGCATCACGCTGAACGAACAGGACTTCATGATCGACGGCCGACAGGTCAATCCCTGGGCCTTGCATAGAGTAGTGTCTGCGCGGAATGGCTTTGACTCGGTACGCTTTTACACGATAACTTCCCCACCCCCCAGTCAATTCTGGATTAATATTTTGTGCCGTGACACAGGTGACTGCGAACGATGAGTGGCCTATGGTCGGTGCCGTACTAGGTTTCCCCCCAGTTTCTTCGTGGAATCCCGCTCGATTATCGTATTGCGGACCTGCCGTAGCGCACAGATTGCAGCAACTATACCAAGTCTCTTTACGCCTCTTCGACCAATCGTACATTAACAGCGTTATTGCGGGATGGAGGAGTTCGCAGACGTCGGGTCAGGGTCAAGGTCAAATAACTTTTCATCCCCCACAACGACAGACACAATCGCGTCCACTCACCGAGGTGATAAGCATTCTACCTCCTCGCACGCATCCTGTATTGAGCTCGACCCATGCCGTGTCCTACAGCACCACGTCGTTGGATTTGTGGAGAGGGATAGAGAGGGTTTGCATCGCGCGGCGCAAGAACAAGACCAAAGTGGGTTCCGGGCTGGTCCTACTCTTGCGCCCACGGAGAACTCCGAACTTCTTAACCAAGTTCAGTTCAACCAGGCAGACTTTCAAGCGATAGCCCACCCTCCTCTACAGTCTACCCAAAATCAGCTGCAGCAGCAACACTCTGGCGGAGAACTGACGAGCTTATCGTTGCAACAGCGGCAGGTGTGTCTTGCCCCCAGTCAGCCATCCCTTTTGTCGTATCAGTTCAAAGTAGCGTAATATAGTCGTACATTATCATTTTTGCCGTTTCTCCTTGAGCCCAGCTTTCTTCCGATACCTTCGCTTGTTCCTTTCCTCTTCGTCAGCTCGTGAGTTCTCACCATTTTTGCCATGACATACACATCATGTGCTTGACTAGCCTATAATCTCCAATTCACTACCCCCAAAGCTTTCACTCACATCATCTCGTTCTCTCAGGTTTTCCTTGCCCTGCGTGCAGAGGTATTGCGAGGTGCCATGACACCACAACAAGCAAGGGGACGTCTTGCCATGATGCAGGCCTCGCTGTCCCACCCTTTCCAGCCCCAGCAGTTGCCAACACGGTATCCCGCCGGTGCAAGTGGAATCGCTCACCAGCAAGCCCCTTCACAACAGCCTATCCAACCTTATAAAGTACCCCCGCTATCAGAGGAGCGGTTCAAGAGCAGCTTTATGCCGTTTATTGCTGCTACAGGCATAATGCTCAGTGAACGGGACCTCGTCATTGAAGGCCGACAAATAAACCTCTGGGCTTTGCATAAACTTGTGTTCCTCCGGAACGGCTTCGAATCAGTACGTCTTACAATCGTTTCCTCTAGTGCCGTCCCGACCAGTATTGTATTAGGTATCTACAAATGATGAGTGGCCCATGATTGGTGCCGCTCTGGGTTTTCCTTTACTTTCAGGTGGGGATGCTGGTCAGCCTCCACGGTGCGGACCTGCCATAGCGCACCAGCTACAGTGGTTATATAACGACTTTTTACGCCACTTTGACCAAGCATACATCAATAGCGTCCTCGCTCGGTTCAGGGGCTTGAAGGCATTGGGCCAAATACCACCTCAGCCTCCGCAACCGCAGGCACAGCTATATCAACCTACGGAGGTGGATTACCAGTCACTTTTGGCTAGCACCGCATCCGAATCGTCTGTTATGTCCTCCGAGACGATGGGCATCCTGCAACGGTTCTCGTGTACATCCGCTACCGATCTAGAGGCACATCGTGTCCCACAGAATGTGATTGCATTCGTGGAACAGAACAGGGAGCATTTGCAATGTGTGGCGCGAGACCAGAATGGGTTCCGCGCCGGTCCTACACCCACCAATGATACACCATTCGATAATCACACTCAGGTTAACCAGGCGTTCGCTATTCAGAGAACAGCTCGTCCTCCGCACCTTATCCCCAGTCACCAGCAACTTCGTCAGATGCAATGGCAGCCACTAGTGCAAGGTCCAGGGAAGCCCAATACGCTGCAGCCGACTCAATCATTTATCGCTGGCGTTGATCCTCCCGTCAGGTCATCGATGGGTGGCCAGATGACCGGTTCCAACTTAAGCGGCGGAGCACAGAGCCAGGGAGGACCCATGTCCGTACTAATGAACCCGGCAGGCATGAACAGTGTGCAGTCTGGTCCGATCTTTACCCAATCGGCTGGTGCTATGCAGATACGGCGACCGACGCTGGAAGAAGTGATTGCTGTGAAGCGATGGGTGGATGAGCAGAAGAGAATAGCTTTCAGTCGTGGTTCGTATAGTCTCGTTGATCTCTTTCGTCACTGACTCGTTTCCCCCCTCACCCCAGATTTCGACTTCTTTGCCAACAACTCGGCAATTGCAGAGAATGACATTCACGAATACCACCGCAATCTGGACCGTCTCGATCAAGTCCTTGTGAATATCGAGAAGTACATTCCCATCGCCTTTGCAGCTACGAAGAAAGAGGAAGTCGTCAAAAGGGTGTTTGATATGGTCGGTCGATTTTATCTATGCCAGGGCCGCAATTAAATGTATGGGATGAATATAGATGGCCTCTGCCAAATTTCAGCTGGAAGAACTTAAGAACCCAAACCCACGATATGTACTTGAGCTCTGTACGATTCGGGCATTGATACAAGAGGCAGATAATATGGACAAGGGTCTAAGGGCCGTTCTCGGCATCGGGATGGACGCCCACAGGGTGTCCCTTGATGGTCTTCCTTCTCCACCACCGCAGTCCCCGCCACGGCTATCTTCTATTGCTATCCCTCCACTGCTCACAGAGCCTGTCGTCCCTGTTGCACCAAAAGAGGATGAGTCTACGGAGAGGGCCAAGTCCGACTGGGAAGGCCTGTTCGGCGAAGTAGTCGGAATTGCGATGGCCAAGCTCAAAATTTGATGACGGCATTCATCATGCATTTCTTGAACAGAGATTATCTATGCAAGCCCTACGCATGTCATTAAGTGCATGGGCCTCAAAAACGTCCACGAAGTCCCGCCCATTATCACGCAGGATCACATTTTCGTTCAATTCTGGTCTATGTACCATAAAAGAAATTCTGACCTCCCACAACGTCTATCGCGTTTGCCTTTGCCTTTACAACGACTTACCATCACCTCACGATCATCCCCCCTGTAAAACTTAGCTGTTGTGGCGTCGTATTCTAGCAACGTGCTTGTACTCTTCACTCGTGTTATTTCGACTTGTGCTTGGTTCTTGGGTCTGCTGTACGTTGGGTCGGTGTTTGAACTTGGGCTTGGGATCGAGTGGACATGGCACTTGAGGATACTTTGCGAAGAAACAAAAAATAAAGCAGCTTGTTATTCTTGACCTTCACCAAGTTGACTGATTGACCCAAACTATACTATGCATGCCATTCGTACGTGATTGTGAGGCCTACTGATTGGCTAGTACTAGGGCCGACTAGTCAACAAACACTAGCCTTCCGTTTACCCGTGGGTACAAGTACGACAGTTCGACTTTTCTCTCGACGACTTGATCCAGTTAAACCATCAGTCATCCAACACGGCCCCCCCCCCCCCCCCATATTCAGTAATATGATACAATAGTACCTCCCCTCTTAGGATGTACCCAACATACGGTGGTGGAATTCCCGATCGATCCATACAAACAAAACGTCGTGCCTGTGGTGATGATCTCCCACAGAGCAAATGGTCACCCAACCCCCCTCTAGATCTCCCGACCTTACCTTCGGCTTGAGCTCTTTAATAATGCGCTCACGCAAGTAGCTGGATTTCCACCACCCAGCGGATGTCTGTCCCATCACTGGCACCCTTTTCTCTATGTACAGGAAAGCGGAGGGCCTTTATATCGTAGGTAGCTGAAAAAAACGGAACAACGTACTAATTCTAATGAGCATATATCAATTACTCTTCGCATATCCAAAAACAGCCGGGTCAAGTTACGGCGTCGAGGACGTAAATAAGTACGGCATGGCAAACTTTCTGCGCGGTATCACTATGCTTTACGCGACATTATGCTTTTCCCTGATACTCGCTCTACTAGACAATCTAGGCGTTTCACGCGATAAAGTCCGCATCATGACCGACAACAACCCGAACCCCCGACGAACGCGTTGGATTTTTCAGCCCGAAGAAAACAAGCGTAGGCGAGAGCGGGATGTCATCCCGACCCTTAGATTTTTTTTTCTCATCCAGCCGGAAGCGGTGCAGGCACTATTAGTCCGCGGTGGGCCCAATCCCCACGACTTCCCTCTGTTTTAACTACTGCTAGACCAAGTCCGTACGTCGAAGGTTTTCCGCCGTATCGATTTCACCGTCTAGAGTCTTGTTACGCCAGCAGATCAATGATATCGATGGCGATGAGCTCACTGGGCTAGACGAGCGTTCGTTCAAGTTGCTGCACCCTCTCGTTTGGCGACGAGACGGAGCTCACCGTTAATGACGTAAGCTGGCTCAAGCACTTCACAATGTCGCCTGGCTGGTATCTTTGACCTTTGATGTAAGCCAGATCCATTATGATATACGAGCTCACTGACAATGCGTCTGCAGTCTTGTCACTGGTTCAGCGTTCTCCGATACCTGTAATTCGTTCACTTACCATACCCCAGGTCGCCTTGATTTATTCTGCACAGTATGAGTCGACCGGGGTGGTGGTGGTGGTAGAGAAAGTCTTCAGAAAGATAAGGATATTATGCTTGAAGGCAAGCTACGCCGACGTTGTAAGTGTTGTCTTCTTAAGTGAGAGTACGTCTCTCTAATGTTCCTGTCGGTCTCTCTAAGTACCAGAAAGGATAATCAGGAGGACCTTGAGACGTGCCGCGCTGATGGTGCGAGAGAGCCAACTGCCAACCTGACGGCGCTGCAGCGGAATGACTCGGAACGCGCTCGACTGACCAGCCCATCCTGATCTTGGGCACCGTCACTAGCAGGCATGCTCTGATTCGTCTTCCCACCATCCAACAGTCTCACCCTCCTTGAAGATGATCACGTCTATTAGGTTCCCGCGTCACTATTTAGCCATCACCTACGACAATATCTTTAGCTTTGTGTCAGATTGAAGATTTTTTTTTGGGCGAACTGACAGAGCAAATGGGCCGCATTAGCGTAGGGCAATGATTTATCTCCCATGACTGCGGCCCTGTGTCCTGTGTCGTCCGCTGCGGCCTAACTCCAAGTTTCCTATACTTCCAAGCCCCAATCACTTCGAGTTCAGCCTCGATCGTTATCAGCACTCTCACTGATGAGTTCTCACTTGTATGCCCAGAGGACGCTCAGTGGCCCCAGAATCCATCAGCTTCACCCAATCTTCATTTCCTCATCCTCCTGCGTCGTCGCTCCTTTTGGAAGGCTTGGTGACAGGGGAGCATTCTACACATCACAAGGAAAGGTCTAGTAAAGTTCGAGGCCCAGGTAGGTCTTATACGCGCTGTCTGCAACAACCTTGGCTAATCCAATGTAGACCAGTGACCACCGATGTGCTCTCCGACGACGTCCTCTTGGAAATATTTCGTTTTTCCAGAGAGGAGTACATGGTCCTCTGGCCGTGGTGGTGGAAAAAATTAGCAGGTGTATGTCGAAGATGGCGACGCATCATCGTTACATCACCGAGGGTTCTTGACCTGCGACTTGCTTGCCATGACAGAATACCCGTGAGGACATCTGGCCACCGTTCCCCATCTCTCTAACTTGTCTCAGGGATATGAGGCAAAGTGAGGGGTCAAGATAACATCATTGCAGCATTCGAACACCATGATCGCGTAATCAAGATCGACTTTCAACGTCAAAAAAGTTTTGTATTGGAAAGGTTCGCCGCTGCGATGCAGGATCCATCCCCGGCTTTGACATATCTTGTTCTTCTATCACATGTTTACACGTTGCCGGTCCTTTCTGAGGCATTCTTGGGTGGATCTGCTCCACGTCTACGACCACTCATCTTGAACGCCATTGCATTTCCAGCATGACTCAAGCTTGTTTCGTCTATATCCCAATTACCAGTTACATTTCACCCGAGGCGATACCCAACTGCCTACTCGAGAAGCCCAACTCACGATATGTACTCGAGCTCCGTACAATTCGGGGAATGATACAGGAAGCAGCTAATTATGGACAAGCTTCAAGTGGGCGTCTACATGATGTCCCCTGCACAGCAGCCCCTGCCACGGTCATCTTCTGTTGTCTCCTGCTGCTATCACTCCACCGCTTGCGCGGCCTACGATCCCCTAAGTGGGCCAAGTTCGATTGGGAAAGCTTGGCCATCGCAAACTAGTTTGTCGAACAGGCTGAAATTTTGATGACAGCCCTGTATTTTTGAACAGTGATTACCTATCCAAGCCCTACGCTAGTTATTAGGTGCACAGGCCCCAAACTTCCACCTAGTCCCCCTCATCGCCACCCAAGATCAGTATTATCGTCTAATTCCAGTCTCTATGATCTCCTCCCTCATGGTCTCCAACAACCTCGATCTTTGACTTTTGAACGACTTACTGTCACGATCCTTCTTCTGCAGGTCTTCGCTATTGTATGTGTTGTATTTTCGCAACGCGCTTGTACTCTCGCTCTTGTCAAGCGAAGATGACACACACCTTCGTTGGTCCTTCGCGAAGGGACAGAAATAAAGTAGTTCGTTTATTCCTGGATTGACTGGCCGGCCAAACGTTGAATGTGGAGCGTACTGATTAACTGGTCCACCGATAACTGAGAAGTGTATATAACTACGACCGCCAGAGTTTTATCCGGACAACTCGGTCCAATTTAACACTCGGGCATCCCTATTTGGGGGAATCGCTAGTTAGCGGAGCATGACCCGCAGCGATATCGCGGTATTGTATGTTGTCCCCACTCTGGAGCTGGATGGTCAGGTGCCTAACATGCCCCTTTCAGCAATATAATAGCACCTCCTGCTACCACAGGACGCACCCATAGGACGCACTGAACGTACGGTAGCATTCCCATTATGTCATGCCTGCAGTTGTATCTCACCCAGCGAATGTCGCCCCCTTCCCCCGCCAACATTGCTGTCGGCTGTCAAGGGCTCCGGGACTCAACTAGACTCAGGCTATACAGTATTGGGCACGCTTGAGTAGATACTACTAGCTGCCAGTGGTAACCGCCGTCTCATCATCGACGCCGCAACCTACCCTCACACAAGCAGTATATTCCAAATCCGACAGTTCAGAACCCTGTTCAAAGTTGACTCTACGAGGACGTATTCAACGCTCTATTTGTATTCGTTTTGTCGATGCTTAAAGACATCCTCACGTTGAAGCTGAGAGAATGCCATCACTTGAGGGTCAAAAAACTAGCGCCGGAGCTTTGGCAATAATGCCGCGTGACCCAACCGTGACTTGGTAGGGACGGTGTGATTTTCCCAAGGATACCTGTACTAGGTTGCTACGAACGACGAGTGCAGCGGGTATCTGTGACACCTCCGCAACAACGAAACCTACTTGATAAGCCATATCAGACGCACCCAACACCAACACCTGCACGCTGCGCCCAAATCAAAACCAACAGACGCAAACAATTTGCCGGCGGCGGCGGTTTTTTATTTGCGATCAAGGGCACAGAATTCGTTTACGAACCTCCGAAGCACATATGTAATAAACATCCTCAGCCCCTCCCCCGGGTTCTTGTAGGCATCTCATTCCGAGCTAGGTACCACGCTTCTGCAGCACAGCACATTAGTGCGTTCAAATGTCGCAAAATTAGGAAAGACATTATAGTTATTATCATAATGTGCCAGCGCTCTGGTAATAACTGGTAATAAATTATTATGGCATTTTAATCCCATGATAACATGGATTACCAAGCTCGCATCATTTTATCTCCAACAAATTTTGCGACATCAGTGTAGAGCAGTAGAGCAGTGCAGTGGTCTCACATCCGCCGAGAATCCATGAGTAGATAACCGCTTTTAGCTTAGCAAGGCACCAGGGATTGCACCTACGCCATATCCAAAGAAGACTTACAGTAATTTCGGTCAGGAAGGTTAACCGAAGAAGGCAGAGCTAAAAGGCGGAGTTGGCGTCTTGAGCACGGTTTGCCCGAGAATACCCCGCAGATTTGTTCGTGTGCGCGTTTGCAGCGATCCAAAATCACGACCGCTCCCTCGTCTGGTCTTCTAGAAATCTACCGCGTGCAGGCGTGCCTTTCACTGTACGTCGGAGATTCAAAGTCGGGGTTAAGTGAACGATCCCACGAACGTCCGAGCGTCGCTCATCCTTGCCTGCTACTACTATTGATAACAGATTATGTAATTCTATTCCTCGCTATCAGCCGCCCGGCGGCGCAACTTTCAAGCCTTTAAGGAGGGGATTGTTTTGAAAATTGTTTTGAAAACCCCGCGCTGATGATAGAGATAATGATAAAACAATGATAAAACCGCGACAAGTATCTGTAAACCTCGAAAGGGCAGGCCCCGCCACTCGGATCGGACTCAGAACGTCGATGAGCGCTTGTGAAACCCACACCACACTAAAACTGTGTGTGACTAACCACCGCCACCACCACCATCATCGTAACCCCATGTGTACAGATGCGAAGACCAAAATGGCGAACAGCAAGGGACGTCTCCGATCCCCGCCACCATCGTGATTGTGCAAAAGCCCGTCGGTGGTTGCTATGGTTGTTATAGCTCCGAGTCTGAGTACCAAGTACAGTCGAAATTCTCATAATGCATAATGCATAGTCGCTAAGCATTTCTTTTTTCCCCAAGTAACCTTACTTGGAAATTAACATGGCTGCGGTGACTATCTATATCTACCTATCCTTCCATTTACATGCACATCTGAGCCATGAGTGAAGCATCGGAAGCAACCCGATTTCTAAGCGCCCCATGAATGCATTATGAGAATTTCAACTGTACAGTAGTTCCTCTAGTGGCCAAGCTAAAAGAAACCCTTAAATTCTAGCCGTCCCACCACATTGTCCAGGAACTGGTAAACGAAATATGGTATATATATAAATATATCAACTCACCGCAGACCCCAGGTCTTTGTTACTGTCGCACAGTCCCACCCGACTCGTTCGACCATTTTTTTGTAGGGTGTGCAGCCGGTGGTTTATAATTATGATGCGGCACGGGGCATTTCATCATGAGAGCATGGACACATGGCAGCGCACATGCACCTGCACCCGCATACCCATCTTGGCTTTCTATTTCTTTTGCCGTCGGTGAATGGGGGCGCCCGCAGCCGCAGCGTTCTCCGTCGAGCGTTGGACCGGAGCAACCTCTTTTATAGGCACGAGCGTGACGCCACTTTGCCCTCCGGGGCCTAGAAAAGGGAGTGGGGGGGGGGGGAGCGGTCCGTTTTCTTCAAGTCCGCGTAGTCCTGAATTTTGAGGGATTTCTTCAAGGTAAAGTATGAGGCATTATGCACTAATGATGCGCTAATGATGCTTACAATGTGTCGAACTCGTGTTTGCGAAATGACAATAAAAGTTACGGTGCGAGTGTGGTTGTGTGAGCGCATGTGAATAAGCCTGGGTCTAGAGCCTATCCGTACGATGATATCATCGCTCATCCAGTCATATTCAAAGGCGGTTACAACATCCAACATCATACAAGGCCATGCACTGCTGAGAAGGAGCTGGTTATAAGAATTATACAAAATGCTGGGAGAAAGGATCAAGGCCATATATATAACCTACAGGATCACCAATCATACCTCGACAGTGCGTCATTCACTTCGGAATTTCTCGGCGTATCATAAATCACCTGATGTCCCTCGAGCGAGGAAGATATCCGTGCAATCAGCAACCGTGACATAACGGACTCACGTCTGTATCGATGGAGGTGTACTCGGACACGGCCATGGCGTTCGAGCGGAAGGATTCGCATAAAGGAAAAAAAATTGGGATTGCATGATGAGAGAATCTAACATGCATAATGTCTAGTAATGATGGTAGTACGGAAATTGAAAGTAAGGTAAAAGATGCAAGGCAACTTGAAAGACGTTCGTATGCACATTTCTGGAGGGGATGATGGGCATGTAGAGGTGGTGTGTGTGTGTGTCGCAGATGAAATCTATAGTTGCAAGACTAATATCGGAAACAGGTGTTCCCGCCAGACATTTACGCAGGCCATTCGTCGTTTGCATTGTGGGAGGGGTGTGTGTCGTTAGGACGCCATTCCAACCGATAGAAACCATAATAAAGAAAAGTGGAATGTCTGAAACCCAAAAAAGGCGGAGAGTTTGTAACGCAATGCATCGTCTACTTCAGCACGCCCTCCATTTTTTCGAGGCTAAGCACGACGCCCTCAATGAGGATCATCACCCGCCGCGGGAGGATTCGCCCCCCGAGCCCATCGACGTCTCGCTTGACCTCATCCTCGCTTTCTGCCGCTGTGACATTGAATCGCTCACGATGCTCGCGTAGGCGCCGTGCCCGGCTGCGAGCACGCGCACTGCGCTGGTGTCGCAATTCCTGTTCAAGTGCAAGGGGAAGTGCGAGGGTGATCCGTGCTAGGCGAAGCGAGAGACGTGCTCGAGGACGGAAAGAAAAGTAAGAAAGTTTCGCAAGGGAAGCATGGGTGTCAAGTAAGTGGGAGAGCGTCGAGATTACTGTGTGCGTGAGAGCGCGGCAAGCTGGAAACACAGTGAAAAAGCGGATCAACTTATGGACAAGTGCAGACAGGGAACGATGACCATACTGAGGACGCGATCGCGCAGGCCCTGGAGGGTAAGAAGGATTGAATCAATGCCCTCATCACCGAGTCGCAGTGACGGGCTCAGATCGTTTATGCCGCCTAGAGAGAAATATCATTAACCGTGCGAACCACAGTGATTGAGGGGGACCTACTAAGTAATGTGCGCACCATCTCTAAATCACCGTCCAGAAAGTCATTAAAGATACCGATAATGACAGTTCTCAGCGTCTCCTCAGCGCGCATCGTAGCACCTGGGGTGTTGATAGAAAACTCATGTGAGGCAGGGTGTGAGTCGTAGGCCCGTTTTGAGGCGGGGTCTGAGAGAACGTTATATGCGACAGAAACTTTTTGAAATGCGTGTGTTGCTTCGGGATTATCAGGAAACTTGCTATTAAAGGGAAATGTGAATGTATCAATACCGAGATGGAAAGGGAAGGGTGCGTCGGAGACGTACTCTGGATGACATGCTCGACTCCGGGATAGGTATGCTCGTCTAAGCTCCATCTTATCAGATGCTGCGGCGCGAGACAAACCAAGAATATGGTAAAGGTCCTTCTGTTCGAGTATGTCTGCAATCTCTTGCTGGCGTTGTTGGCGACTTCGCGAGGTTGTTGGACTGGACGGGGTGAGTGAGTCGTCAGAGTGGTCTGTGGAAGACTCCTCGGAGCCGTCCCACAATAATGACCTCGTGTAGGAGCATGAAATTGTAGATGTTGAGGGTTCACTTAGGTGAGGTTCATCGTCGATAGGGAGATAGAAGTAAGTTAAAGCTGTATTGAAAGATGAATGTACGCTTGTTTAGGGTCAGAGCATACCGACCTGAAGATAATACCGAGCTAAACATGAACAGTAAGCTACAGCGCTTGCGGTGGCTTTGCTTTTGTGCGCAATAGAAGAGTAGAAAAGTAACAAACGCCCGACAGATTTTGTGAGAAATAAGAAGTAATACACGCGGAGGGCTGGTCTGGTCTGTCTGTCTGTCCATCTCATCTCGTTTTCCATGTGATTTGTGGGATCAATGATCACGTGACACACGCGCCAATACCCACATTTCCTCAGCCTCTGCCTGCCCTGCGGAACAGACCCAACTTTTGAGGCGCAGCGAGCATATACAGTCTTGGAGACAAAAGTAGAGTGCAGATGGGTTCCATATATATATATATATGGTGTCTTGGCACGGTTTACGACTTTTAGAAATCGACCGACAAGGATTCGGATAGAATCATTCAATGTATTCCCGATACTTGAGGCTTCGTAATTCACTATTAAAGAAAGAATGGCTACATCAGATGATAAAGGTAGGGGGCGTGGAGGTCAGGTGCAGGGGAAGCATGTCCGCACTGCGCGGGAATAGAGCGCTAGCAGAAAAGGAAAGATTATTATTTGAGCCGAATCAGCTGAGTAAAAGGCGTGCCGTGGGCCAGTAGAGACACGGCGATCGTTGCAGCCCAAGAAATTCCACAGGAAATACCGCATTAAATGGGAGCCCACAGACTTAAGCAAGGCAGGTTGTGTACACGGAGCGAGGCCCCCGCAGTGGATAGAAACGGGCATACAGAGTTACCGAAATGAAGTAAAGCGAAAAGAGAGAAAAGGCAACAGGAGCGGCGGCGGGAGGGCTGACAACTAGGGATCATGACGCACGGAAATGAGCTGTGTTAAGATCAACGGGCGTTGGGGTGGGGGGTGAGGCGGCATTGAAGCGCTTGGCCACCCAAGCCAACCCACCCGAGGGTCTTGGAGGACAGAAAACGGGATATGCCGACGAATGAAATAAAATTAAGTAGACTCAAAAGGGGCGAACCTCCTTCCCTCCTTCCATACCCTCCAGTCCGCGGGCCACGGCGTCACGACGTAGGGGAAGGGATGCGGTGCTGAAAGTGGGCTGCGTCTTCGGTCGAGAAGTTCAGGGCGGAATTGAAGGAGGGGTTCTCGTTCTCGACATAGAGTTTAGGATGGGGTAGATGAGGGGATGAGGAGGCGACCTGCTAGCAGGTGTGGTGTGTGGGTGATAATATTAAAGTAAATAAATAATAAGGAGACAACAATAATATCTGCTTATATTTGTAACTCCGCTATGACTTGCAAGAGAGCCGTGTCGTTTCCCCCCCGTACACAGGATAGGACAACAGCTCTTGCCTCCCACCGCCATCCCCTCCATCCCCTCCGTCGCTCCCTCCGTCGCTCCTCCTGTTGCTCGCTTTGGGCCTATTGCATTTGCTGTTTTTTCCTCATCCCCTTCCTACTTCGTCCTTCGGACCCAATTCACCCTTCCCTGGCCGTTTCATCCTCCGCCCTATGAACGATGTCCGATCGGCTCCCCGGTGCATACCCTACCTTCCCGAACGGCTTTCCTCAAGGCCTTCCCCCTCAACAGGCTCAACACCGACCCCCGCAACAACCACAGCCAGTCGGTTCTCAGCCTCCGCTGGTCGGGATTAGAACCCCCGAGATGTGGCATCAAATGCAATACCGGCAACAACCTCAGCAGCAACAACAACCACAACAGCAACAACCACAACAACCACAACAACAACAACAGCAGCAGCAACAACAACAACAGCAGCAGCAGCAACACTCTGGCGGAGAACAGATGAACTTATCCTTGCAACAGCAGCAGGTGTGTCTTCCCGCAGCCAGCCATCCCTTTCATCCTATCAGTTAAAAGTAGCGTAATTTCGTCCTACATTCCCATTTTTGCCGTTTCTTCTTGAGCCCGCCTTTCTTTCGATACGTTCGCCTGTACCTTCCCTCTTCATCAGCTCGTGGGTCCACACCGTTTTTACCATGACATATAAATCGTGTGCTTAGTCAGCCACTGGGCCCATAATCTCGAATTCGAATATTTTCTCGGCCTCGGCGCTTATCCCCAAACCCTACGCTTACATCGATTCGTTTACTCAGATCTACCTTGCCCTGCGTGCTAAGGTAATGCAAGGTGCCATGACACCACAACAAGCACGGGAACGGTTTGCCATGCTACAAGCCTCGTCATCGCATCCTTTCCAGGAGCAGACTATCCCCCAGCAATTGCCACCAGGTTTTCCTGCCGGTGGGATGGCAAGTGGAACCACTCAGCCTCAAATGGCTACACTCTCGCAACTTACACAGGTTTCAACTAACAGTCAAGTAAATCCCCTCCAACGCGTCATTCAGGCACCGGATTCTCGTCAGTTTGGCATGCTCCTCACACAGAATCAGCAGCCGCAGAACGGCTCTAGCTTTGCATCTCGTGTGGGCCAAAATCTCAACCCTCCTGGAATGGGTCTCCCTCAGGGACAAGGATCACTCCAAAATTTCGTCCAACCTTCTTCTGTCCCCTCTGCCAATGTCCAGCGCTCTCCGGCCCCTTCAGTGTCACAGCCCCCCCATCGGGGGGCAACAGGTGCCTGGTCCTCCTAATAATCCCGCAGATATGCCATTACCTCAACTTCGCGCCCTTTTCAATCAGCTGATGCGTGTCATGGCAGAGGGAGAGAAGGGTCTCCAAGCTCTAAGTAGTTCTGGTGCTGAAGGCGAGATGCAGCGGCGGCAGCTCCGACTCAAGGTCGACCTCACTAAACAACGCTTACATGCATTGCAGGAATTGATCAATGCAAAGACGAGGGCAAGGTAAGTTGGCTTTGTCTCCCCAAAGATATTCTCTGATAGTAGCGTTCTAGCGGCGATCCTGCACAGCAAGCAGTTAATGGGGTGCCGTGGCCAGGTCAACGGCCTACAGGCCTCTATCCGGTAGCTGAAAGACCCGTTCAGCATAATAGCCCCTCCTTACACCAGGCTTCGGTCAAACAAGCGCCTCCTCAACGAAGTATTCCCACTCCACAACAGAACTTCGTGCCTTCTGCAACACCGCAGTCGAATTTATCGCAGATTTCGCAACAAGTGTCCGCGAATGGCTTGACTCTTAATGGCGCGCTGGCGCAGTTACCTGGTGTTCCACCGCAACAGTCGCCCCAGATCGCACAACCTCCTTCACAACAGCCTGTCCAGCCCCCTAGAATACCCCCGTTGTCGGAGGAGCGGTTCAAGGGTGTCTTCATACAGTTTACTGCCGCCACGGGCCTTAGACTCAGTGAACGAGACTTGATGGTTGAAGGCCGACAGATCAACCTCTGGGTTTTGCATAAAGCTGTGTTCCATCGGAATGGCTTTGAATCAGTACGTCTTATTACAATTTCCTTCATCTTACTGAGTAGTATTTCTGTTAGGTATCCACAAATAACGAGTGGCCCATCATTGGTGCAGCTCTAGGTTTCCCTCCATTTCCAGGTGGGGATGCTGGTCAGCCTCCACGGTGTGGGCCTGCTATCGCCGCACGGCTACAGCAACTATATAATGATGTTTTGCGCCACTTCGACCAAGCGTACATCAATAGCTTCCTTAATCGATTGAGAAATGCGCAGGCATCTGGCCAAATTCCTTCTCAGCCTCCACAGTCACAGGCACAGGCACATCAACCTACGGAGGCGGATTACCAGTCACTTTTGGCTAGTATCATGTCGGAATCGACTCTTACGTCTCCGGAGATGATGGGCATCCTGCCACGGTTCTCACATACATCTGGAGCTGACTTAGAGGCGCATCGTGTTCCACAACACGTCATTGCGTTTGTGGAGCAGAACAGGGAGCAGTTGCAACGTACTGCGCAAGACCAGAATGGGTTCCGCAATGGTCTTACATCCACCAAGAATCCCTCACTCGATAGCCGCGCTCAGATTAACCAGACGTCCACTCTTCAAGCAATAGCACGCCCTCAACAGCTTATTGGTCACCAGCAACTTCAACAGTTGCAGAGGCAGCCCTTAGGGCAAGGTCCAGGAAAACCCAACGCGCTGCAGCCGACTCAGTTATTTAACACTGGCGTTGGTCCTCTCATCGGGCCATCGACGGCACCGTCGATGAGTGGATCCAGCGTCCCGCCAATGGGTGCCCAAATAGCCGGTTCTAATGCAAGTGGCGGAGCGCAGAGCCAGGGAGGAGCCATGTCCGTTCCAATGAACCCGGCTGGCGTGAACGGTGTGAATTCTGGTTCAATCCTGACCCAATCGGCAGGCACTATGCAGATACGGCGGCCGACGCAAGAAGACTTGTTTGCTGCGAAGCGATGGGTGGATGAGCAGAAGAGAATTGCTTTCAGTCGTGGTTCGTACAATCTCGTTCCGTCTTGACTCGGCGCGTTTTTCACATTTTTCCAGACTTCGACGGCGTTGCCAGCGGTCCCACAGTCGCAAAGAGTGACATTCAAGAGTACCACCGGAATCTGGACCGTCTTGATCAAGTGCTTATGAACATCGAGAAATACATTCATGTTGCTTTCGCCGTGCTGAACAATCAGGATGTTGTGCAGAGGGTGTTCGAAATGGTCAGTTTATTTTGTCCATGCTAGGAGGAGAACATAAACAATAATACGGGATGAATATAGATGGCCTCAACCAAAGTTCAGCTGAAAGAACTCAACAAGCCAGACCCACGATATGTACTCGAGCTCCATACAATTCGGGGAATGATACAGGAAGCAGACAATATGGACAAGGGTTTAAGGGCTGTTCTTGGCATTAGGCCGCATGCGCAAATGATGCCCCATGGTGTTGCTCCTTCTGCACCGCAGCCCCCGCCACAGCCACCTTCCGTCGTTACCCCCGCGCCGTTCGCCCCGTCTATCCCTCAAAACGCTTCCTCAGCCCCTGCAGCTGGGTCACGTCCTCCACACGCTCCCTTGCAGTCACACCGAAAGAAGCCCTCTCAAGCACAGGCCGCTGGAGCGGGAGTGGCGATATCTTCCCCGACGCCACCACCAGTCCCACCTGCCTCCACTCCTACTCCCCAGGCAACGACACCTGGTATTACGGCTCCGTCTCCTCAGACACCAAAGTCTCCCAAGGGGAAAGCACCCGCGAAGTCTCGTCGCAAGGTCTCGACGAAGGCCAATCTTGAAACATCAATACCTACACCTCCTGTTGCCTCCACTCCTACATCTTCAACGCCTGTGGATGCGAAAGGCGGTGGGAAGAGGGCTCGTGAGGATGACGCCGATGCTCTCACACCAGGGGTCACATCTGCGCCATCGCCGAAGAGGGTGAAATCAGATTGGGAAGGAATGCCCAATGAGGAAGTCCGGAAGCGTGACGAGCAAGCAGAGAATGTGAAGACTGATGAACAGGCTATGGCAGTCTTCGAGAAGTTCATCGACGAGAATCCAGAGTCGGCCGAGGCAGCTTCAAATGCTTTGGAGGAGATCCTCCGTGCCTATCCGCTAGCATCTGACCTGGACGACACAACAGTGGCATCGTCCTTTAGCTTTTGTGATCTTCCGCCAACGTCCCCGCACCCGTACGATGTATTTGGAGAATTTATAGACTCCTCGGCATTCGACGATACATCTACCCCGGATCTCGTTGCGGGTTCGTCTACGAATCCCAGCCCAGAGTCTGCGTCTGATCAGGACCACCCTCACACGGGCCGCGCAGGTTCTTCTCCCCAGATTCATAATGCCAAGACGGAGGAATCGTATGAATTGCTTCGTCCGACCGTCTGGAAAGAAATCGCAGGCGGGGAAACGATGTTCCACCAACCACAAGGGTGGAAATGGGATGGCCAGATGGAGACCCGGGATCCAGCCTGGGCTATCTCCTCTACTTCATAGACAGGGAGGCGTCAGTCCACGCCTACCCTGACATTCCAGTTCTGTACCTATCTATTACTTGCTTCTCTTCTCTTTCTTTCGCCGTCTTGTGTTTATCGCCTGCTCAATTATCGTATGATTGTTCCCTCCCGCCTTGTGGATTTAGTTGGATTTCGCCCATGTGCTCACTTTTTACGTTCAAGTGCTATTCCCCTCGATCCCCCCACCCGCTTCAATTTCATGCGTACATATTGAGTTGCCTATCCCCTGCCCTGAGATTTTCCCTCTTTGTCAACTGCTCTCTGTATTTTTACTTGTTGTTTAGCTTGCTTTCGATACCGAGGGTCCCATGCCGAGATATCGTGATAATTGTATCTCAAGTGGACAAAGTACTTCCTAAGCTAATCTCCCGAAGGTCTGACATGAAAGGCGTGGATTGGCTTCGCGCGCTGACTGACGTATGTATGACATTGTAGGATTCCGAGTCTGGCCAGCAGGCGCCGGGTCATCATCAGCATTATCAGTCGTAATGCGTTGACGATTGTGCAGCTCTTGTCTGTACACTGACTCAATGTACGCTCCGCGTGTTCTCCGCGTCTCGAAGCACCCACCTTTGCAGCGCTGTTGTGTAAGGCATGAAGAACATGACTAACGCAGTGTTATCGGCCCAATTATTCTCTCTCGACGGACTTACACGGAGGCGGAAAGAGTTGTTTGCGGTTCGCTGAAGATCAAGTTTGGTCCAATAACAATGCCCCACTCATGCCTCTGACTGTGGCCCGGGGTTGCCAATTGCTACTGGGACTCGGGAATCCAGCCCCCACCGAGGACATGTAATAACCGACCACCGCAGGGCACAACCCAGGTCCCCTTTCAGGTCGTGATCTCCAGCCGGCCAGCACGCACTTTCGTGAGGCTGAAAGGTCCATTTCAAGGAACGAGGGGACAAGGAGTCGAACCAATCTGAGAGAATTTGGGGCATCACCATATCAATACAGATTAACTGCGACGATGTGTTAGACACTAAGGCTACAAGGCGTTACAGGGAGTCCAACCCAAGAGGAACGCGAGGCAAAAAAAAAAAAAGAGAAATTACGCCGACTGGAGGTTTGTCAGGTTTTACGTAGAGCGATGCCGGTCGCCAGACCACCCGTGCCCTTTCGAGAGACGGATGGGATGAGCGCATCGATGCTACCAGTACCAGTACCAGCTGCAGTGCGTCGTGCGCTGTTCGACAATATGCGAGCTCGTAGTGATGACGCTGCGCTCGACGCGACGGACTCCGACGAAGCCGAAGTCCGCCGCCTTGAGGGCGCGGGGAACACTGGGACTTCCAGCGCTAGCTTGCGCTTCCTACTAGCGTCCTCCCCCGCTCGCGCTGCGCGGCCACGCGCCCACTCGTCTCGTGCCTCCGCTGTGGCCTCGGCATCGTCTGCACGCTCCAGGGCTAGCTCGGACGGGAGACCGTATTTCTCCTTGAGGTTATTGTCTGCCTCTGCGCGCACTTGTTCCGCCTTCTTCTCGGCGCGGAAACGCTTGCGCACGCGCTGGGAGTGCATGTATGGGTCCTCGTTGTAGTGTCCTGATAGGTCCTCGAGTTGTTCGAGACGCGGCGCTTGGACTTTCGTGGCGTGTGTCTGCGCATCGGTCGTCTTCTCTAGCGCGGCGAGAGGGTCGACAGGCTCTGTTTTACCGTCCGTATCTGTAGAGAAGGGGCGGTGGTAAGGTGGTTGGGCAAGAGAAGGCGATGTGGCGGGAAGACATGTGCAAACCTAGAACGGCGAACCCCCCATTCTCAGCCGGGTCCCAGTCTTCTTCCTTTCTTCGTGCCCCAGAGACAACGACATAGCGGGTGTTCTGTGTGAGATACCAAGTCATGGCTAAGAAGTCTACGCGGGAGAAAGAGGAGCAGGTGGCGAACCTGAGGGTCGGTCTGAATCTCGAACCAGCCACTGCAAAGATGGCACTTGCATCGGAAAGAAAATATGGGCGTAGAATAGTACATCCCAATCTTCTTTTTTTCAGCATTGTAGCGAACACCCATGCCAATGTGGGCATTGCACGTTCCGCTGTTGCAATTGGTGAGCGAGGGGATCACAGTTGAGAGATGCGCGCATGTCCATGTCTTACCACCAGATGTTGAAGGGAAGCTCGAAGCGAGTAATAAGAATACCCTGATCAAGCTTTCGAGCCCTGTCCCCCAGGGCATGTTTGCCTGTTCATGGCTGAGGACTGAGAAGGCTAGGGATAACGGAGTGTTGAGGGAGCAGACCTCTGTACGCATTAAGACTCTTGTGTTTGGCGCCGTCATAGTCGGGTGGGTAGTATTTATTAAAGCCTAGAGATGTATAGTAATGAGAAGGGACCTTAGAGTGATCTAGCGAGTGACGCTGACCTTGCATGTTGTTGTTGCTGACACCTGGGGGCTCGACTTTACGGAGGCCACGACTTCAGACGACCACAGCGATGAGGTAATCGCGGCATTCTCCGGTAGCAGCTATAACCTTGTGAACTTTAATGTTTGTCTATCATCTTCAAAGTCGGTCTCTCTCGTCTCGGATTTCTGGCTTTCTCTCTGACTGCCTTTAGTCACCGCTGTCTCTAATATGAGTTACGTCGCTAAGGGCGAAAAAGAATACGACGCTGCCGGCCCTGTGCCTGCCGCAAAACTCCACAAAATCCGCATCACCCTCACCAGCAGCAACGTCAAGAACCTCGAAAAGTGTTCGTCATTCTTTCGAGTGCCGTGTTAATGCTCAACAACATGAATGTATGTGCACAGTCTCGAATGACCTCATCAACCGCGCCAAAGACAAGCAGCTTCGTGTAAAAGGCCCCGTTAGGCTTCCAACCAAGGTCCTCAAGATCACCACTCGCAAGACTGTATGCCACGTATAATATCTACGCGCTCATATGTCGCTAACACAACGATTTCTACACACAGCCTTGCGGTGAGGGTTCTAAGACCTGGGATCGCTACGAACTCAAAGTACACAAGCGTCTGATTGATCTGCACTCCTCAAGCGAGATCGTCAAGCAGATTGTGAGTTTTTCTTCTTAACTTTTTATTCTGCACAAAATCTAATGTACATCCCAGACGAGTATCAGCCTGGAGCCTGGTGTCGAGGTCGAGGTCACCATCTCTGCTTAGAAGTAGAGTAGGCCCTCGCAGGATGTCATGTTGTATACTATGTGAATGACACCCCCACGACAATGCGTTTGGCGCCTCACAATCGCTCTGGTCTTACATTGCACCGTAGCGCTGCAAAGGAAAAGACGGGCGATATGCGGGGATTCCCCTGTGTATCTCACTGGGACACGCACGTGAGCTTGAGAAGGTCAGAAGACGAGTAGGGTGGTCTGAGTGCAAGCAAGATGTCCAAGGAGTCCAAGGAGATCTCATCTCACTGACAAAGTTCAGATGTGGTGCATGACTCTAAAAAATCAAAGCTCACCATACTGACCACAGGGAAGCGTGATATTGTGGAGGAGAGCCCGAAATGACAAAAAGAAAGGGGTGAGAGATGTTGCAATTGCATGAGAGGTACCCTGATGTTGGGAGACAGTGATAACAGCAACATCAGGAAATTTGGAAAATTTAGATTTAGCAATATGATGCTTTGTGAACCCATTACAGTATTATACCACCTTGACAACAGATTGTAACCAGTTAGATTTATGCTGTAGGATTATTGTGATAATGTAAACTGGATAAAACATTGCTTCTGTAACTGGCCTGGGGTGATGGTTCAACACCATCGTGCCCCTGTAAGTTGCGGAACCAGCCAAATAGAGGACTCTGACCCTGTTTCATGTTTGTGCCCTGTTTCATGTGTATCAGCTTGTGATTTCTTGAGTGACCTTTGCTACTGGTCGTTATTGTTCTCTGTCGTGTTTCAGATATAAATAGGTAGCACTGCCCCCTCAGGCCCTAGGCCTGCCCTCAAGTACTATGTACTATATCTAGGGGACTCATTACGCCTGGTAGAGGCAAGTTGAGTCTCTTGTCTCAATATTAGCAGTGTTCTACTTCATTGCGGGTGGCTACTGAGTCAAGCTCAGCAAGTGGTAACCCGGGTATTGACATCGACTTGCATGTCGACTTCATCTCTATGAGTCTTCTAGACCACTTGGAGGTCTAGCTTATTGACTTAGTGTGTCTATTGTTGCTGTCAAACCCTTGGCGGTGACATTAGACTCAACTTGTTTTCAATACGGCTAGCAGTTCAGAAGGGACACTGCAGAATACGACCCTCGATTGGGTAGACACCACTGAAGGCAGAAGGAACCACAGGGTTCAGTACATCTCCAAAGAACACCCAGCCAATCCCACAGATCGAGACATACAGATCATCGTCATAGCAAGAGGCAAAGTGCCGACCAACCTAAAGCTGGTGTGCATCCACAACAACAGGTGGAAGGAAGTCCACTGGACTGAAGGGCGATACACCCTAGGAGCAGCAGTCCCACAACTACACGAATACAACACTGAAGGATCAGAAGCTGACAAGCTTCTCGACGAAGAACTAGAAGGACCTGAGGTTGTTTCAGACACAGAATCAGATGAGGCAGTCAAAGAAATCAACGATGCCTTCAACAAAATCAAGATTACCCCAGTAGAAGAAAAAGCACCAGCATTCCCCATCAGAACCCTCACCCCGCTCCAAGGACTGCCAACCGATGCCTTACCAGCAGGAGCTAGAATCCCTAGCCTCTCACAAGCTATGTCCACTCAAACCACCACAGCCACAGCTGTTGCCGCGCAGCCATCCACCACCACTCAAAGCGCACCACAACACATCCAGAACATTCTCAGACAGGTCCTCAAAAGGTCGGGCCCGCCAGGAGGATCCGGTGGAGGGCCAGGAGGACCAGGAGGACCAGGAGGACCAGACCCAAACATGCCACAAATACCCATGGCCGCAGCCGCTGACGTAAAAACTATGGGAGCACTCCCACAAGTCTTCATGGGAGACAGATCCAAGGCTGATGACTTCATCAAAGAAGTAAAAGGGTATCTGCGCCTGAATGCAGATGTAGCAGGATACAACTCCCCTTTTAAAAAGATCGCCTTCACCCTCACACTCATCAAAGGGGAAAACACAGCCCAATGGGTCAGAGACATGGGCAAATGGATCGACAGACTACATATGCCCCAAGATAATATCCCAGCACTATGGGATCAATTCCTTCTGGAATTCAGCCAACAATTCCAGGACACCCAGGCAGCCCAACAAGCCAGAAATGAAATCAGGGATTGTCAGATGAAAGGATCTGACTATGACAAATATATCACAAGGTTTGAAAGCCTGGCAAGGAAGGCCGGATACACATTGGGAAATGAGGAGACTTACAACATCTTCCTCCAAGGAATCCCAGCGTCGCTCCTACATGACACGTTGAAGCTGCCAATCCCCCTCAACTACCATGACCTTAAAGAAAAGGTCAAAACCATTGCGCAAGGAAAAACCATCATAGATGGTATCCTAAAGAAGACCCTGGCAGGGCAATCACCCTTCCAGCAGCTTAACAACCCGCCCCAACCACCGCCATTACAGCAAAGAAACTGGCAACTGCAATACAACCAGGGGAGCCATCCCCAGTACAACTCAACAAATGTACCCCCATCTATGAACAACACCCCAGTCCCTATGGACCTATCTAGGGGTCGCACCCCTAATAACTGGAGGGGGCAAGGAAACTGGAGACAGAGAACAGGACCACCCGCCAGAGGAAACATATCAGCACCAGGATACGAAGCAATGTGGTGCTTCAACTGCGGCAGAGAAGGGCACTTCACCCATGCCTGCCCCGAGAGGCGACAACAACCCAGGAACCCCTACAGACAAGGCCCCAGACAGGCCAACCTTATTGACTTCCAAGAAGAAGAAGATCAGGACTACCAGATGGTGGAGCCATCAGAAGGAACCTCAGTGGCCACCATGCGAGCACAGCTAGAGGGAATGTCCCTCGATGACCAGATAAAGCTGGCCAAAGAAATGGGAGTTGCACAGGATTTTCCCTCTGCCTAATCAGATCAGCCCTGCTTAGGCAGATTCATAGCAATAATGTGTACATATCGGCAAGGAAATCTATGACAGTCTGTTTCTATGTATGATCAATTGCGAAAAGAGCTGAAGGAGTGGCCCTCGTGGACTCAGGGGCCACAGAAAATTTCATGAGTCTCAATTATGCCAAATGGTTGCGACTCCCCATCAAACGATTGGCAAACCCGAGGCCATTGTTCAATGTCGACGGGACAGAGAACAAAAGCGGAGCCCTCAAATATTACACTGACCTACAATTCAGAACAGGAACACAAACCATGAACCAGAGATTCTTCCTCTCAGATCTAGGAGACCATAAGGCCATCTTCGGATATCCATGGTTCACCTCCGTCCAACCAAAGATTGATTGGAAAAAGGGATGGATCGATTTCACTCACCTCCCTATTGTCCTCTCAGCCCCAAACGCTGCGAAAGCAGTATACGTACCACGAACCAAAAATGTACCACGACCACTCAGAAAGCGAACCGACACATACCTCCTAGGAAGAGTAACAATAGGAGGTGTCACAGACAACCCGGAGCAAAATGACACCATACCAGCCGAATACAAACAGCACAAAAAAGTCTTCAGCGAGGAAGACTCCCAGCGGATGCCCAGCTCCACCATATGGGACCACGCCATTGAACTACTACCCGGGGCACCCGACACCATGCCCAGACGACTGCTCCCCCTCACTCAAGAGGAGAAAGCTGAGATGCACAAATTCGTCCAAGAGCACCTGAAAAGAGGAACCATTTGCATCTCAAAATCACCCTATGCAGCTAACTTCTTCTTCGTGAAGAAGAAGGATGGAAAATTAAGGCCGGTACAGGACTATCGGCCTGTCAACAAATGGACAAAGAGAAACAGGAATGTCTCGCCCCTCATCCCACAAGTTGTAGATCGACTCAGTGGATGTACCAAATTCACAGTGGTAGACATATGATGGGGATACAACAACATCAGAATCAAAGAAGGGGATGAGTGGAAGGCCGCCTTCCTCACACACGAGGGACTGTTCGAACCCACAGTCATGTTCTTCGGCCTCACTAACTCCCCAGCAACCTTCCAGATGATGATGAATGCCATATTTCGACAAGAAGTAGGAGAGGGCTGGCTCTCTGTCTACATGGATGACATCACCATCCACACAGCCAAACGACCACATGAAACGGAGGAACAACACACGGCCAGGCACCGAGAATATGTCCACCGAATGCTGGACAAACTAGAACAAAATGACCTCTACCTCAAACCCAAAAAATGCCAATTCGAGAAAGAGGAAATTGAGTATCTAGGAGTCATTGTGGGAAAGGGACACCTCAGAATGAGCCCCAAGAAATTGCAAGGAATCGCGGATTGGTCTCTGCCAAGAAGCCCCACCGAAGTCAGAAGCTTCCTGGGATTTACAGGCTACTACTGCTACTTCATCCCGAACTACTCAAAAATCGCATGACCCCTACTAGAACTAACAAAAAAGACCACACCATGGCACTGGGGAGAAACACAAATGAGAGCATTCGAAGAGCTAAAGACGAGAATGTGTGGCAGTCCGGTGCTGATCCAACCAGATGTTGAGAAACAGTTCACACTCCATGTCGATGCATCAGCATACAGCATAGGCGCCGTACTCTCGCAGGAGGGACAGCACGACCTCACACCAACACTGGCCCAACGACACAAACCCATCCTACACCCAGTGGCATACTACTCAGCAACATTTACACCCACAGAACGAAACTATGACATCTACAAACGAGAGCTGTTAGCCATCATGAAAGCACTAGCCCATTGGAGACACTACCTAGGGTGGACAAAACAACCGTTCATAATCTGAACCGACCACGCCAACCTCCAATATTGGAAGTCGCCAAGGAACCTAAATCAACGAACTGCTTGATGGCACACCGACCTCCAGGAATACGACTACATCCTGGAGTACATCCCAGGAAAAATGAACAATGCGGCAGATGCACTGTTGAGGCCATCAAATGTAGACCATGGTGAAGATGACAACAAAAATGTCACAATCATCCTGCCCCACAGAATTCGAGCAGCACAAACGGTCCACGGGAAAACTGTGGTACCAAACCTCAAAGAACTCAGGTGAGCTATCATTAGAGACGCCCATGACACGCCCACATCCGGCCACCCAGGGAGAGATGAAACCCTGAGGAAGGTACAACAGCGGTACTGGTGGCCGAGGATGAAAGAATGGATTGCCAACTATATCAAAGGATGCACAACATGTCAGCAGGCCAAAATACTAACACATCGACCCCATGTCCCGCTCTACCGGATCCCCTCAGAACCGGGCACGCTACCATTCCAGACAATATCTATGGACCTGATCACTGGGTTACCACAAAAGTGAGGATTAGACGCGATCCTCACCATTGTAGACCATGGGTGCTCTCGCGCTGCCCTATTCCTTCCCTGCTCCACCAGCATCATGGGACCAGGGATTGCCCAGCTTTACTTGGACCACCTCTACCCATAGTACGGATTACCAAGGAAAATTATCAGCGACAGGGACCCATGATTCACATCGAGCTTTGGGAAAGCCCTCACTAAAAGACTGGGAATCCAGCAGAACCTATCCACAGTGGCCCACCCTCAAACCGATGGTCTGTCAGAATGAAAGAACCAGTGGATAGAACAATACCTACGACTGGTGACAAATGAACAACCAGACGACTGGACAGAATAGGTTGCAGTCGCAACCGCGGTGCACAACAACCACAAAAATAGCACCACTGGGCTATTGCCCAATCAAATCCTGATCGGCTACAAGCCACCATTGGGGCCCAGAGATTTAGGGGTCCAAACTAACAACAAGGCCATGGAGCAATGAACACGGAGAATGGAAGAGGCACGAGACCAAGCGGTCAAAGCAATCAATAGAAAAGCGACCGAGATACCACCGGGACAATACAAGGCCGGAGACCAAGTATGGCTGGAAGGGACCCACCTGACACTCCCACATCAAGGGTCCAAACTGAACCCAAAACGGTACGGCCCTTTCAAGATCCTTAAGGAGGTATCCCCGGTCGCCTTCATGTTACCACTCCCCGCATTATGGTTGATCCATCTGGTGTTTCATGCCTCTCTCCTTACCCCATACAGGGAGACGGACACCCATGGGCCCAATTACGCCCAACCTCCCCCTGAATTAATTGATAACAAGGAACAATACAAGGTAGAGCAGATCAGAAACCATCGCCATCAAGGGCGATCAAGGAAGCTGCAATATCTCATAAAGTGGCGGGGCTACCCCGAAAGTGACAACACTTGGGAACCAGCTGACCAAGTGCATGCCCCAGATCTCCTTTGGGAGTATCACAAATGCCGGCCCTTGAACGAGATAAAAGGGAAGCAGAAACCCCTGGCAAAAACAGCAGCCCAATCCTCCTCTCCCCTCTACCACATCATTGCATCCTCATGTCTTCCCCCACTCCACTCCCAGTTCCGACCCCTGCCACACGTCTCGCGACTGAGGAGGCTATCCAGCCTCCCTCCACAGTGGCCAGCCCCAGTAGGGCCGCTGCCACCCCAGCCTCCAACACCATCCACCTCCCAGGCGCCTTTCCCGACCTTGAAACCAACACCTTCTGGGAAGGCCCCCTCTCGCTGGGCACCGTCCGATCCATCCTGGATGGATATGAGAACCTCGACCCGACCCAGCTCCGTCAACTGGTCATGGGTCTCGCCTCCACGCTCCAGCAGCGGGAGACCCTATTTCAAGACGAGGTGCGATGCCTCAAAAGACAGTTTGAAGAGGTCAACCAGGACAACTGGGAGCTCAAGGCCCAAATCTAGCAGATCAACGGGGAGCCCCTCTTATGCCCTGACAGATACATTGAGAACAAGGGGAGGCTCCCCGAGTTCACCATCACCACCCCCGACAGCGAGAAACTGGCCGTCTTCATCAAGCAGCTGGACGATGGGAGAGTGGCCAGTCTGGCGGCCAATGTGACGGGCGACCATGATGCCCAAATTATCAAGCTTTACACTTGCCCCGACTTCGACGACTTCCCCCTCTCCCCACTCCTGTCATGGTTCTGTGCCTGCCTCTGGGGAACCGAAATTGACTACCACCCGCTCCGAGAAGCGGTCATTGACCTGGACGACTGGCCTCTTCTCGCTGAGGTCACAAGGTATCGGGTCTTGGACTGCGAGTGTCACCGGCGAGAGCAGTGACACCTTAGACGTCGTCAGTCTCAAAGACTTGTGATAAAATCGCTGGACAACTCAGCCGATGCGCCCACTACTTCTGGTGGGAAGTAACTCTCGTGACTCCCAAGCGACTCGTTGATAGTGCTGGAGTCGGAATCGACGTTCGGCGTGCCGGCAACTCGGGGCACGCAAAGGATGAAGTACAGGAAACCTAGGAAGGCGAAACAAGCCACGGCTTTCCTAGAGACACGCGATCGAAGTCACTACTCTTTGATAGACAAAGGAGACTCGACTTAGAGTCTCGTCTCTGCACACGTGCGCGTACAAGTACTACTGGTACATGATGACTACTACTGCTGACGCGACCATATTCTGGTCATTCGGCTGACTACATTGCTTACTGAGGCTGACGAAGCCCGCTGACTCATACTGACTAAGTGTCCGACCTGTATTACCAACCCCAGGCCTAGACAGGCCTACCACACCTGGGGGTCCAGCGCGCTCTTCACATGTCGTTAGCGGTTCTCTTGCCCTCATGCAAGCCGCCCTGTGACATCACCCTCGGTCTAGAAACGAGCCGCACCGCGGCGTGAGCTGTGGGGAATGGAGGAGAACTTACGCCCCTTGTCTCCGCGCAGTAAGGGTTCGTCGTAGAGCTTGCGGAAAAGGCCGTAGCTCTCGTATTTGTGTGAGGCGATGAGGCGGCGGCGACACTGCTCCTCTTGATAGCGGAGGGAGTCGATGTGGGCCTGGAGTTCCCGAGCCTCGATATGAAGCCCGGCGAGGTCAGTGACGGTCTCGTGGTAGCGTTCGAACTCAGCGGCGGTCCCCCAGTCCCCTCCTGGCTCATTCTCCTGACGCAGCATGGCGTCGTAGGTGGTGGGGTCGGCGAGGGCGTCGAAGAACCATTGGGGGTATTCCCCTTCTTCGACGATCGTGGCACGGTTGGGAGTGAAAAGCTCCTGACGGTAGACGGCTTCCCCTTTTCCAGAGGTGCCGAGGCAGTACTGTCCTTCGCGCTTAATGTAAGCCGCGAGGGTGTGAATCGTGTGTGACCCGTCAGTGATGGGAATGAAGAAATCGGGCACTCGCCCTTCGTTCTCCTCATACCCTTTGGGTACCCCCAAATCCTCCTCGTCTGCTGCGAGCTGGTCGTCTCTCCAGTGCTTGTAGGTCGCTTCCAGGCAAGCGGCGTTCGCTTCACGCTCTGCCAGAGCGTCGGCTCGTCCCTTGAGTATGGCGAGCTGGTCCTTGTTGTGTTGTGACACCTCCTCGTTCTTGCGCACAACGCTCGCCAGTCCTTGGGCGATGAGGACAAGTTGCTCTCTGGTAGGGCTGTTTCCTTCGAGAGCAGCGTGGACGGTTCGGGGGGAGAGTTGGAACTCACTGAATTCGGCCGATGTGGCCACCACCTCCATCGGGACAACGAGGGGTTCGGGCTGCTTGCCTGTAGCGGTTTCGGTGCGCGGCGGGATTGGCAAGGGCTCTTCACACCCGCTGGGGCTGGCTGTGATGTAGGACGGGACGGAGAGGGGGGAAGATATGCTGAGCTTAGCTGCAAATGGGCGGAAGAGTGTGAGGCGGTTGATTTGACCCATGTCGCTCGTTTGGACTCTTTGTATCTTGTCTCTTCATCTATCGGTCGTCATCTATGATACCGCTTTACTAATGCTGGGGCGTGTACTTGGTCAGCGGGTTCCCATGTATCGTCAGCGGCTGAGTAACCCTTCCACCGGATGAGGTATTGAAGCTGACGTTGCTTCCCATGGTGCCTGTGGTTGATAATCTGTTCCACTTCATATTCCTCAGCATTATCAATCATCTCCGGTGGTGGTCGTTGGTAATTGATCCCGTGTTCTTCAGTTTCTTTGTAACGGGTGAGTAATGAACTGTGAAACACGTCATGGATGGTCCAGGCTGCTGGCAGCTCCAGCTTGTAAGCCACCGGCGAGACTTTTCTCAATACTTTGAATGGTCCGTGGCGTTTGGGCGCAAGTTTGACAGACGCGTAGGGGAGCGACAGATGCTTTGCTTCGAGCCAGACTTGTCTCCTTCTTGGTATTGCGCGGAGGGAATGGCTTTGGCGACTTCATTGAGGGCGTGGACTGCCGCCTCTCTATGTGCTTTAGCGCGCTCGTGTCGATCTTCCATCGCTTCGTTACTGGTGATGGGTGTGGGTTCTTCAGCAGCGCTAGGGCGGTATCCCAGGATAACTTCGTGGGGACTTAGCTTTGTCGTGGCATTGGGCCACCGGTTGTGGACGAATGTCGCAATTGGTAGGAGTTCGGCCCAGTCGTCTTGTCTAGCCGAGGTGTAGAGGCGCAGGTACTGCTCCACCCATTGATTCTTTCGCTCTGTGAGTCCGTCAGTTTGTGGATGGAAGGCTGTGCTGATATTTCGCTCTATTTTCAGCTTGGTGGTAAGGGCTTTGGCGAAGTTGGACGTAAAGCGAGGGTCGCGGTCGGAGATTACTTTCGACGGTACTCCAAACCAGGGGAACAGGTGTTGGAGGTACAGTTGGGCTACTCCTTCGCCTGTAATCGTCATTTTGCAAGGGATGAATGTGGCAGCTCTGGAACATCCCTGGTCGACAATAGTGAGGATGGCGTCCGCGTCTTCGGCCTTTGGTAACTGAGTGACAAGATCTAGGGCGATGATATTAAAGGGACGCATCTGGGGATCTCCTGGTATGCGATATAGTGGGACCTTTTTCCTTGTCGTTCGAATCTTGTTCTGCTGACATTGTGCGCATCCTGTGACATATCTTTCCGCCCATGTATTCAGCCCTGGCCACCAGTAGTGTTGGCTGACGAGGGCGATGGTGTTGTCTCGACCTGGGTGTCCTGCTGTTGGTGAGTCGTGAAATTGGGACAGGATGTCGCGTCTTAGCTGTAATCCTGTGGGTACGGCGAGCTTCCACCCTCGTACATAGCCTTCGGGTACCTTCCGTATGTCCTGTGAGTCGCACCATGATTCCATTTCTGCCTTCTGTTTTTGCTGGGCTTCCTTGACTCGTTGTTCGAGAGGGTCTGTTCGCATTGATGCGGTAGCGACAAACATGGTTGTTGGAAGAAGGGTTAGGTTCGCATTGTCTTCTGTGCCATGATCCGCTCCTGGTGGCCTAGACAGCATGTCGGGAGCGGTGTGAATTTTCCCTGGCACGTGTTTGATGACTAAGTTGTAGTCCTGGAGCTCTGCAAACCATCTAGCTACACGTCGGTTGACCTTTCGAGGGGCTTTCCAGTATGTCAAGTTGGCGTGGTCGGTGAGGATGGTGACTGGTATTTCTGTGGCTGCTACATGAGGGCGGAAGCGTTTGAGGGCTTTCAGGACTCCCAAGAATTCTCTCTCATAGATGTCGTAGTTGCGTTCTGTCGGGGTGAAAGTGTTAGAGTAATATGCGACTGGGCATAGTGTGGGTTTCTGGGTGCGTGGGTTAATTTCTCCCTCCTGTGAGAGTACGGTGCCCACGCCGTATGCGGAGGCGTCTGTGGCTAGAAAGAATGCTTTGGAGTAGTCGGGTTGGCGTAGGATGGGTTTACTGCACATCAGTGTTTTCAGGCGTTCAAGGGCGTTTTTGCAATTGTGATCCCATCTGAACGGGGTGTCTTTTCGCGTTAGTTGGATCAGGGGACGTGCTATGAGGGAGTAGTTGGGTATGAAGTATCGATAGAACCCTGTGAAGCCCAAGAATGCACGGACATCCTTGACGGTTTGCGGTTGTGGCCAATCGGCCACCCCTCGTACTTTCGCTGGATCCATCTGCACTGTGCCGTCTTCAAGGATGACCCCTAGGAATTCTACCTTTCGTTGTTCGAAGATGCATTTCTCCGGTTTGAGGTATAAGTCGTATTGTCTTAGTTTATTTAAGATTTTGTGGGTGCATTCCTCATGGAATTTGGGGTCGTCTTTCGTGGCGATAAGAAGGTCGTCCATATAGATTATGAGCCACCCTTGGGCCATTTCTTCAGCGAAGATTGCGTTCATCATGGTTTGGAAGGTCGCTGGTGAGTTCGTTAGTCCAAAAAACATGACAGTGGGTTCGAACAGTCCTTGGTTGGTGATGAATGCGGCCTTCCACTCGTCCCCTTTTTGATGCGGACGTTGTTATATCCCCATCGGATGTCGAACTTTGTAAAGAGCTTCGCTCCTTGGACCTTCGCTATCAGTTCTGGAATTAGTGGAAGGGGGTAACGGTTGCGAATAGTCCACTCATTTAGGCGACGGTAATCTTGTACCGGGCATAGCTTTCCGTCTTTCTTTTTGATGAAAAAGAAGGGTGCGGCGTATGGGCTCTTGGAGGGGCGTATGTAACCCTTCTTCTGCTGCTCGTTGACGAATTCCAACAGCACATTCTGCTCCTCTTGCGTGAGTTGGTATACTTTGCCTGGTATGGAGGATGGTGCCTCTGGTTTCAGCTCAATTGCATGGTCCCAGATACGCGGTTCAGGGAATCGTTGGGCCGCTTCTTCACTAAAGACGTGAGCGTGCTTGTGATATTTGGCTGGGATTTTACCGCTCCCTTTGTGGGATCCCGCTTCTTCTGCTAGCTTCGATGCTAGCGTTTGCTTCTTCCCTTCTGTTGCTGGGATGATGAGCTTGGCCATGTGAATGGACTCCTGTGTTTTTTTACTTGTCGTAGGGGTGCCTTGCGTCCTCGTGGGGTAGTTCTGCACTTCCCTATCCGCGCTTGGGTCGCTATCTTGGTTCGGAGGATAAGGGGTAGTTGATCGCTCTCGATCCAGCCTCGTGCCCAATCGATCTTCGCTGTGTGGCAGCGAACCACGGGTATCCTAGGATAACGTTCTGCTCTCCTAGGTCAGTGAGAAAGAATCGTAGCCAGGTCCGCTGACTCCCCGTCTGCATTTCTAAGTCGGTGTAGTTTTCTATGTCTCCGTTCTTATTTCTGGTTCCATCAACGTTGTAGACTGGTCTCGGTCTTTCCAGTCGTTTGATGGGAAACCGCATTTCCTTTGCATACTTCATGCTGATGAAGTTTTCGGTCGCTCCCGAGTCTAGGAGCGCTATTGTCTCGGCCCTCTTTTGGATAGATGGATGAATAAACGTAGCTGCATAGATTTTCGTATAGAGAGATACATCCTATCTGATCCAGTTTCCTAATCCAGGCCGCACGGATTAGGCTTCCGAAAAATTTCCTTCCTTCGCTCCGAGACGATTCATCAGCTCTTCTTGATCTTCCGATGAGAGGGTCTCGAGTTGTTGGTGGAGATGATCCACTTTCGAGATGCTGGACTCGGTCTCGTTGTCTTCGGGCGTCCAGTCGATGAGTTGGGCGGTGCGTGTATTGGTACGATGCTGTTTGGTGGGGCAGGCGCGAGCGAAGTGTCCTTGTTGTCCGCAGGTAAAGCACGCACCCTGCACCCCTCTTGGGTTCTATTATCATCCGTTCTTACGACGTTTCCCCTGGGCGGCCCTCCACCTCGTCCTCGCCAGTTCCCTCTGGGGGCTCTGGCTCTGTCTACATCCATGGGTACTGGTGATTGTTCCACGCTCTGGGTGCCGTGGTGGAGTTATAAGGGGTTTGTCCGAACCCTTGTCGCGGCGGTCTAGGATTCGTGGTGTTGGGTGCGGTATTGCCAGTTACTCTGGAATGGGGGGCGTCTTGCATTGCTGCTATTGCTAGGGCGTGTGTACAGGCGTCGATGATTCGCTGCAACGCGGTAACGTTAATCGCCTTAGCCTTCATTGGTCGTACGTGTGGACCGTGTATCTTCCAGTACTTTTTGTCCAACGCTGCGCGGCAATCCTTGCAGAAACAACTGCATGGTGTTCTGGTCCATCGGGTTGTAACCAGCTTCGTGCGCTATACTTTCGAAGGTAGAGATGTACTCATCTATCTCTGGCCATTTCATTTTCAACTCCTGCAGTCTGATTCGCGCCTTTTGTGCCTTTTGCGAGTCGAGAAAACGGTTCTCGAAGTTTTGCACGAATGTCGTCCATACTGCGCGTGCATCATCTGCTGGTTGAAGCGTGCTCAGCCAATCCAGTTGTTGCTCCGTCCATCGATTAACTTCGGTCCCTTGATGCAAGTGAGGGCTATAGCCACCCTTTTGATAAACGAGGCTAGGGATGGACATTGTGGTTAACGAGGAAGTACGCTCGGAGTTCTCGTAGGAAGCTCTCAGCTTTAGCGCGATCTCCTTCAAAGATCGTTGGCAGAGCTCCCATTGGTTTGTCATCTGCTTGAATCGGTTGCGGCGGTTGTCCGCCTCCTGGAGCGCCTCCTCCTCCACCTCCTGGTGGTCCGCCTCCCGGTGGGCCTCCTCCTCCACTGGGCCCTCCTCCTCCTGTGGGTGGTCCAGTTCTCCCTCCTGCTTGCGTGGTTGTTACGGCGGTTGCTGCGGTTGACATCGTGGCGATGTGGGTTGGTTCGGCTGTAAGTGATAAATCTGCGAGGGCAGTGATGGCTAGGGATAGATCGATGGGTGAGTTCCGGATCTGTTGGTCGAGGGGGCTTTCTTCTTCCTCGCTGTCGGAGCCTTCGCTCCAGTTGACAATGGTAGGGGCTTCTTCGTACGTATTTACGGCCGCTCCTTCGTGCCTTCCGTTGTACTGATCAATTCGTCGTGCTCTTTGGTCAAGAAACGGGGACTCTCCTTCGTTTCCCCAATTAAGCGTGTACCAATGTCGGTTGTGTAGATGAACCGCTCTAATCTGTGTCCTTCCTACTCGGATTGCGTATGCGTGGAATGGGAAGGTCTGATCTTCCCAATAGACTGCTGTATTCTGCAAGGCTCGCTCCCTATCGATGGGAAGTTGGACGTATTGTCTCCTTTCAGGGGCCATGGTGATAAAGAAGTCGAGTCTAATGTCACCGGCGAGAGCAGTGACACCTTAGACGTCGTCAGTCTCAAAGACTTGTGATAAATCGCTGGACAACTCAGCCGATGCGCCCACTACTTCTGGTGGGAAGTAACTCTCGTGACTCCCAAGCGACTCGTTGATAGTGCTGGAGTCGGAATCGACGTTCGGCGTGCCGGCAACTCGGGGCACGCAAAGGATGAAGTACAGGAAACCTAGGAAGGCGAAACAAGCCACGGCTTTCCTAGAGACACGTGATCGAAGTCACTACTCTTTGATAGACAAAGGAGACTCGACTTAGAGTCTGTCTCTGCACGCGTGCGCGTACAAGTACTACTGGTACATGATGACTACTACTGCTGACGCGACCATATTCTGGTCATTCGGCTGACTACATTGCTTACTGAGGCTGACGAAGCCCGCTGACTCATACTGACTAAGTGTCCGACCTGTATTACCAACCCCAGGCCTAGACAGGCCTACCACACCTGGGGGTCCAGCGCGCTCTTCACATGTCGTTAGCGGTTCTCTTGCCCTCATGCAAGCCGCCCTGTGACAGCGAGTGCAATACGATGCGCGCCGAATTATGCCTGGCTCAGGCAAATTTGGCGGCATCTGAAGCCGCAAAACAGGCCTGCGAGGACCGACTCGTCGCAGCAAGAGCTGCCAAGAAGATCCCACACATGGGAGTTGAACGATACCGGCCCCAGCTGGGTAGGAGGTCCAGGTGGAGGAAGACAGGATGAGGGCATCCTATCTAGCAAGGGGGTGATGTAACCAGCCTGGGGTGATGGTTCAACACCATCGTGCCCCTGTAAGTTGCAGAACCGGCCAAATAGAGGACTCTGACCCCGTTTCATGTTTGTGCCCTGTTTCATGTGTATCAGCTTGTGATTTCTTGAGTGACCTTTGCTACTGGTCGTTATTGTTCTCTGTCGTGTTTCAGATATAAATAGGTAGCACTGCCCCCTCAGGCCCTAGGCCTGCCCTCAAGTACTATGTACTATATCTAGGGGACTCATTACACCTGGTAGAGGCAAGTTGAGTCTCTTGTCTCAATATTAGCAGTGTTCTACTTCATTGCGGGTGGCTACTGAGTCGAAGCTCAGCAAGCGGTAACCTGGGTATTGACATCGACTTGCACATCAACTTCATCTCTACAAGTCTTCTAGACCACTTGGAGGTCTAGCTTATTGACTTAGTGTGTCTATTGTTGCTGTCAAACCCTTGGTGGTGACAGCTTCCCTAATGTGAAACAATTAAAATATAGCAAGGAGATTGTAACTGTATTGTGAAGTGGCTGCAAGGTTTGTAGTAGAATCACAGTATTAATGTCATGTTGAAGTGCAGCTGAAGAGGGTGTTGACATAGAGAAGATAGCTCTGTAGGAGATGAGATGTCTTGCTCACTCCCAAGGGTGTATTTATAGTCCCTATGGTCTACATATGTCCATAAGCCCTTAAGGGGTGAGTACAGGTGTCCACAATATTGTATATACACTATATTCTACATTTGGGCAAGTCCGATGAGTCTGCACATACCCTGAGCCCTTAGAAGGTGTATGCATAAGTGTAGAACTAGTCTAAAAGGTCTGTATGTGAATGTAACTATGTGATTGTAAGGATAGTAGGTAAAGTGTCAATCTGAAACAGTTCAATCATACAATAATTGGGTCAGATAACAACACAAAGTTCTTAGATTGGCCATAAGGGTGAAATCACATTGTTCTAGGGTATCATATGTATGTAGGTGTCCATGCAGTCCATGTGCTGACATATGCTCACTAAGTCCATAATTGTCATGGTGCAGCTAGCTGGCAAGCTAGAGAACTGTGGGGACATCCTGTGAGGGCTGGGAGAGCCCAAGGATGGGGGCTGGTGAGTCCCTTGAGGGCAGATTGAGGAGTTAGTGCCCAAGGATAGAGTCTGGCAAGACTCTGGAGGGCTGATCATTAGGGAATGAGGAGGTAAGTATGGCTCATAAATGTTCAAGACAGGATTTGGAAGCATGGCCTGGTTATGCCATTTGGGCTGGCACACATGATACAGCATGGACAATGCTTAGTAGGATGCCTGTGAGGCAGGATGACAAAGCTAGGGCATTTGAGTAAGCACTATGACTGTGCTTGACTAATGGTTAGTCAGAAGTGATAAGTACAGGCTTGGGAAGTCCCTTAGTATTGCTAAGGTATCAGTCAGTGCTTTAGTAAGTGTGCTATCTTTAGAGTACTGCTTGGTGAGCAGATTGCTCAGCTTACTACAATATGATTACTGTACTATACTAATCCGGACTGGGATCTAGGCCTTAGGCCTATAGAGTATATAAGTGCATTAGGTGCTCAGGCAAGGGCTCCCGAAGTCAAGTCTCTTGTCCTGTCTTGTCCTGTCCCTGTCTAGTCCTTGACTAGGAGTATACAGGCTTTTGTGACTTTTGTTGTTGCCCCAGGGGAAGACTTGTGGTGTGCTTTCTATTCTCCACAGACAGGGCAGACATTTTGCTCATAGCTTGGGTTCAGTTATTATGGTCACAGTCTATGCTGGTGACATTAGACTCGACTTCTTATCCATCCAAGACTCCCCAGAAAAGAAGAAGCAATGCTCCCACCAGTGATATTGCAATATATGCACCAGGAAGTCCTCAAGAAAGAGGCCGAAGAACAGCAACAAGAACAGGAACAGACTGAAGCAGCAAAAGTGAAGTTGCTGCAGATGTTCAGAGGAGACCCCTCCAAAGCTGAGAACTTCATCCATCAATGTGCTGCTTACTTTCTGGCTCACAATGAAGAGCTGAGACTAGCATTGATAGCTGCCAGAGTAGCACTCACTCTTACACGCATGAAAGGGGAAGATGTCAATCAATGGGTTGATCAGATGCTGGACTGGCTAGAGCTCTAGGACCCCAATGACCCAAGAATGGGAGAAGCCTTTGTGGAGGCATTTTGGGAGTGGTTCATACCTAAAGGATGATGGCAGGTTGCTGCCAGAATAGAGATAAAGTGGCTGTACATTGCTGAGTATATCTCTGACTTTGAATGAGCATACTGTCACCGCCAAGGGTTTGACAGCAACAATAGACACACTAAGTCGATAAGCGAGGCCTCACAGTGGCCTAGAAGACTGATAGAGTGGAAGTCGACCTGCAAGTCGATGTCGATGTCTGGGTTACCGCTTGCTGAGCTCTGACTCAGTAGCCACCCGTAGTGAAGTAGAACACTGCTAGTATTGAGACAAGAGACTCAACTTGCCTCTACCAGGCGTAATGAGTCCCCTATTTATAGTACATAGTACTTGAGGGCAGGCCTAAGGCCTGAAGGGGGCAGTGCTACCTATTTTAAAACCAGAACAATAACGACCAATGGCACAAGTCACTCAAGAAATCACAAGCTGATCTACATGAAACGGGGCACGAACGTGAAACAGGGCATGAGTCCTCTATTTGGCCGGTTCTGCAACTTACAGGGGCGCGATGGTGTTGAACCATCACCCCAGGCCGGTTACACCACCCCTCTGCTAGACAGGATGCCCTCATCCTGTTTTCCTCCATGCTGAACGCCGGGCCAATTGCAGCCGCTTGACCCCCACCATGGGAATCTTCCTCGCGGCTCTTGCTGCCACGAGCTGGTCTTCGCATGCTTGTTTTGCGGCTTTGGACGCTGCCAGATTTGCCTGAGCCAGGCGCAGCTCCGCATGCAAAATGTCGGTCTCGCGATCCAGCACATGGTAGCGCGAGACCTCGGCGAGGAGGTTCCAGTCGTCCAAGGCGATGACCGCCTCTCGGAGTGGGTGGTAATCGATCTCGGTTCCCCACAAGCGGGTGCGGAACCAAGGTGGGAGCGGGGAGAGGGGGAAGTCGTTGAAATCGGGGCACGCGTAGAGATCGATGACTTGGGCGTTGTGGTTGCCCGTTGCATTAGCCGCCAGTCCGGCCACTCGTCCATCATCCAGCTGTTTGATAAACACGGCGGGTTTCTCGCCGTCGGGGGTGGTGATAGTAAAGTCGGGGAGCCTCCCCTCATTCTCGACGTATCCGTCGGGGCATAGGAGGGGCTCTCCATCGATTTGCTGAATGCGGGCCTTAAGCTCGCAGTTGTCCCGATTGATTTCTTCGAATTGTCACTTGAGGCATCGCGCCTCGTCTTGGAAAAGGGCCTCCCTTTGTTGAAGGGTGGAGGCAAGACCCGAGGCCAGCTGGCGAAGCTGGATGGGCCCCAGGTTTTCGTATCCGTCGAGGACGGATCGGACAGTGCCTGGGGAGAGGGGGGCCTTCCCAGAAGGCGTTAGTTTCCAGGTTGGGGAAGGCGCCAGGGAGGCGGACGGAGCGGGAGGCGGGCGTGGCAGTGGGCTGGTTGGTGCTGGTGGCTGTGGTGGAAGGCTGGCCACGCGCCTCAACCTCGATGCTCGAGGAAGGGGGCGGAACTGGGGTTGGAGCGGGAGAGGACATTGCGAAGTAATGATGCTGTTGAGGGTGGAAGATGTAGAGGTTGTTGTTTTTGCCGGGGGTTTCTGCTTCCCTTTTATGCTTTCTAAGGGCCGGCGCTTGTGATACTCCCGAAGGAGATCCAGGGCGTACACCTGGTCAGCTGGTTCCCAGGTGTTGTCACTTTCTGGATAGCCCCGCCACTTTATGAGGTACTGGAGCTTCTTTGATCGCCCTTGATGGCGATGATTTCGGATTTGTTCCACCTCGTATTGTTCTTTGCCGTCAATTAGATCAGGGGGAGGCCTGGCGTAATTGGGTCCATGGGTGTCCGTTTCCCTATATGGGGTAAGAAGGGAGGCGTGGAACACAGGGTGGATCATCCATGAGGCTGGGAGCTGGAGCAGGAATGCGACTGGGGATACCTCTTTGAGGATTTTGAAAGGGCCATATCTTTTTGGGTTTAATTTGGACCCTTGATGCCGGAGCTTCAGGTGGGTCCCCTCTAGCCACATGTGGTCTCCTGCTTTGTATTGTCCTGGGGGTGTTCCGGCCGCCTTTTTATTGATGGCTTCGATCGCCTGTTCCCGTGCTTTCTCCATTCGCTGCACCCGTTGTTCAGCCGCTTCATTGTTGGTCCGGATTCCCAAATCTCCGGGTCCAAGTGTCGGTTCGTAGCCGATGAGAATTTGATTGGGCGATAGCCCGGTGGTGCTGTTTCTCCGGTTGTTATGCACTGCTGTCGCGACTGTGACCCATTCCGTCCAGTCGTCTGGTTGTCCACCCGTCACCAATTGCAGGTATTGTTCTATCCATTGATTTTTGCGTTCAGACAATCCGTCGGTTTGAGGATGGGCTGCGGTGGACAGGTTCTGCTGTATTCTGAGCCTCTTCGTGAGTGCCTTCCCGAAACTTGATGTGAACCGTGGGTCCCTATCGCTGATGATCTTTTTCGGCAGTCTGAACCATGGATATAGGTGGTCCAGGTAGAGTTGGGCGATTCCTGGCCCTGTGATGTTGGTGGAGCAGGGGAGAAACAGGGCCGCGCGCGAGCATCCATGGTCCACGATGGTTAAAATCGTGTCCAAGCCTTGCTTTGGTGGCAACCCAGTGATCAGATCCATGGCTATGGTCTCGAAGGGCAGCGTTCCTGGCGTGGAAGGGATTCGGTAGAGGGGAACATAGGGTTGATGGGTCAGTATTTTGGCCTGCTGGCATGTCGCGCATCCCCTGACGTAGTCCACAACCCACTCTTTCATTTTTGGCCACCAGTACCGTTCTTGTACCTTTTGCAAGGTTTCATCTCTCCCTGGATGGCCAGCTGTGGGCACGTCGTGGGCATTTCTTACAATGGCTCGTCTGAGCTCTCTAAGGTTTGGTATGATGGTTTTTCCGTGGATTGTTTGCATTGCACGGATCCTGTGGGGTGGAATGATTGTGACGTCCTTGTTATCGTCCTTGCCGTGATCTGCATTTGATGGTCTAGACAAGGCGTCCGCTGCGGTGTTTGTTTTGCCTGGGATGTACTCCAATATGTAGTCGTATTCTTGGAGGTCAGCGTGCCACCGTGCTGTTCGTCGGTTCAGATTTCTTGGCGATTTCCAGTATTGGAGGTTTGCGTGATCGGTTCGGATGATGAATGGTGTCTTTGTCCATCCTAGGTAGTGCCTCCAATGGGCCAGTGCTTTCATGACAGCTAGCAGTTCTCGTTCATAAATGTCGTAGTTTCGTTCAGTGGGCGTGAACGTTGCTGAGTAGTATGCTACTGGATGTAACATTGGTTTGTGTCGTCGGGCCAGTGTTGGTGTGAGGTTATGCTGTCCCTCCTGCGAGAGCACGGTGCCCACGCCATATGCGGATGCGTCGACGTGTAGTGTGAATTGTTTTTCAACATCTGGTTGGATCAGTACTGGGCTACCGCACATTCTGGTTTTTAGCTCCTCGAATGCTCGCATTTGTGCTTCTCCCCAATGCCAGGGTGTGGTTTTCTTTGTCAACTCGAGCAGGGGTCATGTGATCTTTGAGTAATTTGGTATGAAGTAGCGGTAATAGCCCGTGAACCCCAGGAAACTCCTGACGTCGGTTGGGTTCTTTGGCGGGGACCAGTCTGCGATCCCTGCAGTTTCTTGGGGCTCATCCTGAGGTGACCTTTCCCTATAATGACTCCTAGGTACTCGATCTCGTCCTTTTCGAATTGGCATTTCTCCGGTTTCAGGTAGAGGTCGTTCTCTTCTAATTTGTCCAGCATACGATGGACGTATTCGCGGTGTCTGGCAGTGTGTTGTTCCTCTGTTTCGTGTGGTCGTCTGGCCGTGTGAATCGCGATATCGTCCATGTATACTGAGAGCCAACCTTCTCCCACTTCCTGTCGGAAGATAGTGTTCATCATCATCTGGAAAGTCGCCGGGGAGTTGGTTAGTCCGAAGAACATGACTGTGGGTTCGAATAGTCCTTCGTGGGTGAGGAAGGCGGCCTTCCATTCGTCTCCTTCCTTGATCCTGATGTTGTTGTAGCCCCATCGCACATCTACTACCGTGAATTTTGTACATCCACTGAGTCGGTCTACGACTTGTGGGATGAGGGGCGAGACATTCCTGTTCTTCTTCGTCCATTTGTTGACGGGTCGGTAGTCTTGTACTGGCCGTAACTTCCTGTCTTTCTTCTTCACAAAGAAGAAATTAGCCGCATATGGTGATTTGGAGACGCGAATGGTTCCCCTTCTTAGGTGCTCTTGCACAAACTTGTGCATCTCCGCCTTTTCTTCTTGTGTGAGGGGTAGTAGACGTCCTGGCATGGTGTCGGGTGCTCCTGGCAGTAGCTCGATGGCGTGATCCCATATGGTCGAGCTGGGCATTCGTTGCGACTCTTCTCACTGAAGACTTTTCTGTGACGCCTGTATTCTGCTGGTATGGCGTTGTTTGGTTCTGGGTCGGTTGTGGCACCTCCTATCGTTACTCTTCCTAGGAGGTACGTTTCGGTTCTCCTTCGATTGGTCGTGGTACGTTTTTGGTTGTGGTACATACACTGCTTTTGCGGCGTTTGGGGCTGAGAGGATGATGGGGAGATGGGTGAAGTCGATCCATCCTCGTTTCCAGTCGATTTTTGGTTGGACAGAGGCGAACCATGGGTACCCGAAGATAGCTTTATGGTCTCCCAGGTCAGAGAGGAAGAACCTCTGGTTCGTAGTTTGGGTTCCTGTCTTGAATTGGAGGTCAGTGTAGTATTTGAGCGCTCCGCTTTTGTTTTCTGTTCCATCAACGTTGAACAGTGGTCTTGGGTTTACCAATCGCTTGATGGGGAGTCGAAGCCATCTGGCATAGTTGAGACTCATGAAATTTTCTGTGGCCCCTGAGTCTATGAGGGCTACTCCTTCGGCTCTTTTCGCAATTGATCGTGCATAGAATCGGACTGTCATAGACTTCCTTGCTGATATGTACACGTTTTCGCTATGGATTCGCCTAAGCAGGGCCGATCTGATTAGGCAGAGGGAAAATCCTGTGCTACTCCCATTTCTTTTGCCAGCTTGATCTGGTCATCGAGGGACATTCCCTCGAGTTGCGCTCGCATGGTGGCCACGGAGGTTCCTTCTGATGGTTCTGCCATCTGGTAGTCCAAATCTTCCTCCTCCTGGAAGTCGATGAGGTTGGCCTGTCTGGGGCCTTGTCTGTATGGGTTTCTTGGTCGCTCCTCCTTTCTGGGCAGTTGCGGGCGAAATGCCCTTCCCTTCCGCAGTTGAAGCATCGCGCTGCTTCGTATCCGGGGGCCGACACGTTCCCCCTTGCAGGAGGTCCGGTCCTCTGCCTCCAGTTCCCCCGTCCTCTCCAGTTGTTCGGGGTGCGGCCTCTTGACAGGTCCATCGGGACTGGGGTATTGTTCATAGATGGTGGGGCATTGTGAGTTGTATTGGGGCGGTTCCCCTGATTATATCTGGTTGCCAGTTCCTTTGTTGAACGGCGGTGGCCTGGTGGATTTTGAATCGCTGGAACGGGACTGGGCTCCTAGGGTTTCTTCAGAATGCCATCTATAATGGTCTTCCTTGTGCAATTGTTTTGACCTTTTCTTTGAGGTCATGGTAATTGAGAGGGATTGGTGGCTTAAGCGTATCGTGTAGGAGTGAAGCCAGGATTCCTTGGAGGAAAATGTTGTATGTTTCCTCATTTCCAGCGTGTATCCAGCTTTCCTTGCCAGACTTTCGAACCTGGTGATGTACTCGTCGTAGTCGGATCCCTTCATCCAGCAATCTCTGATTTCATTCCTGGCCATTGGGCTGCTTGGGTGTCTTGGAATTGTTGGCTAAATTCCAAGAGGAATTGATCCATAGTGCCAGGATGTTATCTTGAGGCATGTTTAGTCTGTCGATCCATTCGCCCATGTCCCTGACCCATTGGGCCGTGTTCTCGCCTTTTATGAGGGTAAGGGTGAAGGCGATTTTCTTGAATGGGGAGTTATATCCCGCTACGTCTGCGTTTAAGCGCAGGTACCCTTTGACTTCTTCAATGAAGTCGTCTGCTTTGGATCTTTCTCCCGTGAAGACTTGTGGGAGTGCTCCCATAGTTTTTACGTCGGCGGCCGCTGCCACCGGTACTTGTGGCGCATTCAGGTCTGGCCCTGGCGGTCCTCCAGGTCCTCCAGGTCCTCCTGGTCCTCCTGGTCCTCCAGGTCCTCCACTGGGTCCTCCTGGAGGCCCTGCCCTTTTAAGAACCTGTCTAAGGACGTTCTGGATGTGTTGTGGCGTGCTTTGGGTGGTTGTGGATGGTTGGGCGGCTACGGCTGTGGCTGTAGTGGTCTGGGTGGACATGGTTTGTGAGATGCTGGGGATTCTAGCTCCTGCCGGGATAGCGTCGGTGGGTAATCCCTGTAATGGAGTGAGGGTTCTGATGGGAAACGCTGGTGCCTTTTCCTCTATTGGTGTGATTTTGATTCTGTGGAAGGCGTCGTCGATTTCCTTGACTGCTTCGTCTGACTCGGTGTCTGAGACGACCTCTGGCTCTTCTAGTTCTTCGTCAAGAAGCTCGTCAGCTTCTGATCCCTCTGTGTCATATTCGTGTAGCTGTGGGACTGCCGCTCCTACGGTGTATCGTCTGCTGTTCCAATGGACCTCTTTCCACCTGTCGTCGTGAATGCACACCAGCTTTGGGTCGGTTGGCGCTTTGCCTCTTGGTGTGACGATAATTTGTATATCCTGATCTGTGGGATTCGCTGGGTGTTCCTTTGAGATATACCAAACTCTGTGGTTTCTCCTGCCTGCAACAGCGTCTACCCAATCAATGGTCGTAGTCTGCAGTGTCCCTTCTGAACTGCTAGCCATATTGAAAAACAAGTTGAGTCTAATGTCACCGCCAAGGGTTTGACAGCAACAATAGACACACTAAGTCGATAAGCGAGGCCTCACAGTGGCCTAGAAGACTGATAGAGTGGAAGTCGACCTGCAAGTCGATGTCGATGTCTGGGTTACTGCTTGCTGAGCTCCGACTCAGTAGCCACCCGTAGTGAAGTAGAACACTGCTAGTATTGAGACAAGAGACTCAACTTGCCTCTACCAGGCGTAATGAGTCCCCTATTTATAGTACATAGTACTTGAGGGCAGGCCTAAGGCCTGAAGGGGGCAGTGCTACCTATTTTAAAACCAGAACAATAACGACCAATGGCACAAGTCACTCAAGAAATCACAAGCTGATCTACATGAAATGGGGCACGAACGTGAAACAGGGCACAAGTCCTCTATTTGGCCGGTTCCGCAACTTACAGGGGCGCGATGGTGTTGAACCATCACCCCAGGCCGGTTACACATACAATGACAAGAAACAACCACTGAAGGGAACAGAATGCATACAATGCTTCATTGAAGGGCTCACAAATGCAGTCAAGAAAAAGATGCCACAGAAGTTCCAGACATACAAATAGGCCAAGGACAAGGCTGTCCATATCACAAATGTGCAGAAGATTCTTCACCAACTCCAGCAATTGAAGAAGGGTGGATGGACAGATACACAAGGACAACAGCAAGGGATACTGTTGCCTCAGCTACCCAGTAGAACCAAACCAAGCATCGATGCTAGGAAAGAGTATAAATGATAGAAGGAGATGAGACAAGCACTAAAAAGGCAAGAAGTGCAATTGGAGAAGCTGTTAGAGGAAGAGGGCTGGCTGTTTGAAGCACACCCTGGTGTGTACTCCCTGCCATCAACTTACAGTGGAACTATAGGGTTGGACACACAGACAGAGGGAGAAAACCCCTCATCAAATGAAATAACTACCCCTTCCATCAATGACCTATGTAGCCAGTTAGAGAACCTAGCAATTGAAGACTGCAATGAAGCATTGAATCACTTTGTGGATGGCCCACCAGGTGCCATATGATGCCATGATCCAATCGGTGTGGAGAAAAAGGAGTAATAGTGAAGGCATCTATCTTTCTATCAGAAAGTCAATGCAGCTACATGTTTTTATCCACCTGACACACAAAAGAGATGATGTGATCACACTCTTGGACTCAGGAGCCATAGAAAACTTCATCAGCGAAACATACACTTGGCAGTTGAAGCTACCCCTCAAATGACTTGCCTACACAAGACCAGTATTCAACATAGATGGGACACCCAACAAAAATGGACATATCAGCCACTACATAGACTTAGAGATGCAAATGGGGCAACAGAGGACTAAGCTATGTTTCTTTCTCACTGATATCAGTGAACAGAAAGTCATTTTAGGGTATCCATGGTTTGCTGCCATGCAACTGAATATTGATTGGGCTAGAGGATGGATTGATGCCAAACAATTACCCCTCATCCTCCAAATGCCTGAGAAACCAAGGACCCACATAGGCACATGTGATGTCACACCAGCAGGAAGATAAATGAAGAATCACCCTTATGTACCTCCAAACAGGTCACTTTACATAGCCCAAATCTAAATATCTGAAGAAGTGACAACCATGACCAAGAAACAAATGCTAGTGTCCAAACTAGCAGAGGTGGTTGGGTCACAGAAAGGAAGCAAAGAGATACCAGCTGAGTATTGTTGCCACCATCATGTCTTCAGTGAAGAAGCTGCACAACACTTCCCAGAACCACAAATATGGGACCATGCCATAGAGCTGAAACCTAACACCCCAGCAATGATACCAGGGAAGGTTTACCAACTGATACAGGACAAACAAAAAGCACTCCTGGACTTCATCAAAGAACAACAGGCAAAGGGATACATCAAACCATTGAAAAGCCCCTATGCTGCACCCTTCTTCTTCATCAAAAAGAAAGATGGAAAGCTACAACCAGTACAGGACTACTGATGCCTCAATGAATGGACTATCAAAAATCACTACCCACTGTAAGGATCGTCCTTACCTTACGCTCAGATCGTGCTGGACCATGCCTCCCAGGAGCGCCTCCTTGTGCCCTGAAAACCAACCATCTCCCATCCTCCTTCCTTTTCATCACCCACTCTTGTCGACTCTTCTTTCTCTCCTTCTGCTGTGTTTTGTTCTCCTTCATCTGGCTGCTTCATCTACCACCTCTGCAGTCTGGTCCTTGCCTCGGACGTTCGCCTTGGCCCCTCAACTCTGTGCTGACCTTCCCAACACCTAACCATGTGAGTTGTGTGTCGACCATGGCCCTGTGACTCGCTCCATACATGTCACAGCACCCAACTTCACAACCTCTATCCACTCTTCCTTTCATGACTCTGCCTTTCAGCCTTCCCTGCCTTTCATCTTGTCTTCCCTTTCATTGCCTCGCTCACCTCACTTCATCCCTGAGCATCGCCCAACAGCTGTCCCCTGCATTGCTGGCTCCACTCCAGCTGCTCTCAATGCCACTCGACTTTTGTTCAAGTAGATCCGTGCAGACCACGTTGCCTGTCCTTGATGGCCTCATGTTGTTGCCAGTCAATCTGATTGGAGAGCTGAAGTTGGATCCTGGTCCTGGTTACCATATAGCTCATGTGCCCACTGTCATCTTTGTTCTTTCTTTCTGTACTGCATTCCCTTTGTTCTCCCTTATCGCCTTCCACTTCCACTTCATGTTCATTTTGCTTACCCTTACCCTTCATGCCATTATTCCCCTTAGTCCTCTTTATGCTATAAACTATGCTGACCCCATACGATACAGTCTGAAACGGTCACTTTAGGTATAGGATTGATATGTATATAAACCCCCTGCATTTGTCATGAATCTCCAGACCCCATTGAGCATGCCTGTGCCACTCTCTCCCCTCTTCGTGTGATCTTAAACTCTTGTGGAACACATCTGTATCTTAAGCTCTCAGGATCTCCTTGTCTCTCTCTCTCTCTCCTCTTGTTCTCTCTCCCAGTTCACTTCTTTGTTTTACAGGGTCTGTCTGGCTTCCCATGGTCGAATGCAACCCCTAAGCAAGCCATTCATTTGGAGCCCACCATGAGGGGAAGCACCCAAGACCCTTGTTCCTCTGTTGCAGCTGTGATTCTCACTAGCTGCTCTTTCATCATATCTACTCTCCCACATCCCTTGTATGAGCAAGAGGAAACAGCCCCTCTGTGCCGCAAAAACTGCCAAATCAGGACCGCCTCCTAGCTCTCTGGCCACACCGATCCCACCTTCTTCTTGCCCCAGTGCAACTTGCCTTCTGATACCTTCTCCCTCAAGCCTCTCTTCCTCACTTGTTGCATCTACCTTGGAACTCCCTGGTAGCTTTCCAGACTCTCAGTTCTCAACCCTAGCTAGAACTGCCTCACCCGATCTTGACCCTAGCCTCTTAGCACCTCAGTCCCAACTTGTTTTGCCTACATTACAGCTCCAGTTACCAGATCCTAGCACCATGACACTGGTTCCCCACAACAGCCCTGCCTCACTTTCTCCTGCAGCATTGCCAGCACCTCCTGATACTGCAACAGTTCAGTGCTCAGCTGCTGTTGCTTCCCAATCTTCTGCCCTGCTCATGCTCCAGCCTTCAGCCTCTCAGCCTCCGATTGCACCTGTCCCTCAGCCCCTCAGCTCACTCATCTGACAGTTCCCCACCCTGTCACCATCGGTCGCCCTAATCTCCCAGCCCACAGTCACCTAGACCACCACCACACAGTCATTGCCCCCATCAGTCAAGTCAGCCTTGCCACCGGTCCCCTCTTCCACTCGCCCACTGCTTGCTCCAACCCCTTCACTTCAAACCACACTCCCACCTCTGGTCCCTTCTCATCCTGCTCCACCGCCTCCAGTTTCTTCTGCTCCTCAGCCTGCCACATTCCCCACCACACTCACAGCTATGTCATCAAATCTGTCCAGTCCCACTGGAATGCCTGGATCTGGTGACTCTCAAGCCCCCTTCTTCACAGGGCAAGCAAAAGATTCCTTATCAAAATTTCTGTGTGCGTACAAAAGCTTGGCCACAAGCCACAGTCTTTCAGACATGCAGAAAGTTGAGCACATCCTCAACTAATTCCTTCTGCTCTGCACAACTTCTGAGACTCCATTGATGGTTTTGCCACAGGAGACTGGAACACCTTCCACACCATGCTCATGCACTTGTACCCCGACACCTTGGCTGTTGCTTGATATACCAAAGAAGCTCTTCAAGAGTTTGTAGACCTTTCCTGCCAATCATGCATGCACAATGAGGACAACGTTTTGTCCTACCACCAACGTTTCATTCACATTTATCAACAACTCCAGAAGTTGCAGCTGATCCACAACTCTAAACGTGACTTGGAGTTCTTCAAGGGCTTCCACCCTGATGATTGTGAGATTCTGGCCAACAGGATCTACTCCATGAAGCCACAACACCCACTGCATCAACCATATGAGTTCGATGATGTCCTCACTGCACCCAGCAGTATTTCACCAATGCACAATTCCATTGCCCTCAACTGCGATGTCTTCCAAAGCATTTGGCAAGTCACCTTGACCCGCTCCCTGCCTCAGAGCAGTGGTTAAGCTCAGAAGTCTGCAACCCATGTTGCGAAAGCTCTCGTGACCATGACTTACCCCACGACTACAATCGTGACCTCACTGCTGTCCATGACTGGGTCCAAGACAAGCACCATGCTCAGGACTCCTCAACAGACCAACCCAATTATGAGACCAAGATGGTCTGCTTTGCAGACCCTCCTCCCATGCCCCCTACCGATGATAAGGACATGGATGACATTGTCAGGAAGATGCATGGACTCTTGGTGTGTGATCCTGATTATGCAGTGCCCTACTCACAGTGCCTGCGCCGCTTCCCTGAGATTGTAGGACAGATACCTGCACTGGCTTGGAGCCAAAACACTGTGGCTCTGGCATACCAATCTCCTGCAGGACAAGCTTGGCCACAGTCTGAATCTGCCACAACCCACAAAACCTGGTCTCAGCCTGCTGCTTCCAGCCCACCATTATCAACCCCAATGTCTTTTCAATAACAAACCCAAAGCTCGGCAGTGCACCTTCTGCACACTACCTGGCACATCATCCGCAGATGCCCCACTGCAGAAGAGTATTGTCGTACAAACTGTGCCATTGTTATCAGTGACCACATTCACCTTCCAATGGGTCAGCCCAGTCCCGAATGATGGCAGCAGGCATGGCCTCAAGTACGCTATTGACGCTTGGCTTGCTACCAATGGTGTGCCTCATAACCTGACCACTGGCACTGCTGCTCCTTCCATGGCAGCTACATTTCAGCATGATCCCCCTCCTCACATGTCACTAAGCTTCAAAGCTGTAGGATCCAAAACTCCCTTAGCTTACATTACCGAGATCACAGATCCCACTGACAATGTCACACTGGACTGAGCATGGCAGTTCTGTCGATGTTTCTGTCTGGCAGCCTCTTGGCTGCTTGTTCTCTTTGTATGGGGGTTAGGTCATCTGGCCTGTCTCTGTCCCTCTGTTGTATGTGTAGGATGATATCTGCGTTGGTGACTGTTGTCTTGGTTGTCTTCTGTGGAGTTCTAATGCCTTGTTAGAATGGCTGTGGGTAGTGGTGGTGCTGGCTGCTGTTGTCCTCTATCTCCTGAAGGAGGAAGGGGATCTAGATGTGAAGGAGTCGATTTGGATACTTAAGACATGTATCCAAAGGAAGGGATGTCTGGAGTGCTGATACGCCTTGTATTGCACTTAGTTTGTTGGTATGCCACTAAGGTTGTGATGGAAGGAGCTGCTCCTTCCTGCTAGGTTTCTGGTGCAGATGGGGTGGTTCTATAGAGCACTGAGAGGTCCGTTACTCGGTGACCTTTGTCTATCTGAAGCAAAGAAAGGCAATGCCTTTCTGAGCACTTAACATATGTGTTGGAGTTTGAAGAGTTCCCAATTGGGACTCAGTTTACTATATATGGTAGATTAAGTGAATGCATCACTAAGTTGCTTAGCAGACCCTATGTACATTCTAGGGCACAAGTGGAGGGGAAAGGGGCTGTGAAGCTTCAGATCACTTGGAGGATTGCTCTGAGAATGTCTAGGATTCACAAGAGACCAAGCTTAAGGCTTTGGTCCCCTTCTATGAGTGTATTTATACATGACTATTTAAGTGGAGTTTCTGGCAGCAATTGACCTGTTTCAGTGGCAGTAAGGCCATGAAAACTGTCAGCAGATTAGTGTAAATATTTAGTAAGTAGCCAAGGCACACCAGCAGTCTGGAGTGGCAAGAGTGTAATAGAGGGTGTGTAAAGTAGGGTGGGGAAGTGATGATGACTCTGGCTGGACCATGAGAAATACATACATATATGGACAGAATATTAGTAAGCATAAGCATCCCAACTGTCCACCACAACAGATGATGACATGTTCGACTCAGACAACTCAGACGATGAAGCCAACATCCTCAATAACAAACTTTACAATATGTTTGGGGTTTTTTGCTT